>CM040934.1:28729652-29329652 GCA_023029165.1 Gobiocypris rarus | reverse complement strand
ACGTCACATTTTAGTATCTGGTACGGCACACTCCAAGGTGGTACTGTTTAGGCGAGCCGGAACATGCAGTGGAAAAGGCCCTGCTAAGAGATATGATAATGCAAGTCGGACTTTAATTTGAGATACAGACCTCAAAACAATGATGCGCATTTTGTATTTAACATGACTGTTTTACAGGACTTTAGGTGAGATGTAGAAAAATCCTGTTCACCTGAGTTGGTGTTGATTGAACTCCTGTGCTCTGCGTTCAAGGATGTCATTCAGTTGATCTTCCGGCACAAATTGCTTGGTGAGTTCAGCTCCTTCACAAGAAACATTTGGACTGGGCGAAGGTCCAAAGCTGTGGTGTCTAGTTATTCCATACACATGTCAAAAAGACCCCTAGGTTAGGTAGACCACTACTTAATATTAACTAGCACAATTAAATTGACAATTTACCTTAATACTGTTTCTTGCCCAGGATTGGCACTGTTGAACAGAATACAGATGTAGTCACTTTGCTAGGTAAATCGTTTTTTGACTTTGACCACGGTTCTGTTTTTTTTTTGTGTGTGCATCATTTCCAATCAAACTGCATTTTCATTAAATTATGCAAAAAGTGTGAATATATAATTTAATTGTGTTTAGTATACATAAAATGATACAATGCTATTCATCTAAAGATGTTAAATAATGCTTAATATTGCTATGAAATTAATGAAGTTTAGCCATTTTATTTCACAAACAAATAATTTGAGATGTGGTGGAAATGATGTTGAAATATTCATGACGAAAGAAACAGTGTTACTTAAAACGCCTATGTTGCTCTGAAATTAGTGTAAATGATACTGATTAAGTTTGTAAATGACAATAAATCAATCGTCTTGTTAAGTCTGACGTCACGGTTTCCTGGTCCAAACGTTCTATCAGATGCTAAAAGCAAACAACAAACAGTGTTAATAGATACTTATGGTGTGCTGTAATACTAGTAAAAAAAAAATATATATATATATATATGGCTAGACAGTGATTCATCTTTTATATTGGTGTCTGGGACGCCATCAGCTCAGAGATTATTAGAGATTATCAGCTCTGAGTATTTTTAAAACATAATCTTGAATGTGATATGAATAAATAGTGCTTATATTGCTTTTGAAATAGTATTCTCAATTGAAACGAGTTGAGGCTTGGACTCTGATACAGTGTTCATTATGCCATGACTTAAAGCGGAAGCGGATACAGACTGAGAGAAAAAAATGACTGTGATTACCAGGATGCTAGTATGCTTTTCTTTGCTTTCAGCACTCCACTTTGTATTAAGCAAATGCTCAGTGTAATACCAAACAGGATAAATATAATCAGGATGTATCGCTTGGACACCATTATGATGATCTGAAAGAACAAATACACACATCATTAACAGTTACACTGGAAATCTGACAAAGAAACTTCACAACATTTCAATGAACAGTGCTCCAAAACACACACTTCTGTTAGTATCACTATCCTGGTTCTGTACTGGGCAAGAACTTCATGCCCATCCGTACAGCCTAACATGGATAAGAGCAGGGAGAGCAGCGATAACCCCCCTTAGGGTGAACAGAACCGAACCAAAGTATTCCGGTATCAGAAAAGTCCAGTCCTGATTATATGAGAGAAGCTGGGGATGGAGGAGGGTAATTAGCTCCTGAGCAACACGATAAAGCTTCTGATAATACTGAATGAATACGGTGATAGGTATCGTATTCTTATAGATGTGGATCAGTTGACAGTCAGCTGATTCGAGCTCGACTAACATGACCTGCCAGAACTAACACTACACTTGATTTCTTGTTGTTTATTAAAGGTGACATAACCAGATCTGTAGTAAAAATAGGCAAATGAAAGCCATAGCCAAATCATTCTACGCAAGTGCACAAGCATCTTTGCCATCAGTAAACAGTCACAACAAAAAACATCTTTGCCGCTTCTGTCTTCATCTACCAAAGGTCTAGCCTTTCTTTTAAAAACTTATCCACATGAATTAGCTAAATTTGAACAATACATGGAAACCTGAAAAAAGTGAGATGTACTTACAACTGTTTTAGGATAGAAATGTCCAGTCATGACTTGCCATTTTCAGAAAAGCAAACAGGGCGAGTCTTCCCTTGCATGCGTTGTTGTTGTTCAGGCGATCTACAAAAAATATATTATCTATATATCTATTATATATATTATTGCATGTCCGAGACGTCCTCCTTGTCCAGTTTCTGAGCCGATCACTTTACACTGCACCACCAGTCTTAGGAAGTACTGTTAATGTGTATCAAATTTCCTTGTTCACATTGAACACTAATGCATTTAAAAAAAATGGAGAGTAAATATGCAGAGTAATGCACCCAATGTGCAGAAGAACTCCACCCCTTCAGAGAAAACTCTTTTATACCAAAAATATTTCTTTATCTCTTCAATATCTTATTTAGTGTAGAATGAATTGAATTTTAAAAGTTTTTAGGGAGCTCTTCCTCAGTGCCTAACAGCACTTTTCAATGTCAAAATAGAGATGGCCAATCAAATCAAAGAAGGCAGGTCTTACTGTGACCACTTTGCTGCCACTGTCATAACACAATGAGACTTTGTGTAAAGATGTAAGTATTAGACAACTGTTTTATGATACAAATGTTTGTTGAAATTTTGAATTGAAAAAATGCAATCACAATTCATGTCATTCATAAATGAAGGTGACAAGACAAGAAACGTTTGTGTTTTTTTACATTTTAGAAATATGAATAAGAGTGAATGTATGCACATTTTAAAATATTATTTGCAAATAGTTTAAATTGATTACTTCATAACTATAATTAGACATAGAATTTCTATTACCATTCTTATTCATTTATTCCCTTAAATTCCTTTACAGTATAACACTGAATAAAGAGAGTGAAAAAATCTCAAATTTCAGTTGATTGAATAACCTACTTAAAATGACCTGTATATACAGTCATGAAATCATTTTATGTGGTATTTTTTTTTAAAGATATATTTTCAATGCATGTAACCTAATACCAATGCATGACGTTTCAGAAAACAAGAGACATAGCCATGCACATTCATTATTAATACATACATGAATGTATCATTAATTATTCAAGTGCATGTTAGAAATCAATGGAAATCAGCTAAATGTTTCCTCAATATAGTTACATACATTCATATTCCAGGCCCCAGTTTATGGCTGGCCTCTCTCTGTCCCTAACAGTGAACAAAGGTTTGCAACATTTTGATTGGATCTTGTGGATTAGCACAAACACATTGTCCATGCCATCAGATAAATATGCTTGGACAACTGCCAGACATCCCTTTAGAGGGCAAGGGGGAGATCTCTTGAGACGAAGCCAAGGAAGGACAGGACTTCTGCAATTTCTGCCCTTACTCATCTAGAGACTTAATTCCTAAGGTTGGCCTGTGACTGCCATAAACATTCCTCGGGGCCTTAGCATCAGTGGGTGAAACAAAGAGAGATCACTGTGGTCCATCAAAATCCATTCATAACTATGTTTGGAAACCTTAAAACTGATGTAAACCAAGCACATCCATTTCATACTTATTCAGAGAAATAAGTATTCTCACCCTATAGGGTGGCCATATTTTGATTACAGAAAACCAGGACACTAGCCCGGCAATGAGATACTAAAATGATACTCGAAGTTTACTCAAAGATTCCTTATTAATTTAAATACATTTAAAGTATGCCCCCTCTGAATGGATTGAAAATTGTTATATTAGGGCCAGGACAGGACTTATAAACTAGGTTGACCAAACATCCTGTTTTCAAGTGTGCGCTGTAGTTTTGTCATTAATGCTCAAGCTCTTTAAAACAGGATGGATTCTGATTGGCTATCAAAGTTTTGATCGTTCATTGGCTGGAATTTTTTTTTAAACAATACACTTAAACAAAAACAAGTGTTTTGTTCCTCTGCATCATTATTTTTATAGTTGTGGTGTGAACACAGCTATTCTTTTATATTTAGAAAGATTTTTAGAACTATTTATTTATCGTTATCATTATACGTTATCATCCTTGGTGTGAATGCTGCACAGTTGCAGGTAATTCACGCACAATCTCTCTCAATAATTCATTCAAATAAATGTAATCTTACTGCACTACTTCCGTTAAAAGTCACCATGAAATCGACAAAAATGGATCATTCTTGTTTTTTGTTATGGAATATTGCAGTATTTATATTAAAATGCACATGCACTCATCTTGCAGTGTCATCTCTTCTCTGATGACACATTTCCTGGCATGAGAGCGGAGCAACCTGTCACTCGCATGAGTTCACAGCAATATCAAACTACAACAATCCAATCAATTCCAGATGGACAAAATCAAGTCCTGCCCTGCAGTTTTTTTCTCTTTAAAGAAGCCATTTCAGTTGGACATGCGTCACAGTATGGAAGACAGAAAACTATCACAACTTCCGTTCCATGCCAACTCTAAAGTGTGCAGAATGCTAGCTATAACAAGCCATAAGTGACGAAGATAGCTGTCTTTTTTTACCCTTCCAGTCAAAATTTTGCACTATAAAACATCAATGGCAGCTTTAACTTGCTGGCCAGTGACCATTGTATAAGTGGGATATCCCTTATGTGGTACACACAGAAAACTGGTGGAGATAAAGTGTATACCTGTGCAGGAGGCATGATCTAGTGCTCTGTTGTTTCCAGACACACGTTCAGGCTTCAGGCTGTCATCCACGATGATTGATATTTTGGTAAAACTTCCAGATACTCTGGATGAGGATGTTTAGCTCCTTGTACCTTAGAAAGGTCTTTGCTAGTATGGTTACCTGTGAGCTGATATCTGAATTGTGAGTGGAGAAGTAGGTGCATTTCATTAGCAGGTTTTACAAACTTTATAGATGTTTGTTTTATAGCATATCTGATGCCACGCTAGCATGCTGTTTTGTAGTGTTTTTGTAGTTTGTTGTGGTCTTACTTTTTCCTGGGTCATAAAGAACAGGAACTGATGATCTCCTAATCATGATGGGAAATATGGCCTCATGGTCCTCAAAAGAGAAATGAACTAAAGAGAAAACGTGCTTTGACAAATAAATGACTATTCTTGAAAGTAGAGAAGAAATTATGTATTTCTGAAAGCTTTATGCATTTCTGAAATGTAACACTTTACATGAGTGTCTCTCCTGAACTTACCCAGGTCTTTAGTCTTGATGTGGTAGACGGTGCTGGTGGTGGTCACTCTGGACAGCAGATCGTTGAGGTGTGTGAGGCTTCTGGATGAGATGCTCAGTTCACTCTGACCCTGTCCATCCACCTGCTGTCCATTCAGAACATCCTCTACTGAGAGCACTCCACTCTTCACTCTCAGACACCTGTTGCTCAAAAGTGGTAGATAACGCGCACTCATAGCTCAGTGTTTTAACTGAATAATAGTTTATTTCTTGCAAAACCTTATAATACGCCTCCTGAACACTTTCCATATATGGCGTGTGTCTCTGTATCATTGCGTGATATTTTTGTAATGCTAATTAACCTCCTCGCTATTCACTGCCATTATAGCAAGTGTGTGCAGGACTATTTTTTTTAATTTCTGCTTTTGAGGTCCGAAAGCGATAGAAGGACATGGGACATTGAATCAACAGCAGGGTGAGTAAAAGATGGTGTGAGACAATTCAACAGAGACCCATTATAATACATTTTATTCAACATGACATAATCAATTGATAATGTAGGAAACAGCAGAGAATTATACATAATCATTTGCATAGATGTACAAAAGCATTTGCAACTTGTTCAAAGAAATGAAAAACTGCTTTTTTTAGCACAAGTGACAATGATTGAACAGGTAGTTTTGAGAATTTAAACTTTGATCTGGGAAATGTACCAAATCGACAGAGAAAAACTAGCCTGGATGCTAGCCGAACTTAGCCCCGCCCACAACATTTGAAGTCTGGAAGTTCGGTCTGGACTTGATCCGTAGTGGAGCAACTATGCTTGAACCTGAGCTGTTTGGACCAATCAAATTGTCAGGACGGGCTTTATGCGATGATGGACAGATAACGTAACACAATCATCCACGTCACCAAAGAGCGCTTGGGTTGAATTAGTTCTAATCCTAAACGGAGAACTTGTTCGTAAATGCATTCACCTTCACTATTTCTCTCAAAAATGATGAGTGTGTTAGTAAGTACTCCGTGTGTCCTTAAATTCTTTTTACAACACTGGCAAAGATCGTATACACTTATTTTCTTCTTCTACTTCTTCCATCGTGTGTGCAGTTGAGTTCTGTTGACAACCATGTGTCGCTCGTCACTTTCTCCGTTGCTCTGATTGGTCGTAGGTCAATCAAATTGAGTGCATAATCACAGCCCAATGGAGCAGTATCAGACTCATATTCTGACTAGAATCTGAGCATGACAATGTCAGGCCAGTGAAAAACTATAATATATTTAATTTTCTTGGCAGGTTAAGGAATTCAATCCTATTGCATGTGGAGTAATGATTCTTATAAGGAATTAATCAAATTTGTGATACATTTTTTTGAAAAAGTTGTTTGCCGATTCCAATAATAGCAAACATTAAGTTATAGATGACCCACTCAAGTGGTATGTTGATATGGTAGTCTCTATAGTAATACTTGGTTATGTTTTTATCTTATTTCCCATTTTATTTGGCAGGACGGCTCTGCACCGTCACAGTCAAAATGTCCAGAAACCTGCACTCTGCTAAAGTATGGGCTCTGGCCAGCAGCCGACAAGCCCCAGACAGCCTTCTTGTGTGTCTGTCACTGGAGTGTCAGGTTTCTGTTGAGGGTTTTTATGATACACTGCGCTGGAAAAATAACCTCACACTTGCAGCGGTAAGTCAGTTTGAAGTCTTGTCTGTGAAGTGAACATTTCAGTTACTTTCATGGAAGACTGATCATATGGATGTGAAAATTACACCATCCTTGATTGTACTTCATCATTAATTATCACAACTAAAAGTAAACATTTATGGAACCATCTAGGATTGTACATTTGCATGCAAAAGTATTCTTGATATTTTCTACAAAATAACACATCTGGTGATGGTGGTTCACTCAGAAGTTAAGTATACAAAAGTCATGTTTTCTCTGGCTGCTGCTTATACCCTAGGGCAGGGCTATTCAAATCTTACCCTGGAGGGCCAATGCACTGCAGATTTTAGCTCCAACCCTGATCAAACACACCTGAACATGCTAATCAATGTCTTCAGGCTCATTAGAAAATCACAGGAAGATGAGTTTGATCAGGGTTGGAGCTAAAATCTGCAGTGCATTGGCCCTCCAGGGTAAGATTTGAATAGCCCTGCCCTAGGTTAACACTGTACAGAGGCCTGGTGGGACAATCCATATCCCAATTTAGACATCACCACTTCCGACAAAGAAGTTTGGTAGATATTTGTCCACAATTAGATGATTGGAACATACAGTATGCCCAGCATGTCCAAAGGTTGGATCTAGTTCCAACATGGTTCTTGTTTGTTTAACCTGATTGCATTGTCCTTGACCTAATGGCGTTGAATTGATATCTGCAAACTTAGTTAATTTTTGTATAAAGTATTATAATAAAATAGTAATAGTATTAATGTATAAAAACCTGATGCAATACAAAACCAGGATCACTGGCTTTATAGGCAGATGGAGATATGATTGTGACATTGGATGCCAACTTTGGCCTTGTGAGGAAGCAAAGCTCAGGTCCAATTGCGATTGAGCCATTGTTTGTTGATGAAAAGGATGTAAAGGAATCCCTGCTATCACATCTTGACAGCTCAAAGCCTCACGACGTTGGTCATAGTTGCAGAATTTACATGAATTATAAATTTAACTCATGGAAAAATATCATTATTCCTCTGATAAATCTATGTTTTCCTTAAATATTTAGGACTGCAGTAACTTTAGGTCACAAAAACAAGCAGAGAAACTTAATGTTACAGGAGTGTTTGGAGCTTCTTGTCAACATGAGCCAAGTAGAAAGGCAAGTCTAAGCCACTGTAGTGACATCACTGTTGCCTCACATTTACATGTAAGTACTTTAATTTCTGTATAAAACTGAATTGTTGTTTGAGAAAAGATCTTGACACATTTACTCAAAATTATGCCATACTGTGTTCAATCAGAAATCAGGGAGGACATACCACACATCTACTTGGCATAACATTTCATGCTGATGGACACAAATTGCCCTGCCAGGTAACTCATTGAATATATCGAGACATCAGGACCTGTGTCACATCATTCATTCCCTGTTTGACCTCGTTTTTCATGTCTATAAACTGCACAGCTGAAATTAAGTAGAAGCAAGTAGAAGTTAATTTAGCATTTCTCACCTGGTGTTTGTCTAAACTGGTTTCAGAGATGCACTGTTTAGGACAATACAGTGGAATCCGCTTATCTGACATCTGTCTGGGTCAAATCACTGTAAGCAGATGGTTGTTACAACCAAAATATTTTCTTTTTGTTTTATACAGATTGATATCTAATTTGTATAATTATTACAGTGATATAAGATACACCTAGGCCCTCTCCTGCTCCAAGCCCTGTCTGAATAGTCAAAGTGAAAGCATTACACTCCACTCAAGTAACATACAGTAGACCTGCTGCTGTGAGAGAGCCAAGATGATAAATATGCAGCAAAAAAGCCAGCAGTGCAGAAACAAGAGGGCAAAATAACCTCATAGACCACAGCAGTGTGAGTAGAGGAAGAGGAAAAACGCAACTGCGCACAGCAAGCATATGTGTGTACACAAACACACAATATAAATACAGTAAGCGGACTACTTGATTACTATAAGCAAATTATTTACTCAGCAATTCTATAGGAATAATTCTGTCCCAAGCCTTTTGATCCATATAAGTGTTGGATTACTGTAACCGTGAGCACTAGAAGCAGTTTCCACTGTAGTAGGATCATGCTCAGTGTCTTATATTCTACCACTTTGCTTTAAATCACAGATCAAGTACAGCATTAGGTGGCTCAATGGGTTTAAGCTTACAGATGGAGAAGGAATGGAAAGGCTGTGGTCTATATTACATAAATCTGAAGAACATTACGTTGTAGAACTGAAATCCAAATAGTTTAATCTGATTTCTGATTTATGAAAGCAAAAGTGTTTGAAATGGGAGAACCCATCTTAAAATCATTTAGCCTACTCATGTTGACAGTGTTCTTGAATAGAACACAAAAGAAGATTTGGAAAATAAGGTGCTTTCCCCCATACACACTAAAAAATAAAGGCTCTTTATTTCCATCCATAATTCCAAAAAGTTCTTCAGATTTCTATACTGTCCTTGAAAAATGTATATTTCTTTTGTTAAGAACTGTTCACAGAAAGGTTCTTCTATGGCACTAAAATGAATCTTCTACAACAGTGTTTCTTATCCAGGAGGCCAGGGTTATCAAGATTGGCATCCACTGTTCTCCATGGCATTGCTATGGAAACACCTTATTTTAAGAAAGTGGATGGGGGCCAGAGGCAAATGACGTGAAACTTTTTATCTCAAGAGTTTAGGATGACATTTGATTTGTTCCTTTAAGCTACTCAACCAATACTCCAAGAAAATGTGAGGATATGAAGCTCTGCTTGATGCAGTGGCTCATGAGATGAGCATGTTTTTATGACCCATGGGGTTGGTGAATGGTCTTTGCTTCTGTTGCGGTGTGAGAGCAGAAGGAGTCAGGAAGGCACTTGGCGTACTCCACCAGCTCATAAGACTCACGGATGTCTGAAAGGCCAAGCCAGAACACAATCCAGTGACCATTTACAAAACTGCCATCACAGTGCTTGAAATACCTAAGGATTTGAAAGCAGAATGAGAGATGGCTAATGGATGGGCAAAGACTGGGAATCACAACAATGCAATGTGGAGGACGGGACACACCAGGGATTGATGCGGTTAGTGTCGCGGGATCTCCAGAAGAGCTTGACCAAGTCCTGACGAATACATTCCCACAAGATCTGGCCAGTTCCTTGGCCTTGTTTACTGCTGCTGACCACAAATTTGTCCAGGTACAGAGTGCCGCTGTTCACAGGCTCTGTGGTGATTATAGCAGCCGCACTGTACCTGCAATAAAATGCATGCAAGTACAGATTCAGTAAGCTCATATTCTAGAAGCATTAAACTATGAGCATGATTTTCAGGTAATCCGTGTTTTCAATGTTGAAAACATGGATTGCCTGAAAATCCCTTCGCCCATCCATCTCCCAGGGCTCTATTATGAATCTACAGAAATAGTACAGAATCTTTGGATCAGAACACAGCCAAAGAAGAAACAAGCAATAGAAGCATTGCTTATGCACATGTAAAATAAAGCGATCATTAAACAGCATATTAAATAAAAAAATGTTACTGCCTAAATGTTACCGAATTAAGTCAACCCAGGAAGAGGTATATAGGACAGTGCATCTGTTTTGATCCTCTTTCTGAATTCCATCTGGTGTTGTGCTGAATTCTGACCGCCAGATTATTAGGTTGGGGAATTTTTGCACCCCAGTATGGGTAGATTTAGGATAAGGTGCTTGGGTGGGGTTAGAATTAGGCAATAAGGTAGAGGCTTCAATGAAGAGGGTAATAATTTGTCAGGGAGTCAGAAAAGACTGGACGTAGTGTTTGACAAATAAACGCTTTTGACACTGGCCCCAATATTGACAAATACATGGGGAAAAACGGCCATATATATTTCACCCCACTTAAAAAAAAATTTTTGAAAGTTAAACCCTTTTGAAAACGTAACTGTTTAAGTGAATACCCGCCAAGACAGGCATTTTGACATTATTTTGTGTACATGACTGTTTAAGCACAATAAGCATTGGAAAAAAACTAAATTTAGTACTGAGAGAAGGCTTTATGTGCATGCACTTTGGGTGTGAACACAAAATCTGTGGGAATTAGTAAAATTATGTGCAATCCCACGCCGAACTTCAAGACAAATCAAATGAAACGAGTGAGTGACGGAAGGCGGGTTAGTGTGTGTAACTCGATGAGAGTGAGAAAGCGCAGCTGGTATTGTGTATCTATTCAGTGGAAAATTAGTATTTAAAGCGTTTCAGGTATTTCAGTATCGCAAGAAAAAAAAAAGAAATCAATATTTTTGACAACACTACATTGCAGCTTAGCATTTCAGATGTTCTTTTAAAAGACTGAAAAAAGTATATTCGCTATTCGCTATACACGCCACTGCTCAAATCCACCCACATTTGGTGGGTGTTAATGTCAAGCCCTGACTACGACAAATACTACCACATATTAAAAATGGTTATATTTTTATAATTTAGCCAGGCAATATTTAAAGTTTTTTAACAATGATTCCTTTCCTGTTACATGGAGCAAATTGTGACTCTGGATAATTTTCTTTAATATTTCTTTGACCATACAGTATGTTGTAAAAAAAATTTAATTGAGGCTTGATGTGTAGAAACAACTTGTTCTTACCCTTCAGACAGGTAAACAGAATGCAGTCTTCCCTTGAGAGATGCTATGTAATCTTCTCTCAGGTTCTTCTCAAAAGACTTGTTAATAAGTGCCAAGAGACGGCCAATATCAATGTCATCTAGGCTTCTGTATCTGTGAAGAGAGATCCTTGCATGACATTCATTTACTAGCGTATGATTAAGTTCAATCCCGTATGCTGATATTTGTTCCATTGAACACCCAAGAGAGACACTGAGGAATATTTTACTCAGGTCTTTTCCATGCAGTTACAGTTTATTTAGGACTAAATCTTCCGGATTATTACAGTAGCTTTGATTGAGGAAGAGACCGTAAAAAAGCTGATTTAATTTACTGCTGATCTTTGTCAAGTCTGATGTCATTTATATCAGATGACACATAGTGAACACAACATCTTGAATATGTTTCTATGGCCCACAGTCTAATTATACAGTACTGTGACTGAGATCCAGCCTGACACCTGTGGTGCTTGTTTATTCTTGATTATTTAATGACAGCCTAAAAAAGCTGATTGTGAAATAGGTAAATCTTGGTTGTACACATACATTTTAGCAGCACACAGCACTGTAAAAGGTTCCATATGGTGGATGGATAGAAAATGTGGACTTAAAAACATCTTAAGGAAACAAACACTAAAAGAAATAAATTGCAAAAATATCCACATACCTGTGGATGGGATCTCCATTTTTAAACAGGGTACCTGACCCTGAAAGACCAATAAAACAATACATTTTTAACATTGTGGGTTTAAGAAATACAAACAGTATAGAAACTTTGCTCGTTTTACTGGTCCAAGATATTCTGTTATCTTGAACCAAACTCTTAAACTATATTAGTCGACCTTGTAAAATCCTCCACATTCAGCAGCTGCATCAGTTTTAATCAGTTTATCAGGGATAGTTCACCTCAAAAATAATATACCTCATAATTTACTCGCACTCATATTGTCCCAAACCTGTTCAAATTTCTTTCTTCTGCTGAACACAAAAGAAGATATTTTGAAGAAATATGGGTAACCAAAAAGTTATGGGGCACCATTGACCTCTCCAGCAAGCATTCTCAACCCTGGTCCTCGACGGCCATTGTCCTGCAGACTTCAGCTCCAACCCTAATCAAACACACCTGAATCAGCTAATTAAACTCATCAGGATTACAGGCAAAAGAGTTTGATCAGGGTTGGAGCTAAACTCGGCAGGACAGTTGGCCTCGAGAACCAGAGAACCAGGGGTGAGAACCCATGCTCTACAGTATAGTACTTTAGAAGTTTGGTTACAAAAATGTTTTTAAATCATTCACTCTGTTAAGTTACAGATCAGTCAATCTTTCATGTTCAGCAGAACAAAGACATCTGGAACAACTTGAGGGCAAGTAAATGATAATTTTTGGGTGAACGGTCTCTTTAACAAAACAAAAGATGCTCATCGCTAGTTTGCACATGAGCCATCTCAGAGTCATGCCCTTTGAATTTTATGAAATAAAAGGAGTGGGTTAAATATGGGTGTCATTTGTCATTGGTAGGTGTGTGTGTTTTCTCACGTATCTCACCTTTATGGCTAAAGAGCTCGGTGAGAAGCGTGTCAGCTGAGGTGAGCACGGCCGAGCTCTCGACCGGCAAAAGGTTAAGCAGCTGTGCAATGGTACTGATGCGCCTTTTCTCCACGTCACGTAGCCAATTCGCACAACTCAGGCCTGGCAAATCTCCTGGCAATGATACTAAACCCAACACCTGAGAAAACAATCCTTGAACCTTTTAACCTTCTACGAACAATACTCCATAATGACAATGTGAAAAGTTTGCTTGAAATCTGCAAATGTATTTAATAAAAAAATAAAAATCACATATACATAAGTAGCCCATTCACAGACTTTCATGACTTTGCCATGACACTCAAAATTGAGCTCATGCTTGGAAAGGCACAAACCTGTCTATATAAAGGTACCACAGTTAACAGTGCTTGTCAGAGCACAAAACAAGCCATGAAGTCCAAGGAATTGTCTGTAGACCTCCGAGACAGGATTGTATCGAGGCACAGATCTAAGGGTGAGGTACAGAACAATATTTGCAGCATTGAAGGTCCCAATGAGCACAGTGGCCTTCATCAGCTGTAAATGGAAGAAGTTTGGAACTACCCGGCCAAAGGCACCGCTCATCACATGGCCACTGCCATCCCTACAGTGAAGCATGGTGGGAAAGATGAATGCAGCAATATACAGACACACCCTTGATGAAAACCTGCTCCAGAGCGCTCTGGAGCAAAGGTTAAGATTGGTAAGTGGGTCCCTGTTCGGGCACCATTCTGTAACAGTCTCCCTAGGAATGACAACTACAAGATAAATTTGAGAGAATGACCCACTAACCAATCTTACATTAAAAGATAAAGAGCAAATAAACAATTCAACATAAACCCCAAAACACAAATAGAGAGGTTATTTATTTTTAATAAGACCCACAAGAATATATCCACATCAACAAAATCCATGAAATATTGAAATCACAATCACCCCAGAAAGTCACACAAATGCCATTCTGTCATGGTTGTTTGGCAATGAAGCTAAAAAGGAAAAACCTTAGCCCAGTGTTTCCCAACC
This sequence comes from Gobiocypris rarus, assembly GCA_023029165.1. Taxonomy (NCBI): domain Eukaryota; kingdom Metazoa; phylum Chordata; class Actinopteri; order Cypriniformes; family Gobionidae; genus Gobiocypris; species Gobiocypris rarus. The sequence continues at coordinate 29,315,611 of CM040934.1, read as the reverse complement.
ACGTTCCTGGAGGCCCACCAACAGTGTACATTTTGTAGCAGTCTCCTTTTTTTCTGACACACCCACATCAGATTTTGGAGTCACTACTAATGAGCTGATGACCTGAATCAGGTGTGTTTGATTGAGGAGACATACAAAGGCTTCGTCCAAAACCTGGAAAATGCTGCCTCCAGAGGACACATTTCAAGGCAGGAAGGAATCAAGGCATGTCCGAATCTAATGTTAGCTTCACTTCCTGTCTCCTGAGAGACCTTCATCTGATCGTTTTTTGAAGGCAGCATACAAGTATCCTTCTTCCCCAACATTTTCCACTTATGATGTCATTTCTAGCGAGAAATTACTAATGTAGTATTTAAATATTTGTTTAGTTTTCACCAAAGCTCCCTATATTTAGCTGTAGGTCATTAAACTGCTACACTATCTTAAAAGTCTGTCTGAAATTAGTTGTCTGAACTGAAACTGAAAATGGCTGTACACTGATGCTCTCCATCCAACCTGATGGAGCTTGAGAGGTCCTGCAAAGAAGAATGGGAGAAACTGCCCAAAAATGTGGTGTGCCAAGCTTGTAGCATCATACTCAAAAAGACTTGAGGCTGTAATTGGTGCCAAAGGTGCTTCAACATAGTACTGAGCAAAGACTGTGAATACTTCTGTGCATGTGATTATTATTATTTTTTATTATTTTTATTTTATTTTATTTTTGTGGAAAAGTGAAGCGCTGTGAATACTTTCCGGATGCATTGTATGTGAGCATTTATATTTTATAGAAAGAATAATTAAATTAAATCAATATTTAGCGTCTACATTATTACATGTTGTATAAAATTATAGTAGTCTAAATGATTTATGATCATTTCTCCTTTTTATGTTAATTTAACCAAGAGAAGGCATTAACTGCTGCATACCTTACAGAAATCTAGAAATTGTAACATTACCACCACCTTGTGTTCACATTACATTATTGAAACAACAATCATTTATTTAACCCATTTCTGAGTTAAACCGCTCTTTATTGAAATGTATATATATTTTAAGTTTGAGTTATTGTGAGTTGGCTGCAAAGAAAATCTGTTTACAATGCTATGACAATTTGAAAATATGTACATTGCTCAAAAAAATTAAAGGAACACTTTCAAAACACATCAGATCTCAAATGGGGGGGGAAATCATGCTGGATATCTATACTAATAGATACTAGGTAATGTGTTATGAACGAAAGGATGCCACATCGTTTGATGGAAATTAAAATGATCAACCTACAAAGGACTGAATTCAAAGACACCCTGAAAATCAAAGTGAAAAAATTATGCAGCAGGCTAGTCCATTTTGCTGAAATTTCATTGCAGCAACTCAAAATTGTACTCAGTAGTTTGTATGTCCCCCACATGCTTGTATGCATGCCTGACAACGTCGGGGCACGCTCCTAATGAGACAACGGATGGTGTCATGGGGTATTTCCTCCCAGATCTGGACCAGGACATCTCTGAGCTCCTGGACAGTCTGAGGTGCAACCTAGCACCGTCGGATAGACAGGAACACAACATCCCAGAGGTGTTCTTTTGGATTTAGGTCAGATGAGCGTGGTGGGCATTCAGTGTTATCAATTCCTTCATCCTCCAGGAACTGCTTGCATACTCTCGCCACATGAGGGCATTGTTGTCCACCAGGAGGAACCCAGGACCCACTGCACCAGCATAGGGTCTGACACTGGGTCCAGGGATTTCATCCCGAAACCTAATGGCTGTCAGGGTGCCATTGCCTAGCCTGTAGAGGTCTGTGCGTCCCTCCATGGATATGCCTCCCCAGACCATCACTGACCCACCACCAAACCGTTCATGCTGAACGATGTTAAAGGCAGCATAACTCCACGGCTTCTCCAGACCCTTTTACGACTGTCACGTGCGCTCAGGCTGCACCTGCTCTCATCTGTGAAAAGCACAGGGCACCAATTCTGGTGTTCAATGGCAAATGCCAATCAAGCTCCATGATGCCGGGCAGTGAGCACAGGGCCCATTAGAGGACATCGGGCCCTCTGGCCACCCTCATGAATTCTGTTTCTGATTGTTTGGTCAGAGACATTCACACCAGTGGCCTGCTGGAAGTCATTTTGTAGGGCTCTGGCAGTGCTCATCATGTTCCTCCTTGCACAAAGGAGCAGATACCGGTCCTGCTGATGGGCTAAGGACCTTCTACGGCCCTGTCCAGCTCTTAGAGTAACTGTCTGTCCCCTGGAATCTCCTCCATGCTCATGAGACTGTGCTGGGAGACACAACAAACCTTCTAACAATGGCACGTATTGATGTGCCATCCTGGAGGAGTTGGACTGCATGTGCAACCTCTGTAGGGTCCAGGTATTGCCTCATGCTACCAGTGGTGACACTGACCCAAGCCAAATGCAAAACTGGTGAAAAACAGTCAGAAAAGATGAGTTAGGAAACAAATGTCAGTGGCCTCCTTCCTGTTTTGGGGGTCTTCTCATTGTTGTCCATCTAGTGCACCTGTTGTTAGTTTCATTAACACCAAAGCAGATGAAACATTAACAATCCCCTCTGCTACTTAACTGACCAGATCAAGATCCTGGGAGTTTACCTGACTTGATGCTATTCTCTGATTAAAAAGTCTTCCTTTAATTTTTTTGAGCAGTGTATGTGTGTGTAATGAGATACACAATTGGTTGGTGAATAGGCTTCACATATTCTTTTACAGTATTAGAATGAATGAATAAATAGCATATTATGAGGTATGTATTAGGCAAATAATGTGTTGGTCCCCCTTTTGCTGGCAAAATAGTTCCGTAGGTTCTGTAAGTGGAGTCTCCATGGATGGGACTTTGTTCAGCGCATCCCACAGATGCTTTATTAACTCCCATGCGGCTCTGGTTTGTTAATAGAGGCCTTCTGAAGCAAGTCGATGCGTTTGTGTAAGAAAAATATCCATATTTAAAACTTTATCATGTAAAGTTTCGGCCAACCGCTTCCCTGTTCAATTTATGGAAAAATTGTTCAAAGTCCCCCTGCCGATCGAAAGACTAACGCGACAAGGTAGCCTCGCCATGACGTCACGTAAGCATCTTTCACTTTCAACACTTTTCCACGGAAGACAGTTGACCGAAAGTTTACCTGATAAAATGTTTTAATATGGATATTTTTCTTACACAAACGCGTCGACTTGCTTCAGAAGGCCTTTATTAAAACCTGGAGCCGCGTGGAGCATGTTATTTGCTGGGCAGATCCACTTTTTATGGACTTCAAAAACAGAGCCACTATTACTGCAATTCTAATGCTTGGATTAGCCTGGAATTTTGTAAGATAACTCTGATTTTATATGTCTGAAAGAATAATGTCATTTACACCTAGGATGACTTGACGGTGAGTAAATTATGGGCTAATTTTCATTTTTGGGTGAACTAACCCTTTAAGTCCTGTAGAGCATCTCATCTTCATGGACTGAGACAGATTTACCAGTTCCTGCTGTGAGGTGTTACTCCACAATTCCACTAAGGAACTTGCAAGTTCTCAAACACATTAAGTTAAACATGGTTTAGCACTACAATCAGCTGTCCTTCCTGTCTTTCGGGTCTTTTCAGTGTCTTACATTACAGACATTGCTGTTTATTTCTCTGTTCATCTGCAGTCCTCATGCCTCCTGCAGCAGGACTATAGGGAGTCCACACAGGTGATCAGGGACCCTGGGCATCTTTCTCCTGGTGTTTTTCAGAGACAGTAGAAAGGTCTCTTTACTGTCCTGAGTTAATCTAACTGTGACCTTAGTTCCCTACTGCCTGTAAACTGTTAGTATCTTTAGGGGTATTCCACAGATGCATGTGCAAAAAATTGTTTATGGTTCACTGAACAAGCATGACAAACATTGTTTAAACATTTTCCAATAAAGATCTGTAAAGCTTATTTGGGTTTTTACAAAAGAACATTTTAGCTGTGCATGTAAAACAGATTCACGTATTACTCCTACCTTGTGGTTTTGGTTACGGAGGCCCCCTGAGCTGTTCAGGAAAATGACTTTCAGAGGCTGCAGTGACTGTGAGACGGCTGTCGTCACCTGGATCGGGCTGAGGACAGTAGAACAACCACCTGCATCGCGACCCACTGGACAGACCAGCGGAATGACTCTACAGTCCAGAGTCCACTGCAGAAGAGCTGAGTCCACAACAACTGAGGGACCACTACTGATAGACGACACGGAGACAAAGTGTGTGAGAAAAAGAGTACTAAAAGAAGTCCATTATGACACCACGGCCCATTTACACAAAGTATGATAACTACAATATAGAAAAAAAATATTCTAAATGTAAAAGAATAGCATGAATAGAATCCACATCTACAACAATAATGGCAATATTGTTGTAATCCCTTTCAGAGCATTTTTTCCAGCTGATTCAACAGCACAAGCATTTAAAGAGGCAGTGCAAATTTATAATAAACAGAACCTTATCGTGCCTTGGTGTGGAGATTAGTTAAGTTATCATGTTATACTTAAAGTGGCTGCTAAACCTGCTCTCATCCTGAGGGTCCCGCAGTCGTAAAAGCGCCTCTGAACTAAAGAAGGGCATCACATTGGCTGAGTTGTGCTGAAGTGCTTCTGTTAAAGCCTGGCAATGTTTCACCATCACAGTCTTTGCGAGGGAGGAATTAACCCCAGTTTTGGTGCTGTCCTCTTGCTCCATCTCAGGAGGCAATCCCATCACCACCACAAGCTTCATATCCATCCGCTGCAGGAAGGAGAGTCCAAAGGCCAGGCTCTGAACCATCTCATGGCTATCAAACACTGATGTGTCAACCTGAGGACAATACAAAAATCAGCTTCACATGTCCTTGAAATGTCATGACACCAAGGAACAACTGTGGGTATCAGCTGCCATCAAAATTTAAAGCTCAAGCAACAGGCTTTAAAAAAAATAACAAATTACAACAAACATAATTATTTAGAATAGTATCAAGTCAGAAAGAGTCTGCTTCTTTAAGGCTGTTAAGAGGTCAGATATCGGCAGCGTACAGCAGCCTACCCTAATTCGGTTCATTTTGTTTGAGCAGTGATCCTGAAACAGAAAGAGGCTTCAATTCTCTGCAGAGTCAACAAACCAACAGAAAGGATCTGTACACTCGTGCACAATTTCAGCAGCGCCATAGATGACAATCAGCCTAGTCTTCACATAAAACATTTACATTTGGATTCTGATTAAACCAGGTTAGAAATAATGAGACTATTTGAACAATATCTTTATATGATTTAAAAAACATGGATAATAGTAATAATAATAATAATATAGGCCCATGTAGCTATAATTTATTTAATACTTGAAGTTTATACAATTATAATAAAATTACCTGCATTGAGATATAAGGTTTATACACATATATACAATACTAGAGTTATGGTCTTCTCATTGAATTAAGCTAATATTTAAGTACAGACAACTTAATATGCAAGTAGACTCACATTTTCCAATTTATTTATTGCTGCGTTTACTTGAAAACAAGCAACAACAAAAAAAATCAAAACAAGTTATTGCTTCACATAAACATCTTTATTATGGTTCGACTCCTTACATTTCATAGCTTAACTATAATAGCCATTTGAAACTAGTAGCAGTTGGATTTAAAAGCATAGCCTATAGATTTACATTTTTATTTTATAAGCTAGTAAAAATAAAGTATTGGGTTGAATATATTAGGATGAATTATATAAAAAGTGCAATTGATCAATTTAAATATATAATACATTTAAAAGATTAAAAATATTTATGTAAATAAAATATAGGTTAATATATATTTATTTTAAAATGAACAATTTACATTATCATAATATAATATGAATTGCATACAAATATGCATTTAAATATTCTCACTCACCTGCAGGACAGCAAACGCTGGCGATAAACCGGCCCGCTGAAAGTGTGTTAACCAGTACCGAGCCTCCCGTGGATTACCTCCAATTTGATTGAGAAAAGCCTTGACATCTCTGTAGATCAGCGTGTGGTTGGACCAGACGTTGAGCTCGCTCGGGGAGGCGTAGCTGGGGAGCTCTCGTTGGGTCCTCGCCGGGGTTTTGCTTCCGTGTACCGCTGCACTTGCTGACCTCACTGTGACTAGTCTCCGCTGACGATGAGCGCTACCCTGCTGACTCAGGGCTGACGGTTTCGTCCAAAACTGGCAAGCCATGACCATGACCCTGAAACCGGACGAACCGCTGTTGACTTTGGCCATGAATTGTGCAGAGGAATCAAATGGCCCCCGAAAGCTTTACCTTCAGCTGAGAACAGGGTGATTTGCAGAGGTGGTGACTGGTGACGTCAGGGGCGCCAGAGGGTATGCAGCAACAATTTTGCCCCCCCAAAAAAATAAAGCCGGACATAATTATGTATGGGATGTAAATAATAAAGGTTTATTTTAACGTATATAAACCACTGTAGGCCAACCATAATTATACAGTATGTGCATATATACTGAAATAATATTAATATTATTTAATATTAAGAAATTAATCTGTTGGTATCAAGTGGTCCCGCTACACTTCCACCTAATGTTAGACCTACCTGTTTCCTTCCCCTGTCTTTCCTGATCCACCATCCTCACACCTGAATGAAATGAACTCACTGTTAAATATAGCAGCCTAAATTCAATTCTTAAATCAGCCTAGTGTGGCATCAGATAAGACAACTATTATGCAGTAAGGTTGTGCTGCTGTTGAAATTACATTCACATTTTGGATTTTAAAAAGTACAAATATGGCAGACACACATACACACACAGACATAAATACATACATATATATACATATAATCTATTAATGATTCAATGGTAAACCAGACATATTGCATAAGTTATGTTTTCCAGCTTCTAGTCATTTATTGTGCATGCTTCCTTATATTTACCAGTTATTATTTTGCATTAGTTGTTTTCCAAATTTATGTAATTTATTGTACATGGCCTGCTACCTTATATTTTCCAGTTTTCAGCTCAGCAACCTCGTTTTGCATATAAACTAGCCTTAATTTAATCCCGCATTTGGCTGCTACATTCCTAGTGTTAGCAAACGCTAGCTGGTCTGTTAACATGAATATGTGCAAGCCTCCAAGCACAGACGCCACACTTTAAATCCTACCTGTTGCCTTTCACTATCCACTTGTTAAGCTGCTGTCGCATCCCTTGACATGCCATCTCCTTTTCCCTCTTTCTTTTTCTATTTTTAGCCCCCGACAGCTTTTTTGCTTTATCCATCTTTCAACAACTTTGCGTATAGTACTATGACATCTGTAGCCTACTCCTGCTCGTGCAGCGCGCTCACGGGGTGCCGCGCCCACTCGCGATATTCCATTATTATCCCAAATTATTTTATGGAATCTTATGAGGGCGCCTACTCTAGCCTGTTAGTCCTCTAAAATGTTATATAATATTGAGGAAATACAGAAATTATTTAGAAACGCACAACAGCATCTACATTTAGATAATTAAGAAAAAATAATAATTATACCATCGCTTTGGCGCCCCAAGGTGTTGCGCCCTATGCGCCGCATATAGCGCATACCCACTTTTGCGCCACTGGGTGACGTCCCGTATTTTGACGTCACGTATGTTACGTGTTGCATGTCTTTGAAACGAATGCGCCATAACGGTGGTGACAGCGCATGCGTGTCTTACGCGGTATTGTCACGTGTTTTGACGTCTTTGTGACGTCCCACGTCTTTAAAACTCATGCGAAAACTTGACATTAGTGTTTATCTCTTAGATCTAGGATTGACTTTTTCTAATCTCATCTTCTCTCCTTAACTATGTAAAATATACTTCTCACATCACTGCCCCCTTATCAGATCATAAATTAGTTGAAATAAAATTGAGCGACATCAATGATAACCTGAGACTGAGAGGCTATTGGAAGCTTAATAATGCCTTATTAAAAGACAAAAATTACCCGTGATTTATTTACCGGATTAAATGGAGATTATAAAAAAATTGGGAGTTCTTTAAATACAAAGCTAGATACATAGCAGTTAAAAGAAGGAACTTAAAAATATTAAACATAAAAATGACTCAGACTTGATTAATAGATTTAATGTTTTACTAGCTAAAGATAAGATTACAGATGAAGAGCACTTGGAAATAAAAATAAATAAATATGGCCTTTGATAGAGCTTATTTAGAGTTGGCTAAATGTGCATATATAAGGTCTCGGGCCAAATGGCTCGAGGAGGGTGAGAGAAATTCTAGTTATTTTTTGCCCTGGAAAAAGAAATGGCCAGAGGAAAGCTCTTTCAGCACTAAACATTGATGGAGTTATCTCTAAAGACCCCAAAAATATCAGAATTTGTTTCCAAATTTTATAGCAATCTTTATACTTCTAAATTTGACACTAACATCTGTGGAAAATTTATTGATATAATTAAACATTGTATTACAGTTATTGATCGTAAATTATAGTCAAATTTGTGATGCTGATTTGTCACTAGATGAAATTAAGAAAGCTTAGCAATCTATGAAAAAGGTAAATCCTGGTATTGACGGGCTTTCAGTAGAATTTTATCTCCACTTTTGGGAGATTATTAAACTCCCTTTATTTCATATGTACAAGGAATGTATCAGTCAGGAGATATGACTGCTACTATGAAACAGGAGTTATCTCCTTATACCCAAGCCAAGCAAGGACCCTTTATTAATCGACAATTGGCGGCCTATTACTTTATTAACATTAGATTATAAAATATTTGCTTCTGTTTATGCTAAAAGATTAAGTACTGGGTTAGATCACATTATCTCAGAATCTCAGTCGGGATTGATGAAAGGTCACACATATCTAATAACATTAGATTAGTATTAGATATGCTAGACTATTCTGATTTTATTCATTCAGATGGTCTCATACTCTTTCTTGACTTTCACAAAGCTTTCGACTCCATAGAACACAAATTTATTTTTCGTACTTTAGAGTTATTCGGATTTGGTAAATCATTTATAGATATTGTATCAATGTTTTATAGAGGTATTAACAGCTCAGTGATCGTCAACTTTGAGACATCCAAAAGGTTCGATATCCATCGTGGAGTCAGACAGGGCTGTCCGATTTCGCCTTTCTTATTTCTTTTAGCCACAGAACTGCTTTGTCTAAAGATTAACCAAAATGAAAAGTTGAAAGGAATTTCTATATTTGATAGGGAATTTAAAATTGCACAGCTAGCCGATGACACAACATTATTCTTAGAAGATAAAAAAATAGTTACTTAATGCTCTGAATTTGATTCTGAAGAATTTTCATGTGCCTCAGGTCTAAAACTTAATATTCTAAAATGTGAAATTATTGCAATTCATGATATAGATGAGACATCATTGGAAGGTATCCCAGTTAAAATACTGTAAAATATCTAGGCATTTATATCACTAAAAACCCAGTTAACAGATATCAATTACATTTTTCTGATAAAATGATAAAACCAAAAGCATCTTTAAAATTTGGCTTCAGAGAGATCTTTCTTTATACGGTAGAGTCCTTTTATCGAAGGTGGAAGGGCTCTCCCACTTTGTATACCCTGCTCTCTCTGTTTATCAATGATAAAGCTATAAAAGAAATTAACAAAATATTTTTGGATTTCGTTTGGAAAAATAAGCCTCACAAATTAAAAAGAGAAGTACTCTCCAACTCCAGGAGTGAAGGTGGCCTTGACTTTTTGGACTTCGCAGATATAAACACATTTAAATTAAATTGGCTGAAAAGATGCCTTATGAACCCAATGTCATTATGGTTTTTCATTCCAAATAAGATCTTTAACAATCTTGGTGGTCTATCTTTCCTATTAAAATGTAACTTTTTGCCAGGCAAGTTACCCATTTCCTTATCTAACTTTCATCAACAATGTCTTCTCTCGTGGAAATTGTGTTTTGTCCATAGCTTTTCCCCGCATAAAGTTATCCTTTGGAACAACGCTGATATAACTGTTAGAAATAAGTCCCTTTTTTCCCCTAGATGGTTTAATAATAACTTTAATTGCATTCTATCCATTCTTGATGACTTTGGTAATATTCTGGATTATAAGCAATTTTTGATCCTCCATAACTTCCCAGTTCCACCAAAGGAATACAACACCTTGATAAAAGCAATCCCAGCGGGTTTAATCCAATTAATGAAAAATCACCTTAAGTTTAGCAAAGGTAACAGCGTTTATCCGGCTTTATCCTTAGATGGTATTGACATTTTAGATCGGAAGTGCAACAACAAACATATACGCAAAACCTTTCAAATGAAGAGAAAGATTACTCCAAGGGGTAAATTCTATTGGAGTTCTCTTGTAACAGATATAAATTGGATGTTATATCTAACAAAGTCAAGGAAATTCATTATAAAATCCTTCATAAGATTTATCCTGTTAACTATTTTATTTCTAAATATTCTGATATTGATGAAACATGTTCTTTCTGTGGTTTTGTTGAAGAAACAATAACCCATTTATTTTGTGATTGTAATATAACCAATCATTTTTGGACTGAATTAAGTTCTTTCCTTTTACCCCAAAAATATGACTCACAACTTCATACACAAAGAGATTATCTTTTATTATGAAAACCCAAAATTGCTGTCCCTTGAATATATTGCTAATTTCTGTATCTTGTATGCTAAATTCTTCATCCACAAGCAAAGATGGCTTAAATCTCCTTTAAGCTTTCCCCTCTTTCTTAGTGAATTTAACTCTATTATTTCATCCCTTAAACTCATAAATAACAATTATTCAAAGATATGTCTTAACCTTATCATTATGCTTTTCTTTCTCTGTCTATTGATGTATGCAAATCCAGAACATTATTATCTTTTTTGTTTTGTTGTTGTTTGTTTTGTTTTTGTTTTTGTTTGTTGTTTGCTATTATTCATTGTAACAGTTACAACCTCACTTCATTTCCCTGATCTTGTGTATACAAGTTCTGCAATAAAAAAAAACTTAAAAAAAAAAAGAAAATTCAAAAAAACTTGACATTAGTAGTTAATAAATGTAGACATGTTAAAAACGCCAAGAAATAAAAGAAAGAGCTTTATTAGAATCAGAGAGCTATTGCCAAGTGTGCTTGCACACACAAGGATTATTTTCTTGGTGCTGAAGCTTCCTGTGCACATATACAATATGCAACAAGAACATAGTAATACAAATTCTAAGAATAAAAAAACAGCAGCAAAACTGAGTACATAACCATGGTTTTGACCATGCCATCGGTTTATTTTTGTTTATTTTTGTGTATATTTTTGGACAGTTTCCGTCACTTTGGCAATACTTAAACTGACTACATACAATACATTTTAAGTGTCTGTATTCCCATATGCATACCAAAAACAAAAACAAAACTGATAACGGTTATAACTTTTATTTCAAAACAAAGCAGATCTCTCTTTTACAATTGTACTTACAGAATTATGTACACATTATAATATATACACATTATATACCTATATAAATTATATATATATACACTATATATTTCACACACTATATATATATAGGCCTATAAATAGAGCGGTGAAACGTACCGTCATACTGTCGCGCATGCGTATTACATACAGACGCTTCGTCATTCCTGCGCAATGCGTGACGTCACGGCGCTACAGTCTGCAGTGAGGAGAATTTGCCCGTTTATGTCAAACAACTTTGGAAAAATATTGAGGCCTTTATTAATGATAATATCCAGCCAGGCATATCCATAACCTTTAAATACATTATTTTCGGACATTATGGCTGCGAACCTAGTAAAAACAACACTATCTTTGTTATAAAAATTTAATGTTTATTCTTTGTAAATTCTTTATCCACAAATGAAAATTCGCTAACAACAAGCCAATTTTTGTGTCTTTTGACAGAATTTAACATATATCTTACTTTCACTCTATTCTTTCTTGCCTTTATTTTCTGATGACATTGAACATATTATTGATGCATCTTTTATATTGTGTATTGTTACAAACTTGTGTATTATAAACATGTCATCTCTCTTTTGCATTGAAAAAAAGAAAGAAAAAGTATTTGGCGGTTTCCATGGAGCTTCCATGGAGCGGTTTCCATGGTATGCAGTGGTTCCCCAACCTGTGGGCCATGGCCTTTATACAGTCTATGGCCTTGGCCCACTAGGGGCCTCAGACCTCCGGGTGGGCCGCGAGATAACGTCAAATTAATTTTGAATATATTCATATAATTAATTAATTGTATTATTGACGCGTTAAATAATAAAATATAAATTATATAAATAAAGAATACAAATTACAACAAAGAACCACCTCTATCGTATTGTGATTGTTTTGGATTCGGAGCAGCCCCAGGCGTTTCTAATCGCGCTGTGTGAAATACAGACTGAACAGCGGCTCAAAACACCCAACCGCTTCATGAACACAGGATACGCAAACTACACATTTCGGTTGGATAAAGAGAACCAGTGGCGCTAAAAAGTTTTGATGGATGACGGTTGTAGCTAATGAAGGTAAGGCAAATTATGACATAGGCCTACATTAGGCACGCGCGTCTGTTATTATTGATGCGCAAACAAACCATGTGTGCGCTCTCGGCTCACTAAATACAGCTTTGTTTGGATGACGATTGTAATGAAGATAAAGATGATTACAGTCAGTGGCGGTTTTACATTGAATTGCACCCCGGCAACTGCCCGGTTCGCCCGTGCCCAAAACCGCTACTGATTACAGTGGCGTGCAGAAGTCATACATTATAGGCATGCGCGAATAGCCTACGTTATTACTGATGCCCAATCCAACCCTCACTATAACATATTTCTGCATGAACGCAGTTCAATATATTCACGTAGGCCTAGTTGTCAAAATGAAGAATGTAGCCTACTGAGTGTTTTATAACGGATGCTCGCCGAAGAAGCGTATTTTGGATAAGTTTGTGAGTATCAGGGTGTTTATGTACACATGGGCATCAGCTACAAACATAGACATGATTGCTTGTTCTGACAGAAGAACTGTTCGCTGAAGAAATCGGATGACTTCAGATAGCTAAGGTTCCATACATTCACAATTATTTTATTTTTCATCTGTATTTTAGTGTGTGTGTGTGTGTGTGTTATTTGCATTTACAGTAAAGAAAATTGAAGGAAAAAGTTGGCTTAAATGTCAAGAAATTCACATAAAATAAAAATAGGTCTATAGATTATTATAAAGCCTGCAATATAGGAAACAAACAAATACATTTAATTCATGCTCTGGGATATTTGGATACCTACATATTATGGAAAATATATTTTAGATAACAGGAGCTTATAAGTCAATTCATTCAAACTGCCACACAGTCCCTGAAAAAGTCGTGTTGCTTACCTATTTTGTAGAAACACCTGCTATTAACCTGACTTTTAATTCATCAATTGGTGTTAGAACTAGCTCATATGAAAAGCTAAAACCCTCCCAATGATATTTAATGCACTGAAATAAATTAGTTTCACTGAAAGGACAGAAAGGCCAAATTTTGGCAAGCATTAGCCAATACAGAAATTGAACAAATTTACTGCAAATACAAAAAAATGTCAGCAAATTAAGTAGTGGTGCTGTGAGATCCAAATTTTATATCTTGTATGACTTCCATGAGCTTGAAGGACTGCATCCATGCGTTTTGGCAAGGACTTCAGGAATAGCAAAGAAAAGTCTTGCTTGCCTCCCACAGTTCATCAATATTCTTTGGTTTCGTCTTCCATGCTTCCTCTTTCATCCTACCCCACATATGCTCAATGATGTTCATGTCTGGTGACTGGGCTCGCCAATCCTGGAGCATCTTGATCTTCTTCGCCTTGAGGAACTTTGAGGTGGAGATGGAAGAATGCGATGGAGCACCATCCTGCTGCAGAATTTGGCCTCTTTTATGGTTGGGAATATAAGAGGTAGCTAAGATGTCTTGGTATTTTAGACTATTGAAGTTGCCTTCCCTCTGCAGATCTCGACACCCCATACTGGATGTAACCCCAGACCATGATTTTTCCACCACCAAACTTCACTGTTTTCTGTGTGAATCTCAGATCCATGCGGGCTCCAGTAGGCCTCCTGCAATATTTGCGGCAACTGTGGTGTAATTCAACAGAAGATTCATCTGAAAAATCCACCTTCTGCCACTTTTCCAGCGTCCATCCTTTTAGCAGGCTGTGGCTTTGGCAAATGCCACACGGGTTTTCAATTGTCTTTTGTTTAGTGCTGGCTTCTGGGCACTGATTCAACCATGGAGGCCATTTGAGACAGAATCCGACAAAATGTTATGGTTGACACGGGACTTCAGGTGACCAGGTCTCGTGGAGCTCTGCTGCAGTGGAAAATGGGCTGGCCTTGGATTTTCGAGCCAACAAACGGTCCTCTCGAGCAGTTGTCTTGCAGGGTCTGCCTGACCTGGGTTTGTCATAACGTCTCCAGTCTCTTCAAATCTTTTTTATCCTCTGTACTTGACGCTGAGACACTTTGAAGGTGTCTGCCACATCAGCAGTGGATCCGGTCTTCAGCTTCTTGATAATCAAAACTTTAGTCTCAGGGTGAATCTTAGGCATGTTTGCAGAGGTCTAGTTGCAGTTGATGTGAAGGTCTAGTGTACTGGAGTTCTTTTTAATACACACCTGAGATCTAATTGATCCATTATTAGTCACAGGTGAAGCTCATATGACAAGGCGACAACACTTTGCAAAAATTCACTCAATGGGCTTTACCAAGCTGTAAATATTAGAATATTTTTTGACAGTTTCATTTTGCACAAAAAATCTTGATAAGAAATATTTCTGCACTTCAGTTCAATTTGTACACAAGCGACAGGACTTTTGTCAGGGACTGTACTGTAAAAACACATCTGGTTTACATTCTTTGATGTAAACATTTTGTAGACCATTTGCAAATGTATGATTCTATTTTTTGATTTTCTGTATATTTGCAAATTATGTTTTATGCAGCAAATATTGACAAAGATCAGATTTTTCTATTTATTTTTGTTTAAAGTATTGCCTGTAAACCTTAAAGCTCAAAATACTTAATTGGTTTGAGTAGGACAACTTAAATTAAAAAAATATATAGCTCAGTTCAATTAACTGTTATGAGTATTTAGAACTTTCTTTTCACTCAAGTTCACAGCACCAACATATGTCAACTAAACTGAACTGTTTCATTGGTTTGAGTTGTATGAACTAATTTCCTTTAATTTAGACTAACTTACGTTTACCTGAAACTGGGCTGGGACTTTATTTCCCATGCAGAATGCTTTGCCCATGGCACTTGAAAGGGAGATAAATTAAGTTAAAGTTAAATTAAGTGTTATATAATGTTTTTGTGCAAGATTAAAGGTATAGGGCGATAGTGATTGATGTTTTGTTATGCTAATTTAGGTTTCATGCCAGTTCCCTCTTCTTGGTCTTTCAATATGTCTGCCACTGACTGAATGACTAATTTCAGCACTCTTATGGGAATATTATATTTTGCAATTATAATTTAAATCTGACACATTTTCATATTGTTTGCCGTAAGTTAACATCTCAAGACAACTTAAGGGTTTCAAATCATAATATGATTTCCTGTTATGAGACATGAGTCATCAGTTTTATACCAGGACTTACAGCATGCTTATCAGGCATTAGAGAAACATAAGTGAAAAGGGAGGAAATATCAAAATTTCTATGAAATATATGGAATTGTGAGATAAAAAGCTTTGAGATAAAAAGATAAAAAGCTACCTTTTTTTGTTCATTGACGGAAACAAGCTTCCATAAATATGAAATATTATGAAAATGTTGCCACGTTATTACTCACATTATTATAGGTTCTTTTTACATTACATGTTGCCCAAAGAAAACATTCATATGCAAATTAGAGGCAATGGACAGATGCGTTGTATATAATTAAAACATTTTTGGCTATGTTTACACCTACTGTGTAAAGTAAAATAGTACATCAAAGAGTACATAGTTTAGAACACTTGTACAAATCTTGTGCATATAGTTTGGTTCAGGTGGAAGTTTCCTGGAGCTATCGAAGTCCTGAAAACCCTGATTTACATTAAACGCCTATTAAATGCAGGCACTAGCATGGAAAATGCAAAATAGAAACATTTTCTTCCAACATTATATTCATATGTTCTATAGATGACAAGTTAATGAAAAAAAAAATAATGTTACCTAAAAATTGACATATAACGAATATAAAAAAACAACTGTTCTGCTTATAGAGTCTTGTTTTCATTTTTCTGTCCTCTACATAGGAAATATCAAAATATTTATATATTTTTTTCTTTCACCATTTGTTTCTTATACTTCAAACAATATTAAAATATATTTAAAAATTTGTTTTCTATGGGTCTCAGGTTTCTGTTTCCCTAAAGAAAGGATCCGCCCAGCTCTGTTAGTCTGTGAGCAGGGTAATCTGATGAAGCTGCTGTCAGTGAGAGCTCCATATGGCGCCAAACACTCACTGACCTGGATTTCTTCACTTTCTCGGTACACACAAATCAGTTTAAACTCCAGTGGTTTAAAACCCAGCGTGTGCCACAGCAATGCAGGAGAACATTTGGTTATTTCATACTTGTTTTAAAACCGATCGATATAATAACCTATTGGGCTTCCCCATGTGCAATGATACTCAATCTGTATCATGAAATTATGATTTGAAAGTTCAGTAAGGGTGCTTGAGGAATCATGTGCATTAATTGATGTGTAATCATTTGACAGTAGTTGCAGAGATTTAAGCTTTGAGGCTTTACAGCCAACCAGAAGGAAATTAATTTAACAAGGCAGATTTTTGAAGGCAGCATGGATGTATCCTCCTTTGCCTTTGATATCCCCCAAAAATCCTTGACAGCTAAAAACTAAAAATGGCGTCTGAAAGTTGTGGTTGGTGGTAAATGTAGGACTGTTGTTTTGACCGTTGTTCCACTTTTGATTTCATTTCTAGCAAGAAATTACTATTGTAGTAATTAAATACTGGCTTAGTTATCACCAAAGCTCTCTGTTTACTTTTTTAACTGTTCCGCTGCCACAGAAGCCAGTCTGAAATCAGTTTTGTGAGAGACCTTCGTACACAAACGCTGGCTCTGAAGTCATAGCCTGATGATTAGACAGCGAGACCACAAGTCACTGCCTAAGTTTTCAGACGCAGCTGATAAATTTGTCAGAAGGGGCTAAGAAATACAATTTAAATGTTTTAATATAGGCCATTTTGATTTTATTGTACAAAGGAACATAATTGTTGCCATATCCTATTGAAACAGTATAAAACATGGGATAGACATTTGTTATTGTTAAGAGAAAAAAAGAACAAATCAAATGTAAAAAAAAAAAGATTGCAGGAGGCAAAACTGCTACTAAAGAACTTCTAAAATACAATAATAAAAAACAAACTGGCTATTTTATGTAAATGTATTGATAAGAGGTGAAGATTTGACAAGAGTTTGTATAAGTGGCAAAGACAGGATGCTTGTAAGAGGCTGTCCCGTAATATAATTCATAACACATCTACAACTAATTGGTTAGCACAAATTCTAATCTGAAAACGTTTAATCTGATTCAAGTTACCAATACGTTTGTTGACGATTTGCATCATAAGTCTCAATTTCCATCACCACATTAACTCAAAAGTGATGGTATCAGTCCTGTTTCTCACTTTAATCAGTGCATTTGCTCGGCCAAAAGAGAAGAAACGTGTCCTAACCTTCTGTATAAATCACCTTACTGCTCTTGCAATCCTCCCTCACTCTGTTCCCAATATTTTCTCTTGCGTTTTCTCTCCGCCATGACCAAGGCACCAAAGACGGTCACAATCACAGTAGCAGTGATGACTAACACAGTAACGGTCTCAGCCATACACAACTGGCTGTCCACCCAGGCCAAAGAGGCTCCGGCAAGCTGCCACGGCTCCTGACAAGTCACGTTGTGATAGTCGTCCACAAGGAGGTGCCGCACACTAAGCAGCTTGCTGAAGACACGGTGCAGGTCGCAGTCACAGTTCCACGGGTTCCCGGCTAACTGCAGGTGCGTAGCAGCCGTGTGCAAGCTCAGGAATGTCTTAAAGTTCAGGTGTTCCAGATGATTCCCCTCCAAGCCCAACAGAGAAAGACTGTGTAATGGTGCTAGTGCATTTACCTCGATCCGAGAGATGTTGTTGTTCCCCAGGAGCAGAACTTCCAGTCCGGGCAGCATGGTGAGGGATCCGTCTCGCACAACACCCAGGCGGTTCCCTTGGAGGTAAAGGTGGCGCAGACGCGATAGGCCACGGAATGCGCCGGGTTCAACAGATTGGATACGATTGTGGCTGAGGTCCAGCTTCTCAAGGCTCTCCAGATGTTCTAGGCCTGGAGGTTTCAACAGCACCAGTGCATTGTGGTCGAGTCGCAACTCACGCAGGGAAGACAGGCTTTCCGAGAAATTAGGAGGGATCTTAGTGAGGTTGTTACGACTCATGTCCAGCTTCTCCAGAAAGGACAGAGAGAAAAAAGCCTGTGGGAAACAGACATTTGGGTAAATGTATACACACTCACCAAAACTCCCAACTTTAAACCCAAGCAACGCTCTTCAAAAAGGTTTTTTTTTTCAAAGTAATGCCATTTAATAACTATTTTGGCTTCACCAAAGAACCATTATTTTCTTATTGTAAAGAACAATGTAATAATCTATGGAAACTTTTTCCAGCAAATAAAAGTTATTTATTGGCATTAATGGTTCCATGAAGAACATTTTACATCCATGGAACCTTTAAATTCCACAAACGTTTCTTTATAGTGGAAAGTTGTTGTTTTTTCTTCAGATTGATAATGTTCTTCACACAATGGTTCTTTTAAGAACCGTTCACTGAAAGGTTCTTTGTGGAACCAGAAATGGTGATCACTGGTCCACCATTTGGAACCTTGAATTTTAAGAATGTAAAGAACCTGTAGTGCAATGGAAAGGTTCCATGAATGTGAAGGTTCTTCGTGGAATATCAATGCCAATAAAAAACTTTTTTGTTTTGTTTTTATTTGTTGTATATGGATTTAATAAATGGCCTCACCTGCGTATGAAGAACCTGGATGCTGCTGTCCGAGAGCACTAGAATACGCAAAGACCAAAGGCCAGCGAAAGCTCGACTCCGGATCTCCGTGAGCTTGTTTCCTCCCAGGTCCAGGAGCCAGGTGCCGTGGGGAAGTCCGTGTGGGATATCCTCAATACCCCTGGCATGGCAATCAACCAGGTCTGAGTGTTCATAGCACTGGCAGAGGTGAATACACAGTTTTGAGCTCCTCGATGGAGACAGAAAGAGTAGAAGCATCGCGACCGACGGCAACATGATGTGATGACGGATTCAAGAGAGCCACCTGGAGCTCTACAAAACGTGATTTTTATTTAATTTTATTTTTACCAGGACTTCAAATAACGGACCATCAGCTTTCTACGGAAGAGGAACGAGATATAAACGCAGTTTCCATTTCTGTATTGAAATAGCAAAACAGACTTTTTGCAGAATATTCGCAGTCTGCAGTGCAGCTGAAATGTCTGTCAGAAGCATTTAATCGCCTTAAAACCATATGCGACTCAATTTATTTTTCCCCCACTCGGTCACACACGCAATAAAAACAAATTAAATCTGTACCACTAGTAGGACAGTGGCATACAAAAAAAGCATTAAAGTTATTGTTATATTAGTTGTATTCCTTTCTTCCACTAAATATACGGGGAAACGATGTTCTCGTCTATGAGAGCGTTCTTTCTGGTACTCCGGCTCAACAACAAGAAAAGCAACGCACTAGTGATGAAAAGACTCATTTCAGAATATCGATTCTTTCGAACGAGTCATTTCAAAGAACCGGCTAAAACGGTAAGCGATTATTTTACGTTATGACATTATAATAATAATAAATATATATATGATGCTAGGCTATTAAAATCCTATGCCTACATGTCTATAGCCTATACGATGCATTAAGATTACACTTTAGATAAAGCTGATCTATTTGATCTATTTCAAACGATTACCGAAATGATTCGACTCATAGGAACAATCTGTTCACTCAGAAGGGAGGGCAGCTGTCACATTTTGGTCATAATCCAATATTATTTAATCCACGGCTATCCTGGTATAACGTAGCCGACGTTGCATTATTTTCTCTCTCTCTCTCTCTCTTTTTTATTTTATTTTTTATTTTTTACATTTAAATGAACTATGTACAATTCTTATAGTGTCCAATGTGATTTAATTACGCACAATGACCATAGCCACATTCCTGATGTTTAAATTTAGAAATATGTTGTCAATGCCAGCCAAGGGAGGAGTTATTATATAACACAGAATTAAAGCTGTATATCCCTGGAACAAATGGACTTTTACAGACGCAAGCGGATTAAGCAAAGGTTTCAGTTATCTCATCGTAAAGAGTGGCATTTTGAACGGAGCCGCCTTATATTCCGACTTAAAGAGACAGTACAAATCAAAATAAATATTGCCATAATTTACCCACTCACGCTATTAAATAGGCCTACCTCTAGTCTACTGTACGCGTTTCTTTTTGTTATGCATGAATGAAAGCCTCCTTGGTCACCATTTATTTTGGTTTATGACCAAAAATAAAGACCAAATAAAACAAAATGAAGAGAGAAAATTCCCATGATTGAATCTGGACTGAGGCTAACAGTCCCTTTCATTCTGTCTGGCGTTTCTTTATGTTTCAAGCACAAACCCCCGATACTTGGTATCGGTTAACAAAAGACCCGATATAGTCCGGCTAGGAGTAACCCACTTCTAGCCAAAATAACCTTGAAGGTAGTTTTCGCGCAAATAAAACTTGCAAGATGTATGATATTCCATCATGTAAGCAAAGTCAAAAGTGATTACAATACAAGGGGTTTGGTTTCATTTCTTTGAAATTGATTACTAGTCTATTCTTGGGCTATGGTTAAACATATAACATTTTAACTGACAGCCCAAATTTTGCCACCAAACACTTAAGTTTTCTATTTAAGTTGAAAATGGTGTCATGTAGTGGCCCCAAAGTAGCTAAATAATATCTATTTTGTTCATTTCCCATTATCACTTTACAATACAGATTGTTTCAAAGCAGTTTTACAAAGCGCTATATAAATGAAGGTGACTTGACTAGATGTGTTTGGATGGCTATTAGATGTCTTTTAAACACAAAATTGCTTGCTGGGAACCTCACTGCTGGGGTTATACCTACATGCTAACCTTCACTGCAAACTAAAGTGACCCACCACAATGTACGACAGGGGTAGGGGCAGAAATAAGAGATCATGTGCGATTAAATAATGCATACGTTTGAACATGAATAATGGAAAAACCTTCAACATCAATGATTCATTCCAGTCAACTACATGTCTTGTCTGTAAATATTCATTCAAACTCATTAAACAATGGCAAGGGATCCCCTTTGATTCCCTGAGAAAACGAGTCAACTAACTCTGCCCCACTAAAGAACAGGGGTTACTATTGAAGATCAGTGTTGGGTAATTTAAAAAAGTAACTTACATCTTCAATAGTGTAATTAGATTACTGTACAAATTACTCTCTCCAAAAAGTATTTAATGATTACTTTGTAAATCCTATATCAACCTCGAGTAGATACATGATTTAAGGATAGACGTGAAACGGCTCTTCATTAAAATAATATCTAAATAAGAGCAATCCCTTACTTTACTTTTCCAAGGGAGTTGACTCAGACCATTATAGGCTGTAAATAATCATTAAAAAAAACAGTAGTTGTTTAAATTGCTTCATCAGCAGTAAAAAACAACAACAACAACCCTGTTACCAAGTAAGCATTAACCAAATTGTGAGCAAATTGCGTAACGCAATTATGAATACAATAAAAGAGGGTAAAACAAGACAAGTGAGATTTCTTTTTTTTATTTCTTCATAACTATTTAAAAATAAAAAATAAAATACTGCGAAAGAAACCTTTAGGCAAACAGCATCCTCGTCAACACACAGCAATATAAACTGGTATGCAACACGAATGCCTGTCACAACTTGGCGCCACCGCTTGAGCCTCCATCAGGCTATAAGTTTCACAAGGCTGTTACGGGGAGGATTTCGGCTTCGAACCATACCCCCCCCCATCCCGGTCTCTTAACATGGCAAGGTATCACTTTAACATTTCCTTTTCCCAAAAAGGTGATAACAAATTTTCCCGTTCAGAAAGAGATCGGTCCTGTCGCGAGAGATGAGTAAGATATGAGCCGTCTTACGCTGACACATATCTAAAGAAAAATGACAGTTGTTGGAATAACGAAGGAATGCAAGAAGTCAAAAAGAGGAGTGAGTCTCTCATTGGTCACTGCATGTACCCTTCCAGTTTCGATGTGTTTGGAAATAATAAAGATAATAATAATACAAACAAACATTGCATCATAGAAAATGGTCCCACTATGGAAGAGATGGCAAGTACAGGACCAACATGGAAGTAAATGAAGACAAAATATACCGCCAAGTACTTGTACCACGTTCTACAAGTAAACTGAAAGGATGCTTACAGCACTCACGAGTGTTACTCCTTCGCCTATCACTTAAAAAGTGACATACATGTAAAAAAAAAAAAGAGTTTTATATAAAAACGATGCTTCAGAAAATGAGATGTTGGGTAGATACTAAGTGCAATTCAATTTTACATACTGCGCCTTAAGCCCTCAAATCAACCTAAACCTACAAAAATAAACCCAGCATGTGCTGCTAAAGAAATCAGTTTTCCCATCTGAGGGGCTGTAGAACTTATATACTAAAATACTTTTTGTTACAACCGCTTTGTGCCACATTTTTTGTATTGGAAGAAAGGAAGATCATGGATTTGAACAGAAAAGACGATTTTTTTATGGTGGCTAACCACATGAGATGAAATCAACAAGGGTTATTTGATGACAGGAGGGGGGTGAAAGGGTAGGTTTGGTGGGTAAGTGATGTTGGAAAGGATGTTTTCCATATGAAATGATATTCTAAGACAGCACTCTATTTTTGCCCTCTCTTTTGTCAGTGGAAGCATTTTTCGTCTTCAGATGTGTAGGACCGTCATCCCTGCTCAAAACGCTGAGTATCAGCTATCTCAACCTTTGTATGGCAATTGGTTTAAAAGAAAAAAACAACAAAAAAAAACCATCAGAAAATATTAATTTAAAACAAACAACACTTCCTTTGTCAGCATATTGTTTCCTCTGTCTGAGCCTGGGCTCATGATGATAAAGCAGAGTCCTTCTGTGTTTGTTGAGCTTGCTGTGAATGCGGCACTGATTTTTGACTCTCCACATCCCGAAAATGTTTCTCGACCTGTTGACAGAGTACAAAGGTTAGAACAGTAAAACACCTCACATGAATATAGTTCTGTTATTATATCACCAGGGTATTGATAGTCATTGTTTCAGCCATCTGCAACTTACATTTAATTAAAGTTAAAGCTTCTACTTCATATGTCTGTATTATAAATTCTATGAAATCTAAAAGCTGACTTAAAACATTTTTAAACTTTTCAAAGCGGACTCATTAAAACAACTTTGCAGTTTTTTCTGTCCTGTGCTGATTTACTTCTAAAAGAAAAACCTATTTTAAATAAAGGATGCACCGATGTATCGGCCGATTTTTCATAAATGTACAACCATCGGAATATAGCATGAAAAAGGCTGATATAACAAACCGATGGTTTATTAAAGACCTGCGTGAAGGCACCACTGAGCGGTGTAATGCTGCACAAGCCAAGATTATAATGTAAGTACGCTGCTGTCTAATGTTAATCAAACAACTTTTGACTAAATTAACTTTTGTAACTTTCATAAGGATTCATTTCCGCAATGCGGACAACAGACAGAATCCAGTAAAAACGGAATTTATGTCAAAATGGAATGTGTCAAAGTTTTGAATAATAAATAATAGAGATATATACTACTGTCTGTGAATATTAAGCCGTAAAAAGTGTTTAAATCCTGCATGTTTCTGTGTGAATGGCGCAGATGCGTGGTTTCATTTACCTCACACACACACACAGAAACACACACTGAAACTCTGTTTTTCAACCTCTGCCACCTCAAAATGAGGACATGCATCTCCAGTAACTTCATAATCATTTTACGGTTTCATTTGACAACCTATCGTCATATCATATACACACACAGGAACTCACAGGTGACATCGGTATCGGACAATAATTGTTTGTTAAAATCGGATGAACCATCAGTTTTTGCTGTTTGTCCAAGCAAGTATTTGCATTAAAAGATAAAAGTATATCATAAAAGCTTATTTTTTTTGAGTAAAGCAATACCTTTAAATGCTAATGTGATATAATATCAAATAAGAAATATGAAAAATGAAATGAGTACACCATCTAGACAAAATGTAACTGACATGGACAAAAGCTCACTAAAGACCATTTTTTAAAAGCTCTCTGTGACTCTGATATGGCGAACAGGAACATGGTGTGTGTGTAACATTAGCAACACATTATTAGCTGCTTGATAACACACTCAAGCAAAAGGCTAATGATTCTGATACATCAACTTGTAGACGAGCCTGTATAATTCACTTTTTTTCCCTTCTTCTGAATCAGTTTGTGGTTTAAAAACATACATGGCTGAATTAAACCAGTATTTCCCCTTTTCATTGTGTTGACCGAGTGGATCACGAAGTCCAAGCTGATGTGATTGAATGGAGACGGGGACTAATTAGCATAATTATGGTTTTGCATATACAAGGGTGTAGCTATTGAATTTTTTTTTTATTATGACAAGATAGTTAGTTGACAGGAAGCAAAGTTGGAGAGGAAGAGAAAGAGAGAGATTTTGATTATCAAAAGCGAGTATTGAGGGATACAATTATTGAGAGAAGTCTCTTAAGCGCACCAAGGCTACATTTATTTGATTAAAAATATAGTAAAAACATAATATGGTATTAAAATTAAATGAATATAGAAATATGAATATGGTTTAAAATAACAATTGTGTATTTGAATACATTTTATGCAATGCAATTCTTGTGATGGTAAATCTGCATTAGCAATCATTATCATTGCAATCATCATTATCTTCAGGGTCACATGATCCTTCAGAAATCAGTCTGATATGATGATTTTGTGCTCAAGAAACATTTATCATCATTATTTGTGTTAAACAGTTGAGCTGCTTAATATCTATATGGAAACCATAACATATCTTTTTCAGGATTCTTTGACAAGAAATCAATTTAATGTGTTCTTGCTGAATTAAAGTATTAAAAAAATCTTCTGGACCCTAAACTTTTAAACAGGACGACTTATACATTTGAGACGACTTACTATTTTCCGCACATGGCTTAAAGCGCTGCCCTCTTTGCCTTTACAGTTGTCCACTTGGTATGGCGGACTGATGACCACTTCGTCCATCACGAGGATGTTTTTCTCCTGCCATTTGCAGTCTTTGATGCTGCGGATGAAGACAAGGAGAAAGAGAGTGAACGATTCATTCGGTTCGAGGCATGGTTACTTGATATATTCCTATCTCCTAATTTATCCACAATACTGAGGATCATTCACCATAATAAACAAAGCACTAAAGCAGAACATATGAACTTATTACCTCTTCAACAGTGTAATTACTCACTTGAAAAAGTATTGAATTATTAATTATTCTCGAAATCCCATATCAACCTCGACCAGTTGAACAATGCAAGGATAGACATGAGACAGTTTTTTAATTCTTTAAGATAAATAATATAACATCTGCATAAGTTATCCTTGAACTGACCAAAGAATTTAAAGTGAGAAGGTTATATTAAAAACATAAATTAACATTAGACTTTAAATCCACTATTGCTTTACATAGACTTGTTCTATAGTCTATAAAGTACTCAATGCAATTACATCAGAAGTAACTAATTAAATTACAGAAAAATTTAAAGTAATCCCTTTACTTTTTCAAGGAAAGTAATTCAACTGATTAGCCAATAGAAAGTGAACATATCAATTCGAGTCCCACTTACGTTTTATGAATGGTCTGGAAGAGCTGTTGACCCTCTACAGACACACCAGCACTAATTGCATAAGCTTGCGACAACTTATCCTCCTTTTCCGCCCGTGCTCTATTCACAAGCTAAAAACAGCAACGGCAAAAAAAAAAGAATAGACATGAAATATAAAGTCATCATCAACACCTTTCTGAATCATAGATTACTAGATAGCAAAAGAAGACAGGACATCACTTGGACTCACCTTGCTAAAATTGAGAGATGCTAAAGGGGGAGGAGTTTCAGCACGGTCACTGATGATGTCCACTTCGGACACATAGGCCAAGTTAACAAGCGCCACATCGCTCAGGTTGGGATTACCGCTTGACGGGGCACATTCTGATAACATTAGTCAAGGTAGTAAATTGTATTTATTAAAGCAATGCATGAGATAAGCCTCCTAGATCATGAATCAATGCTGTAAGCCCTACTTTGTGTATTTATCCACTCTAGTATCATGATTAGCCTCTCATGTTAACAATCAGGATAAAATGACATGAATGTCTGTCACTTAGGAGATGAGTGTCATCGTGGAGGCCGCTTAGCATGACCGAATGCAATCGGATATGAGCCGCATTCAACGGAGGAGCGAGCGAGGACAGAAACTGTCACTCAAATGACATCACAGCAATAGCAAACCACATCCATTCAACGATCCAATCAAGTCCTGCCCTGCATTTTTTCTTGTTCGAGAAGGGAAGGAATTTAATGCCGACTTTAAAGGTATTCATATATTTTTTTTTTCAGAAGATTAAAGGTTTAAACATTAAATCAACACCATCTTCAAGCCTTCATATGCCACTCAGTTCTAGAAAACAACTATGGTTTTTTCAGATGTGTTATGTAAAAAAATATATTTTTCACAGTTAAAAAAAATGAAGAAAACCAAAGCAGCAAAGCTAGTGATGTCAGCAAATTAGACATTACATAAGCTGCCGATTTTGGTTTCATGGTGACTTTAAATAATCAAATTATTGTGCTTCATTCAAATAACCTTGAATGCAACTTGCCTTACTGTGCATTTTCAGACCAAAACTTAGCTTCTTTTGGTGATGGTTATTCACGATCATTCATTGGAAAACTACTGGAACAGCTATTAAACATCTGAAGAGGTCTGACAACAAAATCAGTTACGTTTCAGAAACCTCCCTATTTAGTACAGGTGGTTAAAATCTTCTCAAACTAAAGTATTTATTTTTTAACATATAGTGAGAGACTTATGAACAGGAATGGCAGCACATCAGGAGATTAGCAAGCAAATCACTGGGAATTTTGCATTGATAAAACCAGCAAATGCACTGACACAAGTAGGGCATGGTGCACTGGGAAAATTATATAGTTTGCTTAAAAACGCAGTGAAATGCTTCATATCGATGTACACATCACAGTTATTGCATGTTAGGGTGCGCATTATGTGTCAGGCAGAGAGACTGGGATGTTAGCGTTCAGGCTAGCTGACGCCCCCTAAGCACGCATGCGCAGATCGGTGTATGGCAGAGCAGCAATGCTGTAGTTGACAGCCTGTCCACCCTCATTCACTTCCATTATGGCTCAAGGACTGCAGTTAACAAAACACTGCAAATAAACGCGCTAAAACCCTTCTGTTTAAGTCAGATGCATCAAAGTAGAATTTACATGACTTTTCTATGACCTTTCCAGTCGTTTGGGATTACCGTACAATGAGACTAGTTCGCTAATGAATCATTGAGACCGATTTATGAACCAGTTCGACAGTTCGAATTAAAAGAATACGTGAATCGGTCTTTTATGAACAAATCTTTTAAGTGAACGAACCGTTCTAGTTCACCTAATATGCACCTACTCGTTTTCCTCAAAAAATCTGAGGGTTGCCAACAAAATAAGTAAATTAAGGGAGATTATACAATTATTTATAATATATGCCATTATATATTTACGTTGGTGGAAGAATTAAGTAATGTGCAAACATGACCATACATTAAAATTTCACTAAAAGGTCATTAGCAAAATTGGTTTACCACATAATTCAGAGCTGTTTTGTCACTCTTTCTTCATAGTTTGATACCCAGACATTTTCAAAATTAAATGTATTATCAAAACACATTGACTTGCCGCCACCATCTGGTGTAATGATGAATGAAACCTGCAGAAAGGACCAGCGAACCTATTCAAAAGATTCGACTCACTAGAATGAATCAAAACCGCTACAACTAAAAGATGTCAATCAGACGTCAATACGGCTTTGAGTGCGTTTCTAGCTCCACGAGCTCTACAGAAATGAGCATGAATCTACCAATAACTGACAACATACAACTAGACAATTATATAATCAATACAGCATTCGCTACATTAAAGCGTACTTTTCAAGGCGATCTACGAGCAGGAGGACCCATTGCAGGTTATATTCGTCGTCTGAAACCACCATGTTGCTTAAAAACAAAGAATGCATAATTGCATGATGTGCGCGTTCAAATGCGTTTGCTATCGAGAGCATGTGTTAAGACTCGTACGCTACGAGGAGCACGAGAGTAACATCTAATAACCAATCGGAGATTCAAAAGCGCACCAGCTGACTCAGCGTGCGCGAAACACGGAAGCGAACGCCGAGTGGACTGACTTCCCCGTGATGAAAATACCTTTGGCATACCCGCAGACCAGGCCTCTTGCAGTTGTGGATCCCGACAATTCAATGACAAGCTGAGCCGATAAAAGGATACTCAAAGTCAGCATCTTGGACGGGTAGTCAAAAGCGACGACCTCTCCTTGCAAGCGCTGCCCCAGGCAGGTGAGGCAGGAGACATGGCTCCCGACGCTAAAATACTCCCCTGGTCCAGGAGCCGCCATCTTCTCCGCCAGGAAACGGGAGCAGTCGCCTCGCTCACGTAAACACGCGCAGCCGCGTCAGCATGGGTGGGAGCGCGAGTGGGCGTTCCGCGAGAATGAATGAAGTGACGCGACAACGGGCGCTGCAAATTAAGCCACGCCCACTCTACTATGGAGTAGTAGATCATGAACATCTTACTACAGTGCACTACACGCCCTCAGTCCTACTCATCTTCCTGGTTTACACACGCAATTATTTTGAAATTATAGGGTAGCTAGTTCTTACCTTCTGTGACCTAAATCCGAGGTTTTTAAACGTGATGCCCCAGAGGCCCAAATATGATGGCCCGCGTTAGAGGGACCCCCTTTTAAGGCAGTTACATATTTTCTGTAATAACGATTCTTGTATACAGTTAAAAACAAACATTATAAATGTATAAAATATTAGTTTACATTACATTGATTGTATCCATTTTCTACAAATCAAAACTACAGAATTTATCATCATTCTCATTCTTTATCAGTAAAAAAAAACATAATGACAAATACTGTGTGTGTGTGTGTGTAATAGCATTACATTACAAATATTCATCAAATAGACAATATTTATATTTTTTGTATGCTATTTTTTTGTGATAGTTTGTCTATGGAAAGAAAACACCAATAAACATATTTCCAAATGCATTACTTTACAAATATTCATTAGAATATGAAATAAGAATAACAAAATATTAAAATAATTTTATATAAATATATTGTAATTAAAAAAATACAAATAACTTCATAATTGAAATTGATAATTATCAGTGATTTAATTATTTGAATTAACCTTTTAATATGTCAAAATATGAAATATATGAATAAAGACAAGCTGAATAAAACAAAACAAATGCACAAAGGGCAACCACAAACTAACTGTCTTGCACAGTATCTGCCTGACTCTCCACTGGCACCAAGGGTTTCCCTCTTTATGTTGAGCAGGTTATTGTCACTGTTAAAGAAAACCGCAAACAGCGAGATTCAAAGGGACAGCAATTTTTAATGATTAATAGTCACAGTAATAGATTGCTCAAATAGCGTGTATTGCACATGTGTACACATATATGCACCCTATATACACGTGTGTAGCAGTTAGTATACACACCTTTGTATTGTCGCAACATGAAAGCATTGAAAGAACACAATAAATCAGGGAATGTGCTTTGATAATTCAGATAACTTCTGCATATCAATATGACCAGAAGATAGACAAAAAAGAGAGGAGATAGGAGAGAGAGAAGAGAGAGAGAGATAAAAGATCTTAAAAATGTAAGGTTTAAAGATCTCACAAATTGAAACACCCAATCACAACGAGTGATGTAGAACAGCAGAGAAATGAAGGGACAGTGAAGGAGACACAACCTCTCTTTCAAAAAAAGTCAAAAAATATACAAGCACTCTTTGAACCTCGACGATCATAGGTCACTACATATACACAACATATGAATTGTCAATAAATATACATATTTACCCAATAGCAAAATATGTGGCAGAGACAGTAAAGCTATCTTTCATGGCGAATGTCGATGTCTTTTACACATACAGAGGTTTTCTCCGTGTCCATCGTAAGGCCCCGTTCACGCCGCTGACGTTGTTTTCTTTGTGTAAAGATCATTGCGCAAACGTCCATCAAAAAAGCCTTGTTTAGGAAAGCCAAGCGTCACACTGTATTACGTCTGAACGATTATTTCCCCTTTCTATGTATTGCTCAACCCAACACACCTAAGGAGAAGGTTTCGGTCTCAAAAAGGGACCAACACGTCAGCTGATTCATCCCGAAAAATAAAAAGAGGAAATAAAAGGAAGAGAGAAAAAGCTTTCACCACCAACTGCACGGTTAATAAACTGTTTGACACCATATAGGGTGAAGATACAAAACTATGCACAAATGGTTGGTGATCTACATCCAAACGTTACAAAACCTGATCACAGTAGTTCCTGATTCAGACAGCCACATAGAAGAGGGAAATTCTCTTAGTGTATATTACAGTATCTAAGTACAGAGGCTAGTGTCAGCCTGATTTTTCACAAAGTGTTTCCTGTTTCTCTTTAACTGCAAAACCAAGCCAATGATAACAACTAACAACAGACGGTTAGAGACGGTATGAACAGCTGAAGGCGACGTTAGTGTTTCAACAAAGAGAGCAAAAACAGTTCAGACATAGAAATACTTAATGTGATGGTGACATGGCTCTTCGTGAAGGACTGTTGTTTGCGAAAAAACTGGCCATTTGATTTTTTTTGGATCACTGTGTAATATTTTTTGATGTTGTTATTGCCCAGAGCCTCATAGCCTGTCGAAGAGAAGAGACAAAATGTAGGTACTTGATTTTTCATAGATTTACACCGAGACGAGCGTCGATCCAGAAGCGATGCAGCTTACTTTCTGACTCTAAATAAATAAATCAAACAAGAGCAGAGTCAAGAAATGCGCATCGAAATGTCTCTCGTTTCAACATCCACAGTTCATCAGTGAACCAATGAACATACACAAAGAAAAAACGCTGATAATTCACTTTGCTTTTAATGCCTCTTAATTTGCGTCTGAGAACCGAAAGTAAAAAAAAGAAAAAAAAAAAAAAGAAAGACGTGATTAGGTTCGGACCTACAGTGTAGCATTAGTGCAAGATGCTTGAGACTAGGTTCAGTCTCATTGAAAGTACTTGCCGTTAGACACGTTGTCACCTCTCAGACCAAGTCGTGTTCCTTCTGTGACATTGCTAAAGGAAGAGGGTGACGTTAAATAAAGACAAAGAAGATTAAATCGAATTTGGCCCCCAAAAAGCTGTTGTCACACAGTGAAAATGTAATAAAGGATCATTATTTCAGGGTCATAAACAAGCCATTGCATTTCATCCACAAGTGCACAAGTGAGTAATCAGCATATACGACAATACTAATTAGTCTGGTGAAAAATAACCATATCCATAGCACAAAAGCTATATCAAAAGATGATGAAAATGTAACCAAAAGTTTGTAGTATTTTAGTGTTAAACAAAAAAAGTGGTAGTCACTCTTATTGCCGGAAAAAATCCTGAAAAAGAACAATGCCAAATGCACTGCACAGTGACATAAATCAACATCATCGATAATATCTGTACCACGCTGTACATTCCTTATCGGAGAATACTTCAAATCAAATGAAGAAATTAACACTGATACAGACTCTTTTTTTTGTTTTCGTTTACATTTTTGTATAAAAAAGGAAATGTTTTAATAAAAAATGTCACCGCTAACACTCTCGCCATTGGAAATAAAAGTCAAATAAACGAGTGTAAGGGAGGCAAACAAATACATGTACAAAGAAAGGTGGCGTTAAAATAAAGAAAACAGACAGGAAGTTGGTCACGACATTGTCAGTGTTTCCAAACAAATCACGTCATGTGCTAGTCTATCGCACAGGACGGATAAATAAAACAATCCTTGAATTTCAGTAAAATAAAAAAAGGAGTATCAAAACCTTTTACCAAGAACACATCATTTACATCCTAAAAAAGAAAAGAAAAAGAAAACAATGAGAAAGAAAGAAAAGAAACCGGGGCAGGAGGAGGATATTAATCGTTTTGTGCTCTCCGTCGTTGATGGCTAAAATTCGTTTTCTTTGAAAAAATTAAGGCAATTTGAAAAACAAACAAATCAATGAAAGTTAAGTCTGAGGATTTGCGATTTGTTAAGTATTGGTGTTGTTAAATGTTTTCCTTAGTATAAAAGGCACCAAGTTCTTGGGGAAAAAAAAGTCTTTCTTCAGACATTACCACAACGCGTCTTTCCTCGTTCTCCACGAAGGTCGAGATGGACGCTTTGAAAAATCCTTCCTTCGTATTTTACACCTTTGCAGTGAAACGGATGGGTTGCCGTTATTTATGTTTATGTGCGAGCATGTTACAGCAAAGCCGTATATTAAAAAACAAAACAAAAAAAAAATACTGTTTTCTCTGAGAGAAAAGAAATGCTTTTGGGAAAAAAGGCTAACCATCATTCTTCCTCTTCCAGATAAAAGTCTGCAGGCTCTTTGACTGTATGTACAACCACAGCTGATAAGAAAAGGTTTCATAAAGGGGATATAAAGGATTTATATAGATTTTTTTGTGTTCGAATGTGTATACAGTACACACAAAACACATATGCCTATATATATTTATGAATATTTTATATATATATATATATATATATATATATATATATTTCTCGTATGTTTGTGTGCTTTTCATAACAGGTTATTATACAGATAAACAAGTATACCAAATAATCGACACGGTACAGTGTAAACGAGTATACTTGTCTGCAAAAGATGTTTTGTCACGAGCCGAACATCTGGTTCCTCTTTTGGGAACCATGTTCGTTTGTGAATGAGTGTATGTGTGTTTTGTGCTGAAGTATTTTTGCTGCTTGTTGGCTTGTTTTTTTTCTGTGGAACTTTGTACATTTCTTTGTACAGAAAAACAAAGCTTTTTTCGCGGCCCTCTGAGCAACAACATCCATGTGCTGTCGTGTCGTTTTTTCCCTTCCTCCTCTTCTTTATGTCCCCAGGCCAATACAATGATAAATTGAAATCAAAAGGCCTTTCTCAGAAGAGTACTCCATTGTTCGGCCTATCCAGCTGTGCAACCCTCACTGAGTGGTCCTGTAATAACCCATCATGCTTTTGTCGTCCCCTTTTGGCAACAGTTTGCGATGCTTTACCTCAGAAAAGCGAAAGTGGGTGGGCTGTGAACGTGTCAGTCAAGCACCTGGAAATGAGTGAAGGACCGAGGGAACCAATCAAAGAGCTGGGAGGAGGAACATGAGGCGTGACGTCAGGGTGACCAGTGCCAAGCACGCGTGGACAAGAAGGTTGGAGCAGTGATGTACTTTACTCAATCTTCTACAACACAGGCTCCTCCTCCATTGGCTCTTCTGCTGATCTGAGGAAGGAATAATTGGGTAACGGTTCATAAAGGCTAAATTATGTATTAAACGTTCGTTATAAGGTGTATAACAACAGACTGGACTCCAGTTGCGGTACCTGCTGGTTTCAGTGGAGGCCGGTTGCTGATCGTTGTCCACAGTGAGAGAGGCCATGGCAGTCAAAGTGTCTGCCTCGTCTTTCTCTCGTCTCTGAGCGTCCAGTAGAGACTGACCCACTGTAGGTGCCAACCTCTGCAGAGACGTCCAGTGTTTACCTACAGATAAATAATGACCGGCAGTTAGTCAAGACCTCAAATCTGATTTGTAACTACTTATATGCTATGTTAGGACAATAAACAAACTTATAATAGAAAAACTATCTAAGATCATTCAATTTAACTGGCAAGATATTTTTTAAATATCCATTAAAGAAATATCTAAATCTAAAACCCTCCTGATTTTTAATACTTTCTTGTACTATAAAATAAAGAGGGAATGAATGTAGAAATTAAAGGGAAAGTTCACCCAAAAATGAAAATTAGCCCATGATTTACTCACCCTCAAGTCTTCCTAGGTGTATATGACAGACGAATACAATCAGAGTTATAATAAAAATGTCCTGGCTCTTCTTTTATAAAGAAGATGAATGGCAGTGTTTTATAAAGGCAGTGAATGGTTGTTTCTGTTTTGAAGTTGAAAGTGCATCTATCCTTCATAAAAGTGCTCCACATGGCTTCCGGGGGGTTGATTAAGGCCTTCTGAAGCGAAGCAATATTTTTGTGTAAGAAATGCACATTCATGAGAGACTTTTGTTCAAGGGGATGATGTAGGACG
This sequence comes from Gobiocypris rarus, assembly GCA_023029165.1. Classification (NCBI taxonomy): domain Eukaryota; kingdom Metazoa; phylum Chordata; class Actinopteri; order Cypriniformes; family Gobionidae; genus Gobiocypris; species Gobiocypris rarus. Next base: position 29,281,105 of record CM040934.1, on the reverse strand, counting down.
CAGGCGTAGCGCAAGTTCTGGTGATGAACGCGGAAGCGCAGATGATAGAGCAAAACAAATCTGGTTCTTGCGAGAACTAGCATATTCTTGCCAGAGCGTCTGACGACATGCGTCCCAGTCTCTCGTGAGCGCGTGTACGACAGTAAGCGGAAGTTAGAGGTAACTATGTTTGTAAAGTTTTCATTAAATATGAATATTTTTCAAACGCATCAAACTTTTATGATGGATAGATGCACTTTTATGGACTTTAAAACAGAAACAGACATTCACTGACATTATAAAGCTTGGAAGACTCAGGACATTTTGTAATACAACTCCGAAGAACTGTATTCGTCTGAAAGAAGAATGTCATATACAAATAGGCTGGCTTGAGGGTGAGTAAATCATGGGATAATTTTCATTTTTGGGTGAACTATCCCTTTAATGTAATTCTTAACCATGTTTCCTTGGGTATCTCACTTACTCTGAATCTCAATGACCCTCTCTAGAGAGGCTGTGGCTTTCGGACACGGTTTTTGTTGAAGCACCGTCAGTGGTAGAGGATCCAACTGCAACACACACACAAAACATTAATAGATAGGTTTATTTCATCCATAGGAACACTACAGCTGCATCCAAAATCGCATACTTCCCTACTATATAGAAAGTGAAAAACAGTGTGAACAGAGTAGAATGCTTGGGCGAAATAGGCAAAAAGTACCCGGATTACCTACTATTTGCGGCAAGAAATGCCATGAGAGAAGATTTGTGAATGGCATTGTAGTGACGCAACTGATGCTGGTAGGTCACATGACAATGACAACATCGCGAATGTAGCATGTTCGTATTATATTCATACTACACACACTCGTACTATATAACGTACTTTTTTAAGGGTAGCTGGTAATTCAAAAGAAGTACCTCCTCAGAAAGCATGTGATTTTAAACACAGCCTATTAAAAGCTCTTGTTCTACTTATATTGACCTTGACCTCCCAATGATGTGTGTGTAAAGTAATAATAGTAATTTTTAAATTAACTTCTTATTTACCCTACGAGATCTTTTAATATGTACCTCTGGCGTAATTAAATGATAGCAGGTAGATATTATTTAAGATTTAACCTTTTGTTTTATCACTGAGACCCCAAAACAGATCATGAGGATTAAAATAGAACTGAGGTATAGATATTTAATCATATTGCGTGCTGGTTGGATGTGAGTGAATGAATGATGAGCACCTCGTCTCCAAGCAATGCAGCCACGCAGGACTCGGATGCATCACAGATGGCGGTAAGGTCATGACCTCCTTCCAGTGCCAAAACCACACGGCCGCCAGCCAACTTCATCAACTGCTTAGTGAGATGGCCGAAACCTACGCAGAGAGCCAGGAGCATGCTGGGTAATTCATGAACTATAAACAAACTCAAAAGCCTTTAGCAAACCTTAACGCCCCCAATTTTAACAGAAATGTAGGTTAAACGTGAAAAAGACTATTATTTTATCGAGTTAATACTGTCTAGTGGTACTACCAGTATGACTGCAATATTTATTGATCCAGAAGAACTGAGGAAGTCCATGTATGAGTCAATTTTAAATGGTCTTTTAAGTGTATAATACAACTCATATATGCAATTAGGGGGTATAAAATTAGCATTCGGCCTCTGGTTCTGGAAACAGGAAAAACAGCAAACTCACATTTGGCAGTGACGTTGTATCCACCCAAGGGGGACTGGTGGCCCTCCACAGCATCAAAGCCAGCTGACACTAGCACCACATCCGGGGAGAACTCATTGGCTATGGGCATCACCACCGTTCTACAAGCACACAGGCAGGAAGTGTTTGAATTGGCGAGAGAAGAGCATGACTAGTGCTCTGTAGAGAAGTTTGTCCGTTTAGGGCTACTGTAGAAACATGACGGTGCAAAATGCGGTGTATGTCGATAGAAATGGCTCATTCTTAAGTAATAAAAACATAACGGTACATTATGTAAGGTCTTTATACACCACTGAAAACATAGTTATGTATATTATATTGCATTTATGTCAATAGATCCTCATGAAATACTACACACTGCACCTTTAAGTGAACGCAAACACAAAATGTATGATCCACACGTGCATTCAGTCTTTAAGTGACAGCATCCTAATAAAATCCTGCTACTGTGTGTGTTTTTAATCAGTCCCTCCAGAAAAATGCGGCTTTTTTTGTGATTGTAGCGGGCAAAAATCCTTGATTATGCGGCACGTTTTCTTAAAAAATGCGATGGAATATGCGGGATATTTATGCAATTTTATGCGATGAAATTGTGGGAACTTGCAAGAACTGCGGTTTGATGAAAAAGAGAAACAAAGTGATTCCCCCAACACCCTGTCCTCACTAGGCCTTAATGTAAAGAGTCATGTCTTATCACTTCCTATGATAAGCAAGCACACATCATCACAGAAAGGGCTGGGAATATTTCAGACCTTAGTAAACACATGGCTCAAACTTACAAAACATTGATGAGTCAAACAAGTTTTGTAGCTTTACAAAATTGATATGCTGCATATATATATATATATATATATTAAAAATTTATTATTTATTTATTAAAAATAAATAATGTGCTTCCTGTTTTACAGAGGTAGCTATACAAAATAGACATCTTATGTTAAATTTGGTGCAATATCTTACTGTAACTTTACATACTACTAATATACTTACAACTGTAAGTTTTTTTTTAAACTAACCTAGTATGATTTAACCCACTGGTAACAAAAAAGTTCAATGTCACAACTGTTAAGTTGCATCAACTCCTGAATGAAACTACAACAGTCCACTGTGAAAATGAAAACAGGGGCTGAATCCGAAATCACCCCCCAAAACCTCAATCACTACTCCCTACATTAATCCACGAATACAGTTCATTAAAGGCGTGAATGAAAACGAGTGCGTGAAGTCAGACTGCCGTTGTGTGTTCATCGGTTGTATACTCATTATTGCGATGGAATGTGGTATTGAATGAGTGCACTCAATAACGTCCACTATGGTTTCGGACACCACTTCAAATGGCTGGCCCCTCAAATAATGCCCTACTTGAGGGTATAGGGGGCGATTTTGGATTCAGCCTATAACTGCGTAGCTCACTGGCGGGGTTTGCAGCTTGATGTTCACGTCGCGTCATTACGGTACTTCATAGCGTTCCCATGACAATAGGCGGGAATGGCTGCTCTTGTGTGAAGTAAACGCAACATTTTTCAACTTTCTGCTAAGATATATATGACTTTTTTGCAATGAAAATGCGGGGATTACGAAATCATGCAAGGCCGCATATTTTGCGTGTGAAAATCTGCAATTTATGCGGCAAAAGTGCTGCGTATTTGAAAAAATGTGGCCCCCGCATAAATATGCAGACTTTGGCTGATTATGCATTAAATCAGGCGATCGCATAATCACGTTTTTCTGGAGGACTGAATTTAATGTTAATCAAACAAATTCACTTAAAAGGAACACGCCAACTTTTTGGGACTTTAACTTATTCACCGTATCCCCCAGAGTTAGATAAGTCCATACAAACCATTTTATCTCTGCGCGTGCCATAACTCTATCTGACGCACCCACTGCTAGCCTAGTTAGCACAAAGACTGGAGCCTACCGCTCAATAAGGGCCAAAATAACGCCAACATTTTTCTATTTACATGTTGTGATGTGTATAGTTACATCATGTACTAAGACAGATGGAAAATGAAACGTTGCGATTTTCTAGACCAATATGTGCAATCAGGTTGTCATGTTGGTTATGTTGACGGAAGTTAGCCTATTTTCAGGCGCTGCGTAATATCATTGCGACGCTGCACCCATGGTACGGCTAAAAGCTAGTTTTTCTCTGTGTATATATACGTTATTTAAAAATCAAAAGTTCCTCAAACCATTTCATTGGGTCAGAGAAAAATGTTTTTAATGTTGAAAGCCAGGCAATATTTAGTATTTCCCTCCCTAACAGACAGGAAGTGCATATCTCACCTGAAGGCAGTCAGATACTCCACATCACCCATAGGTGGCTCTACTCCGCCCGTCCAGGCAATGTTGACGTTAAAGCCCTCTCCTGGACCTACACCCACCTATAAAGAACCCGTGAGAAAACCAGTTAGAAAAAAAAAAGACAAATTGGTCATATGACTACAGGAAGCCTCCATTTACAAATTAAAGGGATAGTTCACCCAGAAATAAAAAATCTTTCTTCTGCTGAACACAGAAGAAGATATTTTGAAGAATGTTAGTAACCAAACAGTTGATGGATCCTCACTGACTTCTATAGTATTTTTTCCCCATACTATGCAAGACAATGTGGCTCTGGGCTTGTTTGGTTACACATATTCTTTAATTATCTTCTTTTGTGTTCAGCAGAAGATCAAAATTCACATAGGTTTGGAACAACTTGAGGTCCTTGAGATGACAGAATTATCCCTTTAAGCAGCTTCACACAGTGACTGAAATGATGTTACCTCCTCAGGAGCGCCACTGCCTGGGAAGAAGTTGCCATCGTCATAACGGTGCAGGGAAATGTACAGCACATTGGGATCATTATAGAAAGCCTGCTGGGTCCCGTTTCCATGGTGAATATCCTATGAAAAGAATTGGAATCTTTTAAAGATGATTTTCCTTTTCTTATTCATCTAAATTAAACTGAATCAGGAAAATGATATGGCTTGTTACATGTGGACTGTAACATCACAGGCGCTTGTGTATCGCATGGAGCTCCTAATAACTCACCCAGTCTATGATTAGGATCTTGCCCACCCCGAGTTTCTGCTGCAGGAGTTTGGCAGTGATGGCCACTGAGTTGAAGAAACAAAAACCCCTGCCAAGACACACACAGAGCAGGGGACTCGTATTTATGTGAACACACATAAATGATTTATAAATCTAGATATCAAACATCTAGCCACACAAAACTCACAGAAAGACATAAAGCAATCCAACATTCACCATGTGGGGACTTTTACGTATTTGTATTTACACGATAAAGTAAACAGCTTTAAAAGAGATTAAAGACATTTATACTTTAGACTCTCAAAGGAGGAGGCGTTTCAAACTACTTACATGGCAGTGGATTCTTCAGCATGATGACCAGGAGGACGGACCACCGCAAAACCGTTCTACCCATCAAACAAAAATAGAAGAGAAGGAAGAAAAAAAAGTGATGTAATATAAGCAAAGAATATTTATACCAGAACATCAAATATACTTGAATCAGAGGTAAGAGAAGCGAATATGAACCTTCAGCTCCCCAGCAGCAACTTTAAAGGCCAGCTCAATGACGCAGCCCACCGCCATACGGACGGCACCTGACGAGTGCATCTCGTTCCACACTGTGTCGCTGTCCACCTAAAGAACATCAAGTCATGTTACATATCACTATAAATTGTTATTGTGACCACAAGCTAATGAAATCAGAATTGATCGTATTTACTTCCTTAATAAATGTCCATGGTTTTATTGGGGACAATACAATAGTGCAAAATTAAGTATCAACATCTACAATAATAATGATAATAACATTAATAATAATATTATTATTACTATTACTCTTTAAACATTTCGTTTTTTATTTTAATGTTATACTTTAATAATACTAGTGAATATTATAATTATTATTTAGATGTTTTATTTATTTAATTTTATTATTATTTTTATGTTAAATTATAACACTAAAGTAAAATTGTATTATTACTATTATTATCATCATCATTATTATTATTATTAATAATTAAAGGTGCACTATGTAACTTTTGTCTGTTCAAAATTAACTAAATGTTTAAATAATGAGTAAATACATCATTATTTTGAAATCAAACCTTCTTCCAAATGTTTTTGTGTTACCCTGATTCACTATGGTAATGGTATTATGAGTGTTTATATTTTAGACCGAGTGGGATACTTTTCACGCAAAATTGCGTACTTGCATCGATTTTCCGAGTATAACTCATCATATCCGTAAATAGATACAAGTTGCTGCAGCTACTTTGACGCATGTGGAAGTGGCAGAAATTTGTTGACACAACGAGCAAAAAAGGTTGACATGTAGCAGCTACATCTCAAACCTTTTAAACGAAACAGGAGAATCTCCTGGCAAAAAGAGAACGCAACAGAGCTTGTAATAAAATCAACATTGGCTTTTCGGAGATGGCGAAAACGGAGGGATTTGAAAAAGTTTGAAATGACGTGCAGATGGCATTTTTATTATTCAACATTTATTGCATAGTAAAAATGCCATCTGCACGTCATTTCAAACTTTTTCAAATCCCTCCGTTTTCGCCATCTCCGAAAAGCCAATGTTGACTTTATTACAAGCTCTGTTGATTTTATTACAAGCTATATTCATCCACACAATCACACAGAGTCGATACACAACCAAAACAATGTTCTTCAGGTTTTTTTTTTTTTACTGCTAGAGGGCCAAAAGTTACATTGTGTACCTTTAATAATAATAATATATACAATAACGAAAGGTAAGTAAGGTTTTACTGTCAAGGAAAAAGATAATGTATCCAATATCATCTACATTTCACAATCCAAACAAATCCATGTGTAATCTGTTTTGTTCATAAATACCTCATATTACATACAGTTAAATGCAATATGAATGTTTATTAAATGAGTTTGACGAATGGACAGAAAATGGACAAGACATACCCCAATGCCTCCACACGGTAGGACAGCATACATTTTCTGACTTATTGGGCCTAGAAAATTAAAAAAGCAAATTAGAAGTGGATCTGAAGGAGCTATATGTTTAGGCCCACATCTGTTGTTCACACATTATCTATTCAGGTAATGATATAATTGGCTATGCTTATTCAGTCTCAAGGATGCTCATTGGATGATGCTGACGCAACTATCATCTGTCTCACTGATCTACAAAGAGCACTCAAGGTCAAAACAGTCTGCACTTCCACAAAGTGTGTCTCATGTAAAAGTGGAGGTGGTGGAGTGATGGCAACTCTGTCCACAGCTGAACCTTCTCACACACGGACGCACACGCACACACACACACACACTCACACACACACACTCGCACGCACGCACGTGCACACACACACACACTCACACACACACACTCGCACGCACGCACACACACACACACACACAAACACTTTGCTGGTGACTCAGAAGCGGGGGTGGGCAAATGTCTAGGACCTAAAAAAAACCTAGGCGTCTGTCAAAAGAGGTTTGCTTAAGCAACCCATCAAATTGGAAGCAAGCAAGGGAAGTTTTTTTGTGTGGATGGTGTACTAGGAGGAGAATCCTGTTTTGGTGTCTTAAAATCAAGATGGCACCAACTCCTTTCACACATCACAACAGAGAGCTTCTAAAACACACCTAAAAGTTTCTTGCTGTCCAGTTTCTGTCGGTTCAATGGACTGGTGCCGTAGAGCAGTGTGTGATACTCAGAATGAACGGTTTGGATTTCATCTAGTGTAGCCTTCCTTCCCCTGATCCTCTGTGCACAAACAAACACAGAAAGTACATTGAGACAGCATACAAGGACCCTTAGTGTTTTAATTTTCATAACTTTTTGTGAAAGTTATTTGTGATTAAATATTTTTTTAAAAACAGACAATATTTAGACAATTTTGTTTCAAATTTCATTTTATAATATTTTCTGTGACTGATAGAACCCTAAATTACATTGTAAACAATAAATGTTAATAAATAATGTTTTTTTTAATTGAAAAAGATGAGCTTTAACATAAAGCTTCACGTTGATTGTTTCTGGCTATTCTTCCACCCTTCCAGATGCTGGCGCACTCACCTCACAGCGACCAAGCAGACCCGTTTCCTGGAGCCTAGACCAAACACTCTGAATGCGACCGGCGTGTTCGGGATGAATGTTTGTGTTCCCACACATGCACTGGTGCTTTAGCATGAAGGTGTCGTACACCAGCCCTGCAGAGAGAGTGAGGGAGCTATCAGTATCTGTCCCATCCTAAGTAAAATGACCATGAAACATGAATTCAGTTAAATCTCTGTCTTGTTCGACTGATTTACAGCGGTGCAGTGTACCTGTTGTGAAGAGATGCTTAATGGGGACCTCGTTCAGGGGTGCTCCTTTAAGACTAGAAGTGACGGGGGATGACTGTGCCCTTCCCAGGGGTCTATGGGGCATTCCTGTGATGGACAGGGAGGCCTGGAACACATTCAGTTGCTGCACATGCTGCTGGTCCAAATACTGCAGAAAGAGCACACGATCATCATTAATTCATTACAATTCAGCAGGTCAGTTCATCTCAGTTTGAATACACTCTGAATTGGTTCTGGTCAGTACAATTATTTCAGTTCTGTATGGTACGTTACTGTTTCACTCATTAACTTAAAACAAGTTCAGTTAAATTTACTTCAGCACAGTTTCATTAAGTTTAGTAAACTATCAACATTATATCATGTAATTCAGTTTAAGAACACTTTAAAGAGTTTGAAAAGTAACCAAAAATTTAAATCAGTAAAAATCAGTAACAATGGACACATTACTTAAGTTGGAACATGAACATAAGCATAGAATGTAAACTTGTGTCATCTTAAGGGCGAAATTGTCACACCACGATCTGTCCAGCAGAGGGATACAGAGCACAAGACCTTCCACATCTTCCTAATTCACTGCTCATTATTGGTTCAATGAAATCACCTGTGCCTAGCTTATTAGAGTGTTAACAGGTGTATATTAAAGACTTGCATTTGCTTGTACCTTTGCTCATTTTTCCTGCTTCTAACTCATCAACTTTGAGGTCAAAATGTTCACTTGCTGCCTAAGACATCCCACCCACTAACAGGTGCCGTGATGACGAGATAATCAGTGTTATTCACTTCAGCTGTGATCGGTGTGTGTGTATACACTCACCTAAAGGATTATTAGGAACACCTGTTCAATTTCTCATTAATGCAATTATCTAATCAACAAATCACATGGCAGTTGCTTCAATGCATTTAGGGGTGTGGTCCTGGTCAAGAAAATCTCCTGAACTCCAAACTGAATGTCATAATGGGAAAGAAAGGTGATTCAAGCAATTTTGAGCGTGGCATGGTTGTTGGTGCCAGACGGGCCGGTCTGATTATTTCACAATCTGCTCTGTTACTGGGATTTTCACGCACAACCATTTCTAGGGTTTGCAAAGAATGGTGTGAAAAGGGAAAAACATCCAGTATGTGGCAGTCCTGTGGGCGAAAATGCCTTGTTCATGCTAGAGGTCAGAGCAACTGATAGAAGAGCAACTTTGACTGAAATAACCACTCGTTACAACCGAGCTAAGCAGGTAAAAATAGGAAAAAGAGGCTACAATTTGCACGAGCTCACCAAAATTGGACAGTTGAAGACTGGAAAAATTTTGCCTAGTCTTATGAGTCTCGATTTCTGTTGAGACATTGAGACGGTAGAGTCAGAATTTGGCATAAACAGAATGAGAACATGGATCCATCATGCCTTGCTACCACTGTGCAGGCTGGTGGTGGTGGTGTAATGGTGTGGGGGATGTTTTCTTGGCACACTTTAGGCCACTTAGTGCCCTTTGGGCATCGTTTAAATGCCACGGCCAACCTGAGCATTGTTTCTAACCATGTCCATCCCTTTATGACCACCATGTACCCATCCTCTGATGGCTACTTCCAGCAGGATAATGCACCATGTCACAAAGCTCGAATCATTTCAAATTGGTTTCTTGAACATGACAATGAGTTCACTGTACTAAAATGGCCCCCACAGTCACCAGATCTCAACCCAATAGAGCATCTTTGGGATGTGGTGGAACGGGAGCTTCGTGCCCTGGATGTGCATCCCACAAATCTCCATCAACTGCAAGATGCTATCCTATCAATATGGGCCAACATTTCTAAAGAATGCTTTCAGCACCTTGTTGAATCAATGCCACGCAGAATTAAGGCAGTTCTGAAGGTGAAAGGGGGTCAAACACAGTATTAGTATGGTGTTCCTAATAATCCTTTAGGTTAGTGTATATACATACATATATATACAAACATTTCCATTTTAATTTGTGTGTAGTTATTATATCTGAAAATAAATAGCAGTTGCATATAATAGCTCTGTTGTTAATTTTAACTCTACTATTATTTTAATGTACCAAATGAGAGGGTTCCCTATATAGTTGGTATTGGCAGATATAATTCTGAAGAATCTGCTATCGTTATCAACAGAGAAATGTATTATTGGTGTATCTCTAAAAATACATTTAAATTAAATTTGAAGTGCTAAAATTACTAAACGTAAATATTTACTCAAATTTAAAGCTACATAAATATAAAAAACAAGAACTAGCAAAACATAAAATTGAAATATTAAACTAAATATTAATAAATTCTATAATTCTATAATTCTATATAAATAATACTAAAATAACACAGGAGTGTGTGTCTGTGAGTGTAAAGAAAAAGTTAAGACCAAAACAGACTAAACATCAGTCCAAGCACATGGTCTGGACCTTCTCACAAAAAGAAACCCAGCAAACATTTGCCAACAACCTACTAAAAAAATCTCCAGCAATAAACAGCCGTAGAGTCTGCTCTATATCAGACGGGCGAAACGAACGAGTGTGTGCGTGAGCCGTGAGACAGCCGCTGCGCTGATGCAGTATAACGTGCAATGGAAGCCCATGTGAGATGGTGGGATTCTTACTAGTTGTTTTTTCTTGAGACCTTGAGGTTTAAGGTATGTCATCAACACACACACACACACACAATGTTGTGTTTCCATGTTTTATGGGGACATTCCATAGGCATAATGCATTTTATACTGTACAAACCGTATTTTCTATCCCCCTACACTGCCCCTGCCCCTAAACCTACCCATCACAGGAGACATGCTGCATTTTTACTTTTTCAAAAAACATCACTTAGTGTGATTTATGACCTGTTTTCCTCATGGGGACCAAAAAATGTCCCCACAAGGACAAGTATTTCGGATATTGCCATCTTTGTGGGGACATTTTGTCCCCATACCGTAGGGATTACCAGTCCACACACACACACACACACACACACACACACACACACAAACACACACACAATCATGCAAACTCTCTCTTTATTCGAGAAACTAAAGCCATGCAGCACCTGTCTCTCTCACTATGGCAGGTGACGGGGGCTCAATTTGTATTCAAGACACTCAGCAGCAAGCAGAGGCATTCTCACACAAACACACACACATCCACGGACGTAGGTGGATTGTTTTAATGAGAAGGAAAGGCCAGCTAGGGGCTGTTACTGACCAAAGTTACATGAAGTGTCGTATATCGCTGCCTCAATGGTGACTGCATGTCACTGCATAACAGACACACAAACACACTGCGGCGTGTCACGTCACCCTGGTGGGCTGTGATTGGGTGTGAAGTGCAGGGCAGCAAAGGCAGGCGGGGTCCGGAGGAGGAGATGAATCACCAAGGAGAGATGAGTCAGAGAAGGTCCATTCACGGAGGAGTGTGTGTGTGTGTGTGTGTGTGTGTGTGTGTGTGTGTCTGCTGCGCGAGGAGGATGCAGTCTGAATTCTAATGCCATGCTCTTTTGAAATTTTTTCTCAATGATTGCAGGCAGAGTGAGCGCGAGGAGGAGGGTGTTGCTCTTCTTTCAATAATTCTCTCTCTCCCTCTCATTCACTCTCACTCATTCATTTGTTTTTCCTTCCTCCCTCCCTCACAACCAGGGGTCTGTGTTAAGATCAAAATTAGCTCCTTTGGAGAATCAAATCTACAAATGCAAATTAATGGGCTAGAATATATAATGCTATCTCAGTGGCGTGCAGTGGAGTTCTAAAATGGGTTTATCAGATTATTATACTATGGTATTCTACAAAGTATTGTTTAAATAATATTATATTATTATCATGGTAATGTAAAAGCAAACAGTATAGCTATGGTAAAAATACAAAATTCATAATAAACCTGCTAAATAACATTTTAAGAGCCCAACCTCTTACTATAGTACAGTGATTGTATTAGATGGTAAAACCATGGTACTTTTTGCAAGATAAGAATAAATCCAAGAATAAAGTGCATGTTTGTATATTTAACAAGGATCTTCAAAAAGTGTTTAGCAAGTTATTATGCGTAGTAAGTTGTGAAAAAAAACTCAATATGGTATTGTGCTTATTGACACACAACAGAAGCAATCCAGCAATCCCAAATTCAGTCCTCTTTGCACCTAAATGGTCAAATACAGACACAGTTGTCAAAATGCCCATATATGTGGAGTATCTCACATAAATACAGTCGGTTATGGCTTAAGTGAATGTAAACAGCAGTCCATCGTGTCCGGTATTCCACCATGAGAAATCTAGTCACCCTACATGCTTGTCACTACTGCCACCACGGTGCTAAGAATTGTTTTTAGCTCAGGTCACAAAAGCTCGCTTTTTCTGGTTCATATATGGGTTTCATACCAAAGTTTAATCATTTGGGATAGTACTTTGTTTAAATCTCTTATTTGATGTATAAGCAACAGTAATACCTTAAAGCTAAACACCTAAGCAAGCACCGCTAACTACATAAACCTTTGCTCTCAGAGGACCCTCCAACCAAGTCAATTTCATTGCATCTTCCCATCTAGCAATTATTTATATGTTTCTCTTTCCCTCTTCTCATCTGCTCCCCTTCAGCCTCCAGTGGTGAGTCACTGGTGGGAGGAAGAGAAGAGAGCAATCTTCCTCTTTAATCCCTCCTTTTCAGGGGGCGAAAAAGCTGCAATTGCTCTGGTTGAGAGGGATACCCTCGATCTCCAGTCACCAAACCCCCGCATGTGCGTTGCAACACTCATCAGGAAATTGCCTACGCGCTTAAGCTCTCGAAATGTGCAGTGACAGAAGCATCAGTAAGACGATCAGATGGATCTGATGAAAGCTGAATGACAACACGAAATTCACAAAAATTTGAGGCACAGCTGCTTCTTTAAAGAACATCTTGTTTTTATATCACAGGAAAGCTAAATGATGTGCAAAGATATGAACGGCGACGCGTGAATAGTCACTGCCTTGTCATGACTGAAACTTGCTCAGCACTTAAGTCGAAGTTTCTGAATAAGTTTTGATTGCTTTACATGCTATAAAAAATAGAATGGTGATGGGGAAAGACAGTGAAGGAGAAAGGGATAAATATAGAAAGCTGGCCTTATCAGCTGTTATTGGAATAGCGGATGAAGGTTAACAGCAGTATTTAAAGGTTAGAGATCATTAGAAGTACAAGAAACTAGCTAAACCATGCAAAGTACACGCTGAATCACATTAAAGGTTTTGTGTGTCATATTTTCTCCATGTTAAAATACCAATGGTGTTAAACCTACAGTATAGCAGACAATTGCGTTCAAGAAACATCTTTGGAAATTATTATTGCAATTCTGTTTTTGGCACTAGTGCTGCAGAAATGACACTCTTCACCTTTAACTTCCAACCAACAACCTCAGCATAAAAAAGGCAACAAGCTGTTATTTCTCACCTGGCCATAGGGGGCGCTCTCTTCATCACATTCCCTCAGTTCAATGGCTTCATCATCATCATCATCGTCATCTTCCTCCAAGTCACTTTCTGTGCTTTCTCCCTTCAACGGGACCAGACGTTCCGAAGGGGGTGTGGTCTCACCGGAGCTCTCTTTCTGTAGCCCCTCCCTTACATGATTAGCCCCCTCCCCTTGCTCATCTTGCATTTCTGTGGTTTCTGAAAGCTCCTCCTCCGTCTCCTCTGGGTGAGTGGGAGGCTGTCTTGGAAGCTCCGCCCCTTTGGACAGGATCTGAACAAGGTTAAGTAATTTTTACTAAAAAGTTCAAACCACATAAACTGAAGAATTGTTTTGCTTGAAAAATTGCTGGCCAGGCATCAAACATACCATCAGAGCACCCTCTACCTTATTTAGCTGGTAGTGTTTCTGTTTCTCAAGGAAGTGCTGGTGCTGCTGTTGCATTACGAGCTGCTGCAGGGCCTGCGGTGTTTGCGGCAGGGGTGCTGACTGTGTACGGCTCAACGGTCGGTGCCTAGGCAACTTATTCACTGTACGCATGCTGTTTGACACCCGCTCACCCGTTACCAGCGGAGACTGTCCATACATGGGAACTGTGAGATAAAGAAATAAAGACAGAACGTTTGAGCTATTACAAATTCACCTATTAACTTTGTTTGGACATTCCAGGAAGGTTACAAAGCGATGCAAACAATGCAGCTAAATGCCTTCGCCATAACTTCTGATATTGGAGTAATACTTGTTCATTTAGTACTTGAACTAGACATAGACTGTTCTAGCTACACAAGCTCCATTTTGTATGTTGCAGTTTTTTTTGTACCTGCGAGAAGTGCACTCTGTTGACGAGCCTGTTCCAAGAGTAGGACATGCTGTAGCAGCGAGGAATGGCTACTGTGGCTATTAGAGGCGGAAGGGGGCTCGGGGTCATGGGGTGCCCCGGTGGGAAGGCATGCTGGCAGGGACGATGTGCTGATAACCTTCCCTGTCAGTGCCACACCTTGACGCAAACTCTGGATTGTCTGCCGCTCTGTCTCTTGCTGGCCACTGAGTTTCTGGGGAGCCTGGAGTTGAGAAGAAGAGAACGAGGATTTATTCTGCAGACTTGGAATATTGTTGGTTGGTTGGTAAATATATAAGAACTCTAAAATGGATCCAGGGCTGACTCTGAGTAGCCAAGTGTTTCCTGAGTAATATAATTTCCTAATATAAATTAAACCAGAAGAATTTAATAAAATATGTTTAAGAGATGCTGAACTGGCATGAGGAGCATAGCAGTGGATCTTCTAATTATATTAAGAACTTGTCTGAGGTTCTGGAATGTCCTGATCGGCATTGTGTATATTGGGTCTGATCCCAGCGATTGTTGAAACTGCAGATGCAACTTTTAATTAACTTGTAGTAGCGTTAATTCCATACAATTTGTTTTTTGTACACTGATCCCATTCATTTAGCCATTTCTTGGGAATGTTGAAATGCTTCTTTCATTGCTTGGACCAAACCAGAACAGGTTCAATTCCATTCCAACTGCCCCCCACTGCTATCTTTTGACATACTTTTGGGTCTGAAACCATAATACACATAAATCACACCTAAGACCACATTTTCAAGCAGACTAGGGTTAGGTTTGATGGTTTGCATCTGACTCCTGACAATCACTTTCACTTCAACCAAACTCTTGAGTCTAAACCAAAAGCCCTAGTGTCAAAGTACCCTAATAATCTAGCAAGCCCATTAGGGTTCAGCCTACACCACTTGTTAACGCTGAATCACCTCAACTATCACAAAGCCACTAGGCTTTTGCAGAGGATACTCACCGTGATGTGTGCGTTGGCAGGCAGTCCCAGAGAGATGTTGGGCAGAGATGGAGAGGTGTAGAGACTAAGGGGACTTGGTGTCCCATCCCCAGTCAAAGACTGATGCAGAGAACGCAATTGCTGCCAAATGAGAGAAGGAGAGTAAGACATGATTCCCACAGGACAAGCAACAATACCTATATTTCAGGAAGTACACTTCAAACACCACAACTTTGAGGAAAGAAGCCTTTTTATCTCAGGAAGGAATCCCAGACAAGAAGTCTTGGCATGCCTTCATCACTTAAAAGCATTCTCTTTTTTGGAAAATCCTTACTAAGTTTTATTTTTGACAGGGAAAGCAGCATGGGGGAATGGATTGTCTGTATTTGAGAATGGACAAGCACCACCTGAAGAAGACAACAGTTTAAGTCGCCATGTTCAGGAAATGGACTAAGAAATAAGTAAAAATAAATGACACAAAAGAGAGCTAGGTGAGAAATACGGAGTCTCTGAGTGCTGGTAATCACATCATCTGACCCTAGACTTGGAGTGTAGCCATTTTTAAAAGCAAAAGCACAAAAACGAATGGATCTGCTTTACAAAGCGACGTCTATTCATCCCCAAAGACGCAACTTAAGCCTTTCGCTCTGACTCAAAGGTAGAGAGAGACAAAGTGGCATTCTGTGGCAAAGTGCCCTACCTTCAGCTGCGATGATGTCAGCATTCTAGTCTCCTTCACATTTATCCATCACTTCTCTTGCGGTTGTAGTGCTAGGCTACAGAGGCTCTGGAATAATGATCTAAGACTATTTTTGGGGAGTGGTATGCAGCGTTTACATGTCGGACAGGGATAATAGGGTGATTCTTAAGTAATTTCCACTGGTGCCTATTTGAAAGGATTTTCTTTTTTGGTGGTTGATGAGACTGACAAACTTTGTATTTCTTTTCTCTTTGAAAAATTTCAGCACATCCTCCATCACATCACAGCAATAATGTAACATATTAAAAGATACTGTGCGAAGGGATGCTAAAATCAAATGTTTTCTATTATGAAGAAAACAGAGGTCACAGTCAATACTTAACACAATATGCACTACTAGCAGAACCGTTTTGTAATTAAACCTCTTTGGCAAACATGCAAAACAGCCCTTATTTAGACATGGGCGGCAATAAGGGCAGTACTAGCAAAATCATACGTCAAACTATAATCTCTTTGTCCATAATACAATTACATGTAATTATTTAGCATAAACAAATAAATTATAAAAGCATAAACTACATGTAAACGTTATAAATAGTAATATTTGCTTTAAAAAAAAGAGTGTTTTGTTTTGCATTTAATATACTGGTCATCCAAAATCAAACACAAATTAGCTCATTCAGATTCAGTGTTCCTCCCCTACAGCTTCAAGTCCTCTGTGGCAAGTGCACACACAATTTCTCTGGCTCTCAAGGTTAAGGTGATGCTCAAGGCTAGCTGCTTTGCATGCATGGTTGACCCCAGGCAGCTTCCTGCTGTCCATCCAGAGCAGCTGCGGCCGTTCTCAAGCCTACAGATGCAACTTAATGCAAGGTTGACTTTCAGAATGTGTTTTTTTATTTTTTAACATTAGCATACCAATGTTAACCCAAGCCATCACAAGTCTCTGTATGGTAGATTGTTTCCATAGAAACAGTGTCATTACCTAGGTGAAGCCAATTTATTGTGGGTTTTTTTTTTCATCCCTAACCTAATGTGAACCAAGAGGAGTGCAAGAGCAGAAGAGAAGAAAACGTGTAGGGGGTAAGTCTCTCACCTCAGCGTGGATGTTTGGGACGGATCCGCTGGAGCCGTTCTCAGCTATGGCACAGTTAGAGCTGTTCGGAGAACTGGGACCCGAGCCAGGGGCACTGCTGCACATAGAGGACACTGAAACACACACAGATTTCAACACATCATATTTTAGCTGCATCGGTAGGAAATATAGCTGATGATTTCACAATATTTTGTGACTGATTGAACCTGTTTCAATGCATCAGCAGGATGTTAAAATGTTCCCTCCAAGCTATTTTATATTAACAATACAGAAATCACACAATACCCATTTGTTCATTATTTATGTTTGAAAATCTTCACACTTTTCATCTGACGGCAGAGGTCTGTTATTCACAGGCGATTTGAACACAACTCGAGCGCTGATAAAATCTCAGTATTACATCATCCATATAAACTCTATGTAAACGCACACCTATGCCAAACCTTTTTATTTTATTAAATGTACATAAACTTTAATAATAATGTTTTATATAAATCTGAATTGAAAACTAACAAACTAAAAAGTGTAATAATACATACAAATATGATAGAAATAATGAATAAATAATAAATCAAATAATTAAAACTTCACACACATACATACATATATACATATTATATATATACATACATATATATATATATATATATATATATATATATATATATATATATATATATATATATATATTATGTTTATTTATTTATTTATTTTTATGAAAATGTATATAGCTGCCTTTATATTTTAAGATACGGGATCTGTCAGATAGAGATCATCATATTTGGTGCGTCCTTATCTTTAAAAAGTTCTTTGCTTCCTGTCCCATTACCCATGAGGTTATGCAAACAGTTCTGTATTCTCACATATTGTTTACCTGAGATCTCAATTGCCCTTTTCTTGAAGGTGCTTATCACTGTACCATCTTTCCGTCTAAGCAGTGGGCTGCTCCTCCTCTCAGCCACCTTCTGTTTTAACCGTGAACGTACCTTCAGATTGGGCTCAGACGCTGAACGAGAGAGAGAAAGAAAGAAAAAAGTTTTCAATCATTTTGAAAAAGCAGAAGCACACCCGCATGATTGGAGCTATCACGTATGTCCGTGGCACTAACGGTGCAAGATGAGCTGCAAAGCAAACTTGACTAATTATGCTTAGGGGCTTGTTTGTTATTATAGTGCTGTTTGCCTTAATGAGTCCTACTAATGAGGCTTTGGATCTGTCGCTCTTGTGCATCAGGACCATGGACAGCATCTGTCCATCCCACCTAGTTTCTCTCTCACACACACACGCACGCGCGCACGCGACGCACGCACGCACGCGCATGCGCGCACGCACGCGACGCACGCACGCACGCGACGCACGCACGCATACGCACGCACGACGTTTGTTTTTGTGAAATGTGGGGACATTTCATAGGCGTAAAGGTTTTTATACTGTACAAACCGTATTATCCCCCTACACTGCCCCTGCCCCTAAAACTACCCATCACAGGAAACATGCTGCAAAAAAAAAAAAACTTAATGATTTATAAGCATTTTGAAAAGTGGGGACATGGGGAAATGTCCTCATAAGTCACCCTCTTCTGTAATACCCTGTCATACCCATGTCACTATACACATTTGTGTCCTGATATGATACACAGACACAGACACACAGACACAGACACAGACACACAGAGCTGTAGATAAAAGTTATATTTACAGTGTGCCGATTTTATCTCTTGTTGATTCCGGAGATGACGGGCCAAATTAAACTAATTGAAGTAAAAAGGGATTTAAAACAGAAAAAAGAAAGGAATTGGGGCAATTATCCAAACACGCCGTTTGTAATGCGGCTTGACCGAGCCCTGTGTTTTTTCAGGGCCCGTTTGTGCGTCACAGCCACACTGGGCATATAGAGCAGAAAGGACTTTAGTGCCTAATACTATCAGTGACTTTAGTATGGATTTAATTAGATTTAAAATTAAAGTGTGAGACGAGGAGGAGGGGACATGATGGAAAGACACACACACAAACCGAGGGCAAGTTACGTAAGAAGACTGCTGTGGTGTTGCCATAACACTGGTAATATGGAGTAAGCGCTTCGCCCACGGTAACAGACCCGTCTGCGATTACTTTATCAGCGTGCTGAAGTCCAAGCTAGAGGGCACGTGTGTGTGTGTGTGTGTGTGTGAGAGAGAGTGTCCTCCTATCCTCTGTATGGTATATGTGTGTCAGTTCTATTATAGAGAGCTTTTATAAAGCAGCGTGGGTGTGACAGTTTAAAAGATAGCTGTGTGTAAAAAGCAGATAGCAGGGGTGTGTGTGTGTGTGTGTGTGTGTGTGTGTGTGTGTGTGTGTGTGTGTGTGTGTGCGTGCGTGCGTGTGTGTGGGAACAAACTCACAGAATCTGTGTGGGTGTTTTGGAGTATGGCTGGCGGCTATGAGAGTGAACAGCAGATGACCGGTATTGTGTGTGTGTGTATACTCAGGTTATACTTCGAAAACATCCTCACAAATATAGTCAAACAACATACAAGACATTTGAGGTGGTCCTCTGTATTCGAAATGCTCAAAAACAGGCCAAACTGTGTTTGGCTTCAAATAGAATAATGCTAATAGGTTGTGTGAGGGTTAGATTGTGAGGGTAGGGTATAATAAATATCATTATTTTAGCATGAAATCCATTTCATCACTAATATAGCCTCTAAGGTGTGCGTTTATGTGTTGGTCCACTGTTCTGATGACTCATTATGACTCACACCTGCAGACTCCTCACTGAAGAGACTTCAACCTTGCGCGCGCACACACACACACACACACACACACACACACACACACACACACACACACACACACACACACACACACACACACACACACACCCCTTGCATCTCCTGCGATACCTCTAGACTGTTAAGGAGAACAAACTTCTCCACACAAAAACACTGATGACTCCATAACAGCATCATTCATGCTCAGAAAGAAAATAATCATCTGACATTTATATACAAACAAAGCAATGCTTTATAATGCAGCGTCATTGTCGCAGCTATTGCTCATTGGAAGAATTAATTAAAATAAAATAAAAAACTCTACATTTGCATTTCCCGGAGGAAATATGAGGGCTTGCAAGACAGGATAGTGTTTACTGATATATAATAAATAAGCAGACATCAACAGCTGAAGCGAGTGGGCCAGCATGACATCATTAGTAGAAGTTACATTTTTACAGTCGATGGGAGGTTTTCAAACATTAAACAGTATGTACAGTTAAGTACCCTTCAAATGTTTGAGGTCGGTAAGTTTTATTTTGTGTTTTTGAATGAAGTCTCTTATGTTCACCAAAGCTGCATTTATTAGATGAAAAACAATGTACAAACAGAAATAATGTGAAATATTACTACAATTTAAAATAACAGTTCTCCATGTTAATACATTATTAAATGCAATTTATTCCTGTAATGTCAATGCTGAATTTTCAGAATCATTACTCCAGTCTCCAGTGTCACATGATCCTTTAGAAATCAATCTTTTTTTTTTACTTTTCTTATCATCATCATCAATGTTGCCTAATATCTATGTAGAAACCATAATACACTTTTTCAGGATTCTTCCATGAATGTTAATTTTAAAAGCACCGTTTTTATTTGAACTATACATTTTTTTGTAACATTACAAAAATCTTTAGTTACGTTTGATCATTTTCATGCATCCTTGCTGAATAGAAGTATTCATTTCTTTAAAAAAAAAAAAAATCATACCGACTCCAAACTATTGAACAGTACTGTAAAAATTCTTGAAGCAGGTTTATTATTTGATCGAAACATGCAAGAAGTCTACCCACCGGTCTTACGGAGAGGGAAGTCATCCTTGCCCTCATAGGACCCTAACAGTGGGGGGAGTTTGTAGGAGGGTGGTGTGCCCGGTGTGTTGCTCTGTGGAGGAGAGCTCTGCTCCAGGGACGTGTGGTGAGCCCCCCTGAAAACAATCACAGGCCATTACAAAAACTTCCAGCATAATGTGGCTCATGCTCAAAACTGTTCAAAAGCATTTTTTGAGGATCATAAAAACACTTTGAATTTGGGTTTACCAGCCTAGAATAAGGCTGAGTGATACGGAGTAGCAAGGTTCCTCTCACCAGCACTTCTGGGGGAAGGAATGGTTGAGTCCAGCGGGGCCAGGTTCCTTTTTGCTCAATAGGAACTCCTGTAGCTTCAGTTTGACCTCAGTACTGGCGATGGCACCTAAGAACAAGAGTCAAAGAACACAAGTGGTGTTGGATTGGAGGAGAATGATTTTGAATCAGTTTTTGACATTATTTTAAAACACTCAAGTTTCGTTCACGTCTGCAAAAGTCACTATCATGGGTTTGCGGATAGCTAAGTAGTTGTTAGGGTGTTGCTGTGCATTTGCTAGGGCGTTCTGAGGTTTCTAACAAACCAACCAAGTCAAAATAACCCAAATCTACGAAGTCTCTGTAATATCGTGGTCTCTCTCTCTATATATATATAAATATGCATATATATACTTGGTTGATGCCCCTACTTCATGGCAAATCTATGGCCTTTTCTTATTATTATTATTTTTTTTTTTATTGTCTGCTAGGTGAAAATTGTACATCAAATCACAAAAGTTTTAGGGCACCTCTACTCAACAAAATGCATGAATTAATGTTCGTGGCACAGGACAAATAACACTTAAAGTTAGGGATTTGTAAATGGTTATGAATATGTCACATTATTCATCATTATTGATAAGTTAGGGGTCGGTAAGATTTTAACTTTTTGAAGTCTCTTATGCTCATAAAGGCTGCATTGATCAAAAATACAGAAGAAACATTAATATTGTAACATTTAAAATAACTGAATATATAATTTGAATATATTTTCAGCAGTCATAACTCCAGTCTTCAGTGTCACATGATCCTTCAGAAATCATTATTACAAGATGATTTGATGCTCAAGAAATATTTATTATTATTATTATCAATGTTGAAAACTGTTGGGCAGCTTTAAATATTTGTGGAAACCGTGATGCATTTAAAAAAAAAATCTATGTCAAGTTCAAAAGAACAGCATTTATTTGAAATGTATAAATCGTTTGCCACATTATAAATGCCTTTACTGTCCCTTGTGGTTAATTTTGAACAATATTGGATAACTGATCCAATACCAAAAACAAATTGTACAAAATATAAAGTGTAATTTTTAAATATTAATAAGTACATTTTTTAATGATTATAAATGACATTTGTGCACTTACAGGCTAATTGTTAGCTTAGCAACATGCTAATCAAAATCCATTGGAATCAACTTTGAGAGGAGTCCCATGGATGCTGCACATAACTGTTGCCAATGTGTGCACTTATGAGGTTCCATCTCTGTTAGAATACTATGTAGGCAGCTCACTAGGTTTTGGAACAGAGCCAATATGTTAATTTTGTGGCTCAATAAATCCTAGTACTGCATTGTGTTGTTTTTAATGGTAAACCATCAAAGAGAAATAATAGAGCAATTTGTGCCTGCTGAGCCTAAAGTACTTTAAGGAATATCCATGACAATGCATAATTATAGTAGCAAACAGCGATAAACATTAGCTGGGTACTGCTCAGCAAGGTGTTTACTCATTGAACTAAAAGGTGAAAAGTGCATTTAAACAATTCCAATTTTAGAAATTAGCAGCAGAATAAGTCGCAGGAAATGATGAGCAGTGACCGTGCCATGAAATGTGTTCACTGTAGATCTATTTAATATAATTCATAGTTTTCAGTCACGTGACTGGCGCAGAGACCTGGAGGGCAAAACATCCATTGAACTGCAGCACAGGGTTGCCAATTTTCCATCTCAAAAAAAGAAAAACAAAAATACGTGAACAAAAGGCAAGTTTTGTGCTCTTGTGATCCATAAACAGCTCCTGCTGCAGTATTTCAATCACTAAAACCAGCGGGACATTCTAAAAAGCTTAATGTAATGTGCCTTAATGTACTAAAACAGTGATATCAAAATATTAAATTCAGCACACACTTTAGTGATGATTCATACTATATACAGGCGAGCAGATGAGACCAGAATATGAACGCAAGCGCTAAATGGTTACGCGCTTTCTTCATAATGATTTTCTATGGAAAAATGCTTAATGAGAAACTGTACATAGCACTTCTTACTTAAGTTTCATCTGTTCACCTGTATACAGTGTGCATTATCCATAAGATATACTGAATTTGATCTTTTAATATCACTGTCTCACTACATTAGTACTGAGTACAAACCTGGTAAAAATGACTGGCAGTCAATGGAGGAAAGCCTTGTTTTGCCCTCCAGGTGGGCCTTCCTATAAGGGTGTGACGTCACATGAAAACTATGAATAGATGGATTAATGGAGAGATGCATACTCTCTTTGCCCTTCTCTTTGTTCCGAAGCATGAGCAGTTGTTGCTCCAGTCTCTGCTTCTCCATCTCTTCGTGACGCTGCTGTTCCAACTTCCTCTTCTGCTCCAGCTCCTGCTGACGCTTTGCTGCAAGGATCTCCTGCTGTTGCTGTTGAGGAAGAAAGTCAAGAAGGAGTCAAGAACCAGAGCTCAAGGAGATAGATATGTACGGAGAGGACAGCAAGGGTCATACCTTAAGATGTTCCTGTAGCTGCACTTCATGTTGGCGTGTCAAAACCTCATGCTGCTTCTGGAACTCGGCGAACAGCAGCTGTTTCTGAAGCTCTTGCTGTTGTTTGAGTAAGAGAAGCTCGTGCTGAAGCTGTTTTTCTCTCAACACGGGGTCCACTGTGCTTAGTGCACTCAGACGTGGGTCTGTACGCAGGTCCACCGGCCCTCCACTACCTCCGACCTGATCCCCTCCACCTCCCACCGGGCTCTGCATCCCAGATGGTAACAAAGTCTTCACATCCACGGCTGGAAAGAAAGCGATAAAGCAAATTAAAGAGTCACCTAACTGCCATTAAATTATAACAACCTGTTAAAGCTAAAAGGTGAAGCTTCAATTTCTGCACCACAAATGGAATTTGGATCGTTACCCAACAAATATATATCTTAGTACGGCATCTCCTTCCAAGGAATGCTTTAATTCAACCAGGATTCATGAAATAAATCAAATGATATGCATAATGTTACAAACTCTTTCTATTGCAAATAAATATAGCAAAATACAGTAACTGTTTTCAACATTGATGGTATCAATGGCATCAAATCATCATATTACAATGATTTCTGAAGGATCATGTGACACTGAAGACAAGGGTATTTCACAATATTACTGTTTTTACTGTATTTAGATTAAATAAATGCATCCTTGGAGATAATAAGAAACTTATTTAATAACACATACAAAAATACCTTATATAACTTATAATACATTATCTCAAACTTTTGAAGGGTTGAGTGTGTATTTGTATTGGATTTTTATTTTATAATCGGTCACCTCTGTCTGGGTTTCTTACATCCCTTGTGTTTGGTGTCTAGGGGTAATGGGACGTAATGCATCATTTAAAAAATTATTAAGGAAATGTGATGTGTGCAACTAGGAAACAGGCAGAGACAAAACTGAATCTGAACTTGCTTTTAGTAAGAACAAAAATTCAATGTAACAAAACACCCAATAATACACTAAACAGTGAACCAAATATACATCCAAAACAAAAATATATATATTTAATATCTATCAACCCTCCCAAAACAATACGGGATGTAACAGGGTTTAAACTAGTTCCCTTAAACTCTATGCCAGTAGCACTCAAAATAGTATGTTGACACATAAACATACAATTTGTCAAGAGCACACAGTTACATAAGCAAAGGTCAGGAGTGCATTTGCAGTTGAGAGGGTACTGTTGCTTCATGTATGTGTCTGCCCATGTTACTGTAATCAGGTGTAATCAGGCTCAAATGTCGACAGGCTAGTTGACGTTGCCGTCTTTTGTATCAGAAACCAGTTGGGAATGTATCCAACTGAACTCAGACCAGTTTCATCCAGGAAGGGCAGCGCAGAAATATACCAAAATTGTAAAATCAATGTAAAAGTGCAACAGCTTCCTTTTAGGTCATTATGAAAAAGAAACAGCCATGACCTTCCTTATGGTGGGGCATTTTCCTGGTAAAGAGAGCATGCGGTTATATAACCTAGAGGGGAAACCAAGGTGATGCCCCGAGGCTTGTCCTAAAAAGCAGCTCAACCATTCAATTTCTCTCCACCTCTGATATTTCCAGTAGTACCACTTTCCGAGAAAACTGAGCTTCCCAAAGCTTCTCAGCAAAAGTTTTTGGCACGACTGATGTATTAAAAAAGGCCTCTGAAAACATTTCTGCTTTTATTTGTGTTGTACTTGTTTTTCCTCCCTCAAAAACTCTTTTTATTTTCACTGCAGTAAGGTGGCATTAATGAGTTGCCATGGGGATAGCGATGTGTTTCCATGTTCTTGTGCAATTTAGCCTAAGCTCTCTACAAAGGCATTTAGTCAGGAAAACAAAGTGCTCCAATTAAAGGTGATCAGGTCATAGCAACTTACCAACATTAGTCCGAATAAAAGTAATCAACTTTAAAAATTGATGGGGAACAAAAGGAATTGAACTTGCCTTTTACATCAGACCAGGTTTAAGGTTTTCCATGGCATATTACAATTCACAGACTATCCTAGACATGAAAGTAATACTCAACAAATACAGAGTAATACATTTACAAATATTCAGCAGTAAATTCTTTTAGGATTCTTTGATGAATAAAAAGTTCAAAAGAACAGTTTTTATTTAAAATAGAAGCCTATTGTAACATAAATGTCTTTAGCGTCACTTTTGGTTAATGCATCCTTGCTGAATAACTATTAATTTCCACCAAAAAAGTACTGTCAATACTCTATCAATAATAAAATAAGAACAAAATTCAGTTTGGTGCCTGTCCTGAAATTTTAGTATTGCATTCGTGTTGCTCATAAAGTTGAGCATGGCACAAGTAACAAAGCCAAAGGTTCAAAAATTATATAAGTTCAATGTAATTTAGCCACTTTGAATAAAAGAATCTCACAAATGAATAAATGTAAATGCAATGGGACAGCCTTAGTTAACATCTAGGATAATTCATTATCTTCAAAGGTGGCATCGTCATCATATTTATTACCTTTTGTTTGTTTTTTTTATACCTGAACATTTTTTGGCCAAAAGTAACACAAAAAGCATGCACACTTTTACACTAGAAATACTACCACCTGGGCATTTCTGCCATACTTTTTTCATCAAAGTATGACCTGCGATGGGCTAATTTAAATCATGCATACTATTTAGGATAGATATTTGGTGAATTGGGTAGCCAAACATTTCATTTTTCCAATTATCACTGAAGTACTTTAAATCCTTGCATTGCTGTACATTAATAAACCAAGTTGTATTGCTGAAATCGAATCACTTAATTGAAGTAGGTAATATAAAGTACAAAGCTATAGAGTCTTCATAGTGTCCTTGAGTCTGCAGGGACCTGAAGTGTGAGGTAGGACAGCACTACACGGGGGCCACTCACAGCTGAGAACACATTAACTCGTATGTCACTCAGCCTCTACCGTCGCCCGGGTTGTCCTCCCAGCACCGGCTAAAGTTTACCAACATGCTAATGATCCGGTTTCTTTGCTGGATGCCTGGCGGAAGCGTTCGGCTTACATGAAAATCAGATTACTCCCCCTTCATCAGTCAGGAGCTAAATATAGTTTTCCATGCGCCCTCAGGCCGACTGACTATGTCAAGCCTTTGACGTCAGAGCATGGCCAGCCGAGGTCGCCAAGGGTACCCGCTACTGTTACTGACCAGATGAGCTTAGCATAGACTTCCCTAGGTACCTTCCAGGAGAAGAACAGGTATGACTCCCATTTATGAAGTTCAGCGTAGTTTGCAACAAATGGCCCAAAACTTTAGCTAATAAGCAGTCTGTGCAAAAATAGCGAGATTATTCCATGTTTAAAGACTGGGAATTGTGAAATAATAATGAGGCAATAAATTATAGATAGTCTATTGCATTGTCTTCATGGGCTGCATACAAAAACAAACATACTGTGGGAAACACTGTAGTCTGACTCACAAAAAAAGAGACTTATGAGTAGAGATGTGCGAGACTATTAAACCAGTCGAGTAAACGATACTGTTGCTGTTAGTCAACATTAAACTGGCATATAACAATTAAGCTTGATTATAGGCTTGTTATGAGGGACAACAATGCCCAATAACTAAACTTTGACGTGCTGACTTTTGTTGACTAACTTGTATTTGAGGAATTCTCTTCATAATAGGCTGTTATTGGTCCTGCACAATCAATGATCACAATGCAAGCCAGGCACATCATCGCATGTATATGACCTAATTTTCAGCAGCATTCATTATGGGTTTTTTACCGTTTAATCTATAGATATATTAGGCTATTTCATTTGTTTTTTGACTTCAGACAGAGACACAGACACAGTCACACACACACAGACACAGACACAGACACACACAGGGCATTATCCCTCCCTGGATAACTTTCTATTTTCACTATACGTTTGTGTTGTTCACATTATTTGTACTTGTGCACAGATTACCAACAAAACACAGACATTTGATGCAGTTTCACTAACCCCCTACCGCCTGTTCACCTTGCTTGTGAGAAGTACCCATAATCAAAATTTTGGTCATGTATCATGTATTACATTTATTTATTTATTTTTAAACTTGTTTGAATCCAGGAGTGAATTTGGCACAGAAATACAGTGTCATACTTCCAACAAATGTTTTGACATTTTTTCCATGTTTAGCATGAGATTCCAACTCTTTAACAGTGTAAATAAGTCAGAATCCATGAAACAGACTCAACATAGACTCACAAGTTAGCAATTTGAATTAGTCTAATTACTCCTCGCTCACTGTAAACCCCAACCCTAATTAATTGGTTTGAGTAGAGCCAACAAATTAAACTAATTAGCTCAATCAAATAATCCTTTGGGTATTCAGAACTTTATTTTTCTTTTAAGTTCATAAAACTGACACATTTTAAGTAATCTGAATTGTTTCATTGTTTTGAGTTTCATAAACGCGTTTCTTTTCGTTTAGACAAGCTAAAATTTAATTACAACTATTATGGGATTTCGATTTCCCAGCATGTTTTGTCAAGACACTCAAAAGAGAGTAAATACTACAAACAAGGGGTTAAAGCAAGCAAAGTTTCCACTTTGACAGAACTGTCAAAATTTTGACAGTTGATAGTTTTAATTTAAATGTATGAATTGGTTTACTCAAATATCTGAATTTAAGAGCAATTAAAATGTATGAGTACAAAATAAAAATCTGCAAGTTCTGCTTACTTAAAACTTTTAAACGTAAAAAAATTTGATGTAACCGATTGCCTTAATTTTTTTAGTTTTGCCAAATTATTTGGGTTAACGGTGTAAAATATTGCCTTTTGTATCTTTAATTCAAATATATTTCTTGTCTTTTTTTTTGCTGATAGTTCCAGACTTTACACAAGCAAATGACAAATGTAAAATACCAGCTACAAAATAATCCTGAATACATATTAGTACCTATGACTGTGAACCTTACTTTAATACTTTCTAAGTATATAAATGAATTAAAATGAAGCTCTATTAATATTGGAATTTGGTTACAGCCATTAAATGTTTTGTTAACACGTTTTTTCACAGTCTACCGTGTTCGCAGCAGCACCACAGATAAGTGGTGTCCAAACAAAACATCTATGTGACAGACTCCCACATCCCTACGGAAAACTCCTTTGAGGTGATAATTAGCAAGCGCAGGGACTATTAAAGACAGCCTTCCTATCAACACTTTCCTGTCCAACAAAAGACAACTGCAATTCCGTCACGGCTAATGTCTATCCTTTTTCAAACTTCTCGTCCATTTGATATATCATCCACCCCCAAATTGGTAGTTATTCATCAAGGACCTGTTTTTAAGTGGAAAGGAAGAGATGAAAAACGCATGAAGGACAAAAATAGAAAAAGGGGAGGTACTCTGGGACTGGAGTCATTGAGGAAGTCCTCAGTGAGGAGGTTGGGCAGACTGAGGGGGTTTCCAGGCAATTTCCCTCGGAGAGCTCTGACCAAAGTGGAGTCTCGACTGATTACTGTAGCGCCCACACATAGCACAGACACACAAACTTGCAGCCTGAAACAGAATCGAGCATGAATGTTTTGTACTGTAAAAGATGATATAATTATAATAATAATTAGCCCTTAAAAAGACAAAGTTACTCAAGATGCAAAACGAGTTGATAAGACCTTTGTCCTTTATTGAAAAATAAAACTATTTCCAAATGGAAAAAGGAGAAATAAACGTAATTTCAAAATTTATTACAAAAATCTCAATATGAAAATCTGCATCTCGAGTAAATGTCGCATTTTAAATGATGTTAAGGTACTTTTATTTTAAAGCAAGACAAAAACAGCGATATTAAAAAATCCAGCGATATTAAATTCTGCATAACGACAAATAAAATGTAAAAAATGTAAAAAAAACGCTATTTGCTATTTACTCAAATTAAGTGCATATAGGCATCATACATAATGTACAGTATGAAAAATGTATATTAATTTCAAGATTTTTAAAGATTACCTTTGAGTGTTAGAGGAAAGGTAATCTAAATGTAAAATTAACATGTACAATTAAATATACAATATTGATTGATACGATAAAAAAAGTTAATGTCAGCTGAAATGGTACCAATATAGTTCATGTACACCTACATAAGCACATCTTTCCATGTTGTTAAAAAAATTTTCCCGGTGATGTATAAATGAGGAAAAAGGTGATCTTGTCCCAAGGGGAAGGCCTTAAAAATCAAAAAACATTTCTGCTGATGCACTTATGATGTATTAAAAAAGAGGTAAGAGCATTGTAACCTGACAGGATGAAAATAGAAGAGTGAGAGAGAGAGGTACCTCCTCATTAAAAATAAAAGAAGGTGTTGCATAAGCCATGGGTGAGGTTGGTTGAGCGAGAGAGAAGGGCAAAGGAACGAGAGACGACAGAGAGAGTAAAACTGGGTGGTTTTATTTGGATAAAAAGCCAAGGAGGACTAATCAATAGAGTGTCTGGATGAGGGCCAGAGAATGCTTGAGTAGCCAGATTTACCTTTCATCAGATTCAATCGTACTCCATGGATTACGTTAATCGCCTGGTGGAAGGGCTAGAAATAGCTTCCTCTCACTCCATGTCACTGGTGTTAGAGCATGGTGCCAGTGTGTGTGTATACGTGTGTTTATTACACTTGATCCCCTTATGCAGCAGTTAGCTTAGTTTGTTCATAAGCAGTTGAGCAATTTGTTAAATCACAATTCCCAGCTCAGTCAGGCTTGAGTTTGACAATACGACTAGAGCACACGATTGTTTTTCGTTCGTAACACCCTAAAACAGGGGTATTCAATTTAAGTTCCAAGAGGTCCAGTCTCAATATTTCCTTACCAACGGAGCTCCAGAAAATGCATTGGGGCAGCCGTAGTACTTAGTAAAATAAAAAAATACTAAACACTGATTGTCACCGCTACATGCCGCTAAAATTTACAAAGTGCACCTTTAATAATGCTAAATGGGTAAAAAAAAACATCTAAAGGCGTCACACATTAGCTTGTCACAAACCTGGTTTAGTTCAAATGGTTGAAGGCATCTGTATGACAAATAAAAATAATTGTATTTGCTGCATTCTCGCATTCCTCAACGTTTTAGCAAAAGTATCTATTTTTCTGCATAATGTGTTCTTGCTACTGTTGTTAAAATAACCATGTCAAACGCAGCTCTTCATGTGACGACGCTTTATGTCTTAGCGGTGGAGAGAAGCAACGCGCACAAAGCGGAAAGGGCTTGAATGAAGTGTGTATGGCTCTAGATAAAAAATATTAAAATACTGTAGGGCCGAAAGATCATTAACGTAAACAACCCTGAGCACTTGTTTTGACACACTGCTCACTTCGATCTGTAGAAACGTTAAAATGGTATTCCATTTTTTCCCAGTCCAGAAACGGAACAAGTTCTGCAGACAAAAACTGTCTGTCAATTTGTCCATTCCTTATTACCAGCTTTGAGCTGCCTATTTCCTCTAAACATTTTTCTGCACCTTCATACACAGCTCTGTACTTCCAAAACCACATAAGACAATTATCTAGAGAGACCAAAGCTTGCAATAGTTTAGCCTGGTCCTACCAGACTCTCATACATTTAATTTGTACAGAGATTCTGGATCACTCTCCTTCCTAGAAGGTGGGTGGGTACTCTGTTGAAGTTTAAAACTATTGGATCTGCCATGACCAATCGCATTTAGTCGTAACGTATGTCATGTGTTCGCCTTAGCCAACTCCTTCACCACTAACTTGAGTGAGCTTGAAAATCAAACTTTTCCCGAACCCCGTGGGGAGGAGGGCCACATCATGGCCACCAACAAAACTCAGCAAAAATTTGAACTTCTTTAACTTCTGAATATTCAGCAGCATTGCCACAACGGCCGCCGCTATTACTGAAATACAACTCAAACTAGCGCATGACATCAACGTCATCGTTCTTGGACACTCCCTCTGTTCCACTGATTGGACCGGTTAAAATTTGGCAGAATATACCGCAAACCCAGGCGGCATACTGACGGAAAATTAAAATCGAGCGGAATTTCGTAGGAGGGTGGAGTCAGGCTAGCAATAGTTGGCCCATGGGAAGACATTTATCACCATACATAAATTCTCTTTGGTCCAAAAAACAAGAAAGAAAAAAGAAATGTAAATAAGAAACCATGCTGCCTTTCCCCCTCATCTAAGTATTGAAATAGCTGCCCCATTTCCACCATAGCAGGGGGTCTTTCCTGGCTTCAAACTCCTTCCCCTTGTCTTTCCCGCTTTCCTCTACACCTTCGCCTCCTCCTCATCTTCCCCAGCCCCCGTCCTCCCCTTCACTCCCAAAAGAGATTAAACACAAGCAGCGACAGAACACAGTCTGCCTGCGAAAAGCGCAGTTATAAATAGCCCTGGATTAATAATGCTCTGGGGGAGTGGAGGGGACGAGGGGATGGGGGCACGCTGCGCTTTTAAAAGTGCGCAAATCTATTTTAGGACACTACATTGCCAGGCGGCTCTCTGTGCATCTCCTATTCTCTCTCTCACTGTTCCCTCTCTCCCATCTTAGATTGGCATTACAGACGTCGGTGATGAATGCAGCATGTAGTCTCTTACACCTGAAGACCCTCATGAAAATCATGTCATTAGCCTGTCAATAATGTCATAAAAGCTCCGCCCAAGGACTGCAAGCAAGGATGTGAACCAATGTGCTGTGTTCTAAACGAGCATCAAACCAAACAATAATCTGACAATGAGTTACAGATTCTATCTGAAGCACTGAAACATTTTTAAGGATAACTTTCCATCTAAAAACAGTGTTTAAGTTGACATCTAACCGCTACATCCTCAGGGATGATGTCCCTCATGGCAGCAACAACCTAACGTTCTCCTCTCCCCTCTCCCGAAGGACTGTCCTTTTGTTTTCAGAGCTCAGTTGAAAGAGAAAGTTACAGCTGACACAATTTGCTGACACCATTTCCTGCTTTTTATTCCAGCCAGGGGAGCTTTATTTGAGCAGTTAGTCCAAAGCCCTGTTGTGCAGAGACAAAGAGAGACAGTGACAAAGAGGAAAAGACATATAGAGTAGGGATAAGAAAAGAGTAGGGATGCTCTGATATCGATAAATATTCAAGTTGCATGAAATTCTTGTGTGACAAGGGGAAAAAATACATAGACATTAATATGGAGTTGGCCCATCCGTAGCAGCTAAAACAGATTCACATCTTCTGGGAAAGCTGCTTTCCACAAGATTTTGCAATGTTTCTGAGGAATTTTTTTTGCCTATTAATCCAGTAGAGCATTTGTGAGGTCGGGCACTAATGTTGGACGAGAAGGCATGGTTCCCAGTCTACGTTCCAGTTCATCCCAAAGGTGTTATATTGGGTTGAGGTCAGTTTGATTTTCAGGACTGTGCAGGCCAGTCAAGTTCTTCCAAACCAAACTCATCCAACCATGTCTTTATGCACCTTGCTTTGTGCACTGGTGCGCAGTCATGCTGGACGAGAAAAGGGCCATCCCCAAACTGTTTCCACAAAGTTAGAAGCATAGCATTGTTCAAAATGCTTTTGTATGCTAAAGCATTAAGATTGCCCTTGACTGGAAGTAAGGGGCCAAGCCTAACCCCTGAAAAACAGCCCCATACCATAGTAAATTTAATAGTAAAGACTTTATTCTTCAGTGTCACATGATCCTTTAGAAGTATAATTGCAGCTCAAGAAACATTTCTTATTAATATCAATGTTGAAAACAGTTGTGCTGCTTAATATTTTTGTGGATATTTTTGCGTTTTATTCAAGATTCAGGGGCGAATATATACGAAAATCTCAAGAAAGAATTTCTAAGAAATAAAAGTACTTCTAAAAATTCTTAAGAAGTACTTAAATATTTTCTAAAGAACATGTTAATGTTTTTTTTTCTTCTAAAAAACAAAATGACAGGCTTTGGTACTGCTAAAGACTTTTTGCACTGCCTGCAGATTATCATATTCATACATAACCCAACAATTCAAACATCTTAATTTTGGGAATTGACTGAGGTCATCCTAACTTTAAGTTAATTACAATGATTATTAAGAACATTCTTTTAGGAATATGAATATTTATTTAAAAAAAAATTCTTAAATTAGAAAATGAGAAGAAATTAGCAGTTAAAAATGTATTATTAAAAATGTTTTTTGAATCTGGCAGAAAGATCAAAATAACAGAATTTATTTGAAATATATATATTTTTTTAATATTATACTTTTCTTTATTGTTATTCTTGCAGAATAAAAGTTAATTTCTTCACAAATTATATTTAACCATTACCCACAAGAATATATCTATATTTTTTTATTATTTTGAAATTCAAATATAGTTTTTTGTATGTACACACACACACACACACACACA
This sequence comes from Gobiocypris rarus, assembly GCA_023029165.1. Lineage (NCBI taxonomy): Eukaryota > Metazoa > Chordata > Actinopteri > Cypriniformes > Gobionidae > Gobiocypris > Gobiocypris rarus. The sequence goes on along the minus strand of CM040934.1, from coordinate 29,247,108 downwards.
CATATCCCTACAAAGAGAGATAGAGAAAGTAAACAAAGTGAGCAAGAGAATCTAAGGACGCTGAGGTAGGACTTCAAGGACAGTCATTAATAAATGTGCCTGCACTTCCCTCTGTTCTGCAGAGGCATCTCTGTTGGTAAGCTTTGGGACACAGCAGTGAATCATGGGACGTGTTTCCCCAGTACAGAAACAAGCTAGGGGCTGAGAAGGTGCAGGCCAATGATATATTAAAAAAAAGAGACCGTACAAACACCCACAGCAACAGTGAGATACATCTGTGCTTTAAACTAACAATCTTTAGGATAGGATGAAAAAAAAAGTGTATTACGAGCCCATGGTGGTTTGCCTTCAAATAAAAGCTGTCAGTGGAAACCACACAGCAATGAGCAAATAATCGTTGTAAGAAAAAGTTGCAATCAATCAATTAGGACTTTGGTACAAGAGTGACGTTTTAAGAACCGACAGTGATTACTTTTCCCTTAAATGTGCTTCATTTTTATAAATAGTTTGTGGTTTCATATTGATTTTACTGCTTTTTTGACTGAAACAAGCTCTTGCCTCCCTGGAGGAACCATTTATTATTTGAGCTCTTCGGGCGCTTTCTACCATCCCCCTGTTTTAAAGTCTATTTTGCAGAGAGCCAAGCTTACGTCATGGTTATTTTCTTTAGCAACGGTACACCAGCTACGCTTCAGAGAAACGAGCAGGAGAGATGGAAAGGCAGAGAGAGAGAAAAAAGCATGAATATTGCTTTCCAGAAATAGCACATAGCGACGTGCGGTAGGCTGCCCTGTCAAATCGGTTCTGCATCCTCTCCTTGTTAACGGCACATAGATGAACGAGCGCGAGAGAACTAGGAGAGAGAGAGAGTGAATCAAATGGAGTCGGTCAGATACAGCCAATGGTTTGGCGACATTGAGACCAAAACTGGAGGAAAAGAAGTAGTGCAGGAAAGCTGGGTGATATTTACATCCTTTGGAAGGGCTTCTTGGCAGCTTAAACTTGGGGGATGAAGCTGGTAAGGGAGAGTTACAAATAGCCAGTGTGATTTATGGGCCCCAGGAACCTCCGATGCCTTGGCAGGCCTAAAGGAGGGGTAGGCTCCCCTCGTTCTGGGAAAACAAGAAACCAGCAGTTCTTTGGTGGAAGCCCAAAAAAAGACAGTTGTAAAAAGGGAAAGAGAGGGCTTGTGCACCACATGATGTTAGTACATAATGACTCTTGATCCATAAGACATGCATGATCTTGTCAATGATGACGTCAATTAAAGTGGATAATGACACTGCTGGAAGTCAACAAGTCTAATGCATTTCGATTTGTTCATGTCACACATGCTGTATAGTGCTATTTTATTATTATTTATAGGACAGCAAATTATGGGAAAAGTGGGGTTATCGGGATATGGTGCCAGTCGGAGCACATGCACCAATCGCTAGGCTCAATCTTTATTCCTTTTGCTTTGTGTGTGGAAGATAATGCTTAAGACTTTCACAACTACTTCCAAGATTAGCTTTACTAACAGACTAGTTGTAACAGCCTTAACTAAAGCTAATCGACAATCAATATTAAAGGCTTCCAGCTTTGTAACATAGTCGTACTAAAAGCAAATAAATGGAAACAAGAACGTTCAAAGTATATTCAATGACAAAGATTGTCTCAGCAGCTCAGTATGTATTTTTAGTAATGTTTAAATGGTGTAACATTTGTGAATTTTTATTATGTACATTTTCAGATGTAGCCGGATTAATGTAGACCTAGCAGCAATGTACAGTATGAAAATGGATATTTTGAGATACGCTAAAGATTATTAATAACATTGTTAAATGTATTGTTATAAAGATTAAATGCAAATGAAAAACGTAAAAATAGGCAGAAATGAGCATGCACAATTAAATATAGAATATAGGTCAGTCAGTACTTAATATTTAATATTTATCTCTATTTTTTTTTTTACATTTAGATAACCTTTGTGTTAAATGTAACCTTTAGCAAATCTCTAAACTACAGCAACATCCATTTGTTATACTGCACATTATGCATAAATTCACTTTTAGCATCTATAATGATTGATTTTAGCTTTCAGTATTCTATTCTTAATTTTTTTTGACAAAATAGTATTGTATTTTAATATTTGCCTTGCACCTGCATTGGTAACGGTAGTGGCAGAAACTTGTTCCTACTGATGAGAGCTGAATCCATTGTCTTTTGTAGGCATCACATGGCACTAAACTTGAGCCACCAACTCCATTTCCCATCACCCCCCTCCTTTCCCCATCAGCCCCAAAACAGTGTCCCATTCAACAGCAAAACCTCTTCCAATCATACCGTGAGCTGCGTATTCCCAACCACCATTCCTTAGGGCTCTGGTTCAAACGGCACAACCTTTCATGAGCAGTAAAAAAAAGCAGAGAAGAAGATGAAGCCGCATGCAAAGCATAAACATTCAGACGATGAAATGTCATTGCTAAGTAGCAGGCTGAGTGCCGGCCACTGTTTACAGGTTCTATAAATGCACCAGCATTGACGTCAAACGCTTGCATGAGAGGAATGTTGTTTTCTGGGTAAACTTCAATGTGTGGTGCGGAATTCATCTCACACCACTTTTTAGAAAGAAGCAGCGAGGGGGTCGCAGGGTGTATTCCAGCAGAAAAAGAAGACATGAAATATATATTAAGGTGGTGTTCTGACTTTTTCAAGTTAGTTTTGATTCATTTTCAAATTACAAGTAGCATTACTTTTACGGCAGCAATAATATCTGTGAGCATTTGGGTGGGATGGGGGGAAAACTCTTCCAGAACTAGAACCTTTAGAAATGATCATTTAATTATGACTATTTATATTAGATTATTAATGATTAACATTATTAATATTCAGTCTAAACAGCAGAGAAACAGGTGGCCCACAAAAGGGACAATCCCAGACAAAATTCCACCCACATAGGCAGTTTCAATTCTCTGGACTGACTGCCTCTGGGTACAAAAAAATTCATCCACAACACTTTCGATTCTTCTTACAAACCCTTACACATTACATTTGGGTGACCGGCAATTAGGAAAGTCAGAGAGGGAACTTGTGCTTTGCTTTGAATATGACCCTCTACTCTACAGATCTCCTGAGGGGTTTGGATGGCATGTGTCAAAGAAAGGTTATTCTTTTTCTTATAAAACGATTTCCAGTAAAAGGACATTAAAAAATATCAGGAATTTACAGGCATTGGTCATTTGGAAAGAGAAACAAAATGGATCTGTATCAATGATTCAGCATTTTTTCAAAGCAACCATACTTGATGATATTTCTTATTAAGATGAGAAGGGAATATATAAAGGAAATCAAGATGCAACAAAGATTAAATGCATTTCTACAGACAGGACAAATGATAGATTGTAGCTTCCCTAAAAAAAAAAATTAAAAAAAAAGTACAGTACAAGTTACTAAAAATTGGCAATATACACATCAAATGTGGCGACATGTGGCAGACGCACAACCTACAGCAGCCACAATTTCAAAATGTTGTTTTGGTTGAGTAAATTATGACAGAACTTTCACTTTTGGATGAACTATCCCTTTAAGTGTTCTCTACCTCTTAACACCTAAAATCGAGTAGTTTGTTGAAGAGAGGCATGATGCTATTTTTCTATGCAACGGGACAATTTGTCCCAGGAACTTTTTTTCCCCCAAGACCTGTTGCTGTCTGCATTTCCATCACGGTCTAAAGTATCGTGAAGATTAGTCTGGTGACAAAGAAAGAAATCAAGTCCAGACTTGTTGTAAAGGATCTGACACAACAGCCAGGACACAGCCTCAAAGAAGAGGCCTCACCCCTCACCAATTTATGCATATTGTTGTCTGCAATACTATCTTGCCTCCAGAAATATCCCTGAGCGCCATAATAGGACTATACTATAGTAAAACCCAATAATAGACCGTGGAATGTAAAATGAGACCAGTGAGATATTATTAGCTCATGTGTAGGGTGCAAACAGAACAACTTGGAGTATATACATTTTCTATTTCCACTTTGCTGCACAATGTCCTCAATCTGAACTGAATGTTCAGTGTCCTCTAGTGAAGTACATTTTTGGCATTGCATCTTTTTGTTAAACATAAAATATTCACCTGTCTATTCAATTTGTTCACCTGTCAACACCATGAACAAAGCACACAACTTTCCCTTAAATGTCTGAACGTAATGCTTTTTGTATAGTCCACCACGGATTGTAATTTTTGGCGTCATCCGCCCATTGTTGTAGACGGGCACTTTTGTAACCTATCAAAAGAAGACCCACACAGAAACAACATTGATAAGTGCAACACGCAAAAAGAGCAACAGATTAACAACTGATAATCTGAATCATCCACTGAATCAACGACTGAATCACTGATTGACTGACTCATGTTTGTTTTTATTTAGATCGTCTGTCAACCATGACACCAAGTGCATGGCAGTTTGAGAACAGGCCTCAAAGTAGGTGTTGAAAGGTTACAGTGGGTGGAGCTAATGCATTCACTATGTTGTCCAGTTGTCATTCAAGACATGTGGGTGAGACCATTGGCCTGTAAACAGGCGTGCTGCTTATTATAGCTCAGGGCATCACTGGGGAGACAGTTGACCGGCCATGGTTGGAACGGTACACCTAAATTTAGAGGAGCTCTTAATTTTGGTGACTATAAGAAGAAAGCACACATGGTATGCAAATGAGAGTTTAAGACTAAAAAGCCCTGAAGTTCACTTTACTCTTAGGCTTACGAAATCAAAATTCCCTTATTTATTTTTAATGCACATTGCTTGACTTACTTGTGCATTATTCATCCCAAATAACAAAAAACTGAAATAATTTTTTTGTTGTCTTTTATCACAAATCTCTCTTGTTTTTTAGCCCTTACCATATATTCCCTTTTATTCACAAACTTGTTAACTATATCATGAATTTTATGATATATTCCGATTTTCAAATATGTGGAAGTGAAGCTGTTGTGTCGTTTAAACACATTTATAATGATCATATTAGCTGATATAACGCGCAATGAGTTTCACCGCAATTCAGAGGATCTGCCAGATTTACATCACGTAAATTCATCAATTTTTCCTGAAATACATAAAAGTTAGTGGCCAGTGAACTGGGAGAAGAATAGAGTAAACTTTTTACACAATCAGACACAATGTGCAGGCTTATCTGATATGAATAAAAACTTGTCAAATTATAATTGAGAGGATAATTTTTTAGCTTCCATTGACATTCGTGTATGGAATTGGAATTTAACCAATTATAAGCTAATTGTATTTTTTATAGGCTTTAGTACTCCATTTAAATGTCTGAAACCTAAAATAAACTTTATGTGGTTGAAAACACTGAATAGTTATGTTATATGAAAAGGCACTGAAAATGTCAATGATCAACGGAATGATTTTTGGTCTCAACCTTAAAAACGTGACAGAATAAAACATAAATGCTATAGGATGTAGTTAGGACCGTGCAGAAACTTGTGCACGATGCTTTTACATCTGTGCCGTCATTTTATGTTCCGGGAAGTTGTCGGTCACAGCGCCTTTTAATTGCTGTTTTTGACCCGGTGATGATTAATTTACAAATTAAGCACTGCAAGTACATAACATAAAAGCATTATAACATAAGGGCCTAATTGTGCCCTTAATGTATCTCTGTGCAGACACTTAATTTCCAATGAGAAGCTCTGAAATATCATTTAACGTCTCAAAGTTAAATAAAAATGTTATTGTGAAACTACTCCCTCTCATGTGATATTGCTTGCATATATACATTTTCTAAACACATTATAGTACCACCGGGACCCCAATCCGCCCTATTAATGGCCTGGATCCATAATCTCCTTCTGTTTTTAGCAAAGGCATGTGATCCCCTCGGAATATTGAGCATTTTAAATCCATCTTTTTGTCGGTTAGTGCAGTTTGCAGCACAACAGCTCCGTGTCATCTCGGTTTCTGCTATAGATATGCAGCAATGAGTGCTGCTTTCTGCCCCCTAGTTGCGCACGGATCTCTGTGATGACGTTGCACAGAAACCCGTCTATTGGCACTGTTTTCCAGTGCCAAATGGCAGCATGGCCTTGCATGACAATTCCAGTCTGTTTGGCTAAAACCATTAGCTATTTTTGGCATATAACTTAGATGGCACGAGTATACCCAATACGGCATCCATATATATACTATCATTAATGTAGCATTGTTTGCATGACCCATTACTTACAAAAAAATAATGATATTGCTGCAGATTGCAGAGATCTTTATATGTGGTTTATGAAATAAAACATCTAAAGAGTGTAGGTGAACCAAGGGGATGGGGGCATGTCAAAGTCATGCCATTGATTTCTATATCAGTACCCGATTCAATGCATTTATGTAATGTTTCAGCTTCAGTGTTGACAGTTTCTGGTGCGGATTTCAAAGATACAGTTCTCTGCTTTTGTTTGAAGTGAAAGACACAACAAAAACTGATATTATGGTCTACATTTCTACAACGCAGATTAAACACAGACCACAGGACAAAGCAGGTTCAACTGTCTGGATTTCTTTCCAATCAAACCCGTTTAATCTTAGCGGAGGTTTTCTTAATCACAAAGACAACTGTTTAAAGTTGCATCTGAAAATGTATTCTCTATGACTGTTTTACAGTCACATGTTTTCGGTCAGATAAAAGCTCTGACAGGCAGCCACCAGTCGGTCATCAAATCTGCAATCAATCTAATCCACAATGATTCAGCACGATGTTGCAAGGCTTTTTCCATTGCATAACGCAGGTATAATTAATTAAAAACCTCCTCAGGGAGTATTGACTTATAATGATTCAATCCCAGTTCAGCAAGTTTAGAAGATCAGCTCAGCTTATCCGGTAAATTTGTCGTAACTTGCAAAATCTGCAAAAAAATGTTCCAACGCTGCTGAGGGAACTCATTTGGCCTTGATCATAAAGTACTTAAAGGTGCACTAACTATTTTTTGACCAATGTCAGAACATTTCTTTGTAGAGTCTGCAAATTTGAAAGCATCTGCTGTAACAAAACACATGTCAGACACCTCCCAGCTGAATATTTCACAGAATCTATTGCAGCTATTCCACTTATGGAATAAGTAGCCAGTGCAGGATGCACAGACAGGTGTCTAGACGAGTACAATAATTGTGCAAACCCAGACACTATTGTGTTGCATAATCAGAACACATGCTGTGCATGATGCGTTACAACATATGGATGAGTGTCACGTTACCGTCAGGACAATTAGAAATCAGCACTCTATTCTGCACTAGTGTTAAAAAGTAAACTACTATGAAACGACAGAAGGATCGCTTCGTGACATTTGTTGTCAAGTCCTAGTCCAAAAAATCCTAAAGAACTGTACTGGATTTTACTCATCATACTTTGGAACAAATGCATCCTGGGAATTTTCTTATAGGATTCCAAAAACACAAAACAAATACTTAAAAAATAATAATAATGGTAAACTAAGAAGTTTTAACAGTTAACGCTTTAATGTTACATGAACTAACAATGGACAATATTTTTACTGCATTTATTAATCTCTGTAAAAGTTAATTTATGAATGACTATTGTTAATTATTTTATTGTTACTTCATGTTTGTTTATAATATAGTAACTGATGTTAATTTATACAGCTTCAAAAGTTTAAAATGCATTAGAATTTGGGGTCAGTAAGATGTTTTTCAAAGAAATTATTAGTTTAGATCACAGCACACTTTATTATAAGGTTTCATTTGCTAACATTCATCAACTGCATAGTTATCATGAGAAAAACTTCCACAGGATTTATTAATCTCAATTAATGTTACATTGTTAAAATCAAAAGTTGTATATGTTGATGCTCTGTGAACAAACATGAACATAGATTAATAAAAATATAAAGTACTATGAAGTAAAAAATATATACCTCCTTGTTAATTCATGTTAACTAATGCATTAACTAATGCTGTTGCTGTATAAATGGATAGTTCACCAAAAAATTAAAATTCTGTCATCATTTACCCACCCTCAAGTTGTTCCAAACATGAATGAATTTCTTTCTTCAGCTAAACACAAAGAAATATATTTTGAAGTATGTCGCTAACCAGACAGTTCATCAACTGTTGCCAACATTCTTCAGAATATCCTCTTTTGTGTTTAGCAGAAGAAAGACATTCATGCAGAACAAAGTAAATGATATAAATGACCACATTTTTGGGTGAACTGTTTAAGTTGTCAGGACATATAACTAAAGACAAGTTGGTGCATGATAATTAAAATAAAAACAAAGAACGAATATCAAGGCTTCCCTTCCAAACTCTGTAATACTGAAAAATATAAAATAGATATTTAAAATGGAAAAACTTCTTGGGTAGAATTGTCAACACTAAGTAGTACATCTAGTTTAATTGTCGCTCTAAATTAGAGAAATCCCTTAATACATTTCAAACATGCAAGAAGGGATCCCTTCTACAAATACAGAGGTGAATGGATCTAAATAACGGCGTATCTATCTATTTGAACAGGTGACAGATAAACAGGGCCAGTGTGAGGCAAAAGCAGTGCTTGCACACCCACACACTGTTATATAGTCATTCCTCTGTGTTGATTCAAGCGCAGGTGAGAGACGGCCAAACCTTGCAAAGCTCTGACGGGAATGTTGACGTCACTTCTGACAAGGACAAGAGACAAGTTTGCTCTGCCAATATAAGGCTAAGAGCCTCTCAAACTTTGGAGAACAAAATTATATTATTTAAAAATCCCCCAAAAAAACACCACTGCAAGTTCAAAGTCACAGTGGTCATTCGCAACTGCCACAACACATTTGCATCTAATACCGGGTTAAATACTCTCAGGAGCATTCGCAACCACATGACTGACCATATTAACTTAATCTTAACCTAATATCCTTAACAGATTAGCTAGCCGAAGAGAATGCAATGAAAAATTTTGCAAAAGAGTGACGTTTATCTCGGTACTGCATAAAGGAAAAGCAGCAACCTTTGTTCAGGGATGCCCATTCCAGGTTTACACCATGACCCTTATGGTTTTACCCAAACAGAGCTTGACTCAGACAAAACAAAGTCAAGATGCCACACCAACACCTTTGACTTCAAAGTATCTTCAAATTGCGAAAATCGCAAGCATGTTTCTACCTCAAAACAATACACTTCTCTTCAAGCAAGCTTGCATGTGTGTATCTGCTTTTCTCCAGTTATTTCTCTCTCTCTCTCTCTCTCTCTCTCTCTCTCTCTCTCTCTCCCTCTAACTCACCAGTGCTAGGCATGCTGGTGCTTCTGGATTGAGAAAGCAGCTCCTCGGATCGCTCTCTGCTGGACGTGCTGTCTGAAGAGAAGCAGGATTCTGTCTCATAGATCGTCTGCAACATCGCGCACAGTCCCGGTACGGTTGGCTTCAAAAGCATGCCAGTCTCAAAATACCGCCACACAATTAACGCAAAAATGAAGCGAAATCAACATGAAAAAGGAGATGGCAATCCACTCTCCATCAAAAAAAGTGAAGATGCAAACACATTTGAAGGAAGAGGGGGAAACAAGCAGTGCGTCCTTTTTTTAAATCAAAAGGTACATGCATGCAAAGAATTGTCAGTCGCTTTTCCCGTTAGCTCCATCGTTTAAGAAAAATGCTAAATCAAAAAATGCAAGCAGAATTGGTCTCTGCGGAAGGAAACGCCATAGACAAATCCTTAAATTGCTCAGAACCATCAGCTGTAGACACACAAACGAGTCTATTCATAAACCACATCACCTTCTTGTCTAATTGTCTATGTCAGAAACAAACTGCTAATTCACGCCGACAAGTCCAAGTATGGCTTGTATCCAAGTCCTCCCGTCTGAGCGTGCCTGTATCCTGCAATCATCTGAAGTTACGCATGTGGTGGTATCAGCGGACTCCAAAAGAGAGACTTCCCCATGATGAAATGCGAGCGAGCTTTGGAAGACGAGATGAAAGCGACAGAACAGGAGAGATGATCACAAAATATATCACAGGGAGATTTTTGCCTGCCGGCCCCTCTGTTCCTTCCTTTCCCTCGCCTCTCCGTACAGCCAGCCAGTCCTCGCTACAGCACAGTACAACTCGCTCTCCTGATGAATGAGCTTAAAGTGAACCGTCCGACGCCGTTCTGTTTACTGCATCTGCATTGCTTTTATGTATTTGTTTAAAGCCGAATCTCTGCAGCTTTACCCGCTGTGTGTGGCGAATGGGAGAGCAGAGGTGTAGAGACGTGGAGTTTACAAACAGACTGGAGCTGCTTCAGGCTGCTGGAAATAGCTGCCGAGCGACAGGGGAGGGGCGGGACCGTGCTATAAATAGAGTCGGGAGCTGAGAGCTTGCTTGGAGAAAGAGAGAGAGAAAGGAGGGGGGAAAGACAGAGAGAGACAGAAGAGGGAAGAGAGGGGTTGGTCGATTGTTTATCACGTAAATAAAGGAGCCAAAAACCATAATAGGAGTCAAAAGGAGCCAATCTGACACGAGACCGTGACAGGACTGGAGGAGTGAGACCAAACAGAGTTTGACTTGATAATACAAGCCAACACGAGGGCAAACGAGATGCAAAACAACACGAGTGCTGCTAAATTTGTGCCAATGCACGCTATAATAATTGGAACTAATTACTGCATTTGAAACACAAGCGTTTAAATCTAAGCTTTTTCGTACTGAGAACTGCTGGCTGCTTACACAAGGAATTTGCGTCAGCACTATTGACACAGAGAACACAAGGGTCACCGTTTAACAAACGCATGTGGGTCAAAAGAATAGGGTGGCAAATACAGCATTACCAAACCTGTGACATGCCAAGCTCTGCAAGGGCACCATATTTATTGTTCACATCAACAACAGCAACTTACAAAGCACATAAATGGTAAATTAGGTATAGTTAAGAGAATAATTAGGAAAATGTGTGTTTAAACTATATTGAAAAAAGTAAATGTAATATGTGACCCCTGTTCTGTTGAAATGCACATTTTCCAATGGTGACCTACATGACCATTTCAATGTTTAAAGAGACCAGAATGATGTCTGGAGGTAAATTCAAATCAGCAATGCACTAAATATTTTTTGACATTAGGTGTGAGGACAGCAAAATGCATCTATTGTGAAATGCACCATTGATTTCATGCCCTCCTGAATGATATACGACAAGGTAATCATCTACGTTCCGCGTCAGTTTAGTAGTCGACTGCCTAATGTTCATTGCATTTATTATCAAGACAGACTGACCTGTTGCACAAGCTCCAGAAAAGATGTCTCAAGACTAAATAAGAAAGATCTCAGACCACACTGTTTCACAGTTTTCACAGTTAAACATTTGTTTCATGCAAGGAAACTTGGTTGCAGACCAATATTAAAGAGTAAGATTTATCCATAGCGCCTAAATTAGACATCTGACGTACTTTTCTTAGAGCAATCTGTCACCATGGCCACTAGTGTGTTGGAGAGTTAAAATGGATTTGGCTCAAGAGCAGGCAACAATCAAAGAGAAGCTTTGTCAAGCATGTTTAAAAACAACATGGAACAGATACCCAGTGTCGCCTATCATTGCCTGGCCAAAGGGCGGGATCTAAGAGGGCAAATACAGGCTGCGCACGTGTGTGTATTACGCAGTCGAAATCAAAGCACAGTCAACTTTCAATGTTTTGGCAACCATAGCAGGGCCGACATAATTTGAACTGAGGCTGTAAATAGAAGCAAGTTTTACAAGGCACGACCTGCATGCAGCATGATCAGTGTGTTTGTATGCAATGCATGCTCGCATCTTGAAAATGGTTTCGACTTTGCAGTTGTTGCTCTTTAGGTTACGAGCATGCTAAACTGCTGCTATCTGTCCAATAGCTGCAGGAACGTTGAGGATTTTACATGGTCGTTCCAACTTCAGTCTCGTCTGTTGGCTTTAGTTTCCAGCCCCCCCCCCGTTATTTATAGGTGGATGTACCTTTTAGGCTTACTGACGTTAGTTGGGCTTATATTTAGCAATGGGAAGGTGGGGGGAGCGTACCACTTGTTTTTTAAGCCCTTTTTTTACGAGTGATGAACTCATGTTGGTAATGTCAAGGACTTTGGCAGCAGACTTTGTTTGACAGCTAGTCTCTTGCCTTTAGCCAGACCTGACCCAATTAAGGCCAACCCAAAGCGAGCCGTAACCTTTTGCCACCGGGTTCTGAAAAAATCTTGGACTCTGGAGAAGAATGGTAAATAAATGTGGCCGTTCCTCACTGTGGCTGAGGACAGATGGGCTAAATGTGTGTTGAAGCTTCGGGAGCATGTGAACTCTCTCTCCCACCCTAAATAACATGGACTATATTAGCTCACACTTACAAGCCCACAAAAATAGTCTTGTTTTGGATAGGATTAATTAATACAAATCCAAAAAAAAACACAGTGGTTTCTCACACAGATAACCAGCTGTCTTACTGGGGACCGCTGCCATGTTAGGAAAATACATTTTAAGTATGCTTACACTCTAAAAATTTGCTTTCAAATGTTAACCAGAGAGCAAATTTGGATGGAAGATGGATGTTACGTTGCATTTTCAAATGCACGACCCAAACTCACAGCGTCAGCCAACTGGGGAGTAGTTTTTACAGTATACTCGCCAACGTCGATTTCTACTCACTTACGGCACTTGGTGGGTGTTCATCTTGGACCCTGCCTGAGATGATAAGGGTGTCACACTGTCACTAGATGGCACTGCTAGCTTGTGCTGTGGAGTCGAAAGCTATAGTTTCCATGCATGAAATGAAAACATTTCTAATGTGTTACAAAATGCAGCTATTTTCCCTTGGATTCCCTTGGTCTTGGAATCACAAGGGACAACATTTTCTTTGGTCTTAAATACAGACATCTATATAGAAACTCTGCACCTGAATCCGACCCAGCTGCTCAAAGAGCTCAGACTGTGCTGAGATAATTTCACTGCAAGTCAATCCAACACACCACAGACGAGCCCGTGGCCTGTCGATACCGCCTGAATAACAACTGCCCAATCAATGAGCAATTTGTTACCTGTCTTTATTATGAGCAAAGAGAATTTCTCATGTCCATTTTAAAAGTGCTGTCAAGTCCAAAAACAAACCAGATAAAATAAATTAAAATGAATCACCTGGATAGAATGAGAAATTAGCTCCAGTTTGCACAATTGTTTCTTAAATGTCCTCGTTTGAGCAAGTGCCAGACATTCCTGTGAGGGAAAGGCAAAGAGAATTAGCTTTCAGTTCTGTTCTGCAATGAGGTATAAAGGACACACACATGCAAGCCTTCGAAAATATCCTTCTGTGCACATACATGAACAAATGCGGTCAAACATATCAATAAACTGTCCATGAAAGCCTGATATGGTGCCTGTATACATTTACAGCGAGAAAAACAACCTTTTTTAGAATCATCATTTGATGACTCATATCAAGGCATAGACTGATGCACTTACACCCAAAGTGAGGATTCACACACATACGCGGCACAGGGGACGCATACAGATTCTTTCTCCTCAAATAGAATGCTGCGATGACTCATTCTCTGCACAGCCCAAACTGCAATGCTCCTCCCTGCCAGAGAACACGCACACGATCACATATACATACACACTTGTGTGTATTTATTCCACCGGTTCAAATATTAACACATGCAGATAATGACAAGGCCCTCTGTGTTGGAGGAAGGCCTCCTGCGGTATTAGAGCTGAACGATTTTGTAAAATAATCTAATTGCGATATTATTTTTTACCAATATTGTGATTGCGATTTAATATGCAATAATGTTTTAAGCTCTTTATTAGGGCTGTCAAATGATTAAAATTTTAATCAAATTAATCAGAATTTTCAGTGGATTAATCAGGATTTATCACTATTTGCAATTACACCTGAATCCTAACCATTTTTTTTCTGAAATGCATACCAAAAGATAAATAACAGGAGGGGCTGGGTATTGTTCAAAATCTTTCGATCCGATGTCAATTTCGATACCTCAGTTTCGATACCGGTTCCTAACGATACTTTTTTCGATACCATATGTTTTAAAATCCATTTCAACATCAACAAAAATACATTAAACAAATGTAATTAAAACAAATTCTAGTAACAGTTCCCACTCAGGGTAACATAATTAATAAAACTGGTTGTGCTTTTTGGATAGGGGTGCGCCAGCAGACACTTTTATTGCATTTTCTTTTTAACTTTTTAAGAATAAAAAAATATATAATAATTTTTAAGTCTAATAAAGTAATGAAATGTAAAATAACACTGCATAGTTTTCACTGTATAAATTGATTAAAACTAAAGTTATTCATAAAAGAGCTGCGAGTAATTTTCTCTTTGCCTTTTGTTGTTTGATTGACATTAATGGCTCAGTAGTCAGCAGATTTATTAGACGCTGCCCCTTTAAGAACGAATGCAGATCTAATGATATCATTCTCCCATTGATTTCTCCCAACTGTATAAGCCTATTTAAGATAAAAAAGTGTTTAAGTGAATACTCTTCAAGCCGGCCATTTTGACATATAGGCTATTTGTTGTGTATTGGATGGTTTAGTTGCATAATGTGCAAGTCAGTCCGTGAATGTTGTGATATTATGATCATGTGAAGATTTTGCTGCGTCGCTGTGAATACATGGTAGGGGAAACACTGCATGCAACTACAGGCTCACACAGACACAGCCGCTTGGCTTTTGGAGCCGAACTTTGGCACCGAAAGATAAATCATTTTTCGATACTCATATTATCAACGTTTTTCATTTGATACCATAAAAGTATCGCATTCGGTGCACAGCCCTAACACAGATACATAATTTTCATATTATGTCTGTTTATTAACACAGCCAAATAATGGTGGGTTAAATCAAGCTGAAACATCCGTCAATAGGCCCACTTTGCTCACCCTGCTCCATCTCGCTTCTAGCTCCCAACCACTTTCCTGACTTTCCGAGATAGTCCTCACTGCAGAACACGAAATCCAACTCCTCCCACCTTACATACCTAAACCTACCAATCTCCACCCCCTGATCCCTAAACCCACCCCTAAACCTACCAATCTCCACCCCCTGATCCCTAAACCCACCCCTAAACCTACCAATCCAACTCCACCCCCTGGATCTCCTGTACTGCAGTGAGGTGCTACTGGACTTTCCTGACCTGAATAATTTGTCACACTGCGCATGCATGAAATGCGTTAAAAAAATTGACGTGATTTACAACAAACAACTAATTAACGTCGTTAACTCGCTATTTTTGACAGCCCTACTCTTTATCTTCTGTATTATCCAACAATAAATCATTGTATAGTAATGGTGGGAATCTTTAGGCACCTCACAATCCCATTCAGACAGTCACGATCCGATTCCAAAACAATTCTTGAACTTTTTTCTTATAAATTATTAATCTTATTACTTTTTAAATAATTACACATTAAAATACACATTAAAAAATTAATTGAAATTTATTGAGCCTTCGTAGAGTAGTCGTACGGAAAATACCGGCGGGCAAGAACACACGCTGTAAACGTTACAACAAGCAAAGCGTACGTTTCTCACAGCGCATATCCTGTGCAATGAAGCCCGTGAACGTCATTGGGATTTTCTTCGACCTTTCCAAACTGCATGAAATATTATTTTTATGGTTTTATGGTGGTGTGTGTGTGTGAAAGGAAATGGAAGCGCCATCGCGCACCTGCAGTTAAGCTCAGAATCAATCCAGAATCATTGGAGAGAAAATATTTTCTCCAACTCCTATTGTATAGTATGACCAACACAATATTAGATAGATTAAACACAAAATGTTCTTTCCTGTAGGCCAGGCAAAATGTTGTTGTGTACAAATAAGAAAGCTGTTGCCATAGTAGCTGTTTAAAGAGTAGACAAAGTACAATACAATTTTCAGTGACAAACCTACCCTAACAATAACTGTTTTGTTAATAACCCTCTGTCGAGCCAACCGTCTGTAGGCAGAGATACAAAAAATGTCTGTAGTTTTCAACTTTTTCTGATGAATAAACGTGAATTAACAATTAAAGCTGCAAGCAGCGATGAAAGGGCCCTCGCACCTGGGCCCACCGCCACCCGGTGGCCTCAAGAAAACAGGGAATAGTGATTGCATTTAAACGAATAAATATAAGAGAAATATGGCAAAGTCATTTTGATGTGCCACACTTCCTTCAGCCACCAGGTGGCGCTTTGACTGGTTTTCAGGCCAGGAGTATTATCAAAAATTTAAAATTTGGGGCAGATCAGAAATTGTATGCCTGAGTGACAACAACTTTCTGTTTTGTGGCATAAATCACATACATTAGCACTTAGCCAAGTCATTTAACATGTTTCTAGTATGTTTGGGACTTTGTGGCATATTTAAACAAGTTTCTGGTAGTGAATTTCATGGCGAAACATCAGACTTTGTCAGCCCTTCAGTGAAAAGTTAAAAACTCAAGATCTTCACAATATAACATCACCAAGGCCTTAAGATCAGACTGACCAAATATGATGTTGTTCTGGTTACATCTCAATGATAAAACATGGCATTTCATGATGCCCACAGGAGGCGCTATGACTGTAACTGAATATTGGCATGTGAATGTGTTCAGGTCAGGACTTTTATCAAACGTGACGTTTGAGGCAGATCAGACATTTTATGCCTGAGTTACAACAACTTCCTGTTTCATGGCGACCCGCCAAACTTTGTGAGACCGCCAAAGACACGCCCTGCAGGGAAAACTCAAGATCTTAGCAATCTAATGTCGCAAATATTACAGTGTACAAATATAATGTAGATCTGATTAAATCTCTAGGAGGAGTTTGTTAAAGTAAAATGTCTGGAAACAAATTTTTTGTGGGTATTGGGCTGTTAAATGTGTGTACCGGATTTCATACTCGTACGTGAAACGTAGCTAGAACGGTGCTTAATTGAAAATTTGTAGGTGGCGCTATTGAGCCATTTTGCCATGTCAAATTCTGAAACCCATAACATACGAAAATTGACCACTTATGATGCATGTGCAAAGTTTCATGAGTATTCGAGTGTGTTTAGGCCCTCAAAATTCGATTAATTTGGGAGAATAATAATAATAGGCTGAGCAATTACAATAGGGTCCTCACACCATCGGTGCTCGGGCCCCAAATAATAAATAATATACTAATATATGTATGTATTTTTAGAAAGAAAATAATAAATCGCAAAAAAAATTATCTCAAAATATGTCGCAATATGATTTGATCAAATCGCTCTACTCATTATTAAAACTAAAGTGAGGATGAAAAGTTGATATCAAGAGCATTTTATCATTGAACAAACACTAGTACATTCTTCAATAAAGATTCAAGAAGCCTTCAGAAGTCACATATTAGATAATATCTAATATCTGCTATTAAGTAGACACGTTCAGTTTTTAATTGTAGTGTCTGTACTCTAACTGAACTAAATTACTTTATTACTATTAAAACAAATCTAAATGACAGTGGGGGCGGTGCCGCGGTGGGCAAGTGATGCACCCGGTGTTCCGCCAGAACAGCAAGCCTAACATGCAGTGAAGTTCACAAACAATAAGAAAACATCTTAAAAGACACATTAACCCCAAAAGAATATGAGCAGAAAGTGACAGTGCATAACGTTTGACACGTGTGTCCCTGAATTTGCCTGGTGTAAAGCATGCAGCCCATTTACGGTGAAGGGCTTCTGATAATGAAATGGCCTTTTATTGGAGGAACAGAACTGTACAACATGTCCCCAAGAGAACAAAAGGGCCTCACTGCATGGTTGAATGGATTGACACTTGTTTCTCCTTCATGGGCTTGGATCACATGGAGCTCCAGGCTCACTGGACATCACCACAGACAAGCAAAGCAAGGTCCTTTGATACTGCACAATATCAAAAGCATCTAGAGATAATTAACATGATGCTATCTGATTATTTCAACTTGGCTCAATTATGACAGACAACCATATGCCAAAATTGTGGAACATTTCAGTGATGTGACTGTTATTAAGACAATAATATGATGCAAGTAGGGATGCGATGTGGTTGCAATGCTGTAACATTTCTGGCACCAATAAACCGATAATTATTTTAATGTTATGGCTGATAGTAAAATTCTATCCTTACATAAAAAATTTAAACTAAAATCATTGGTTTTAAATTCTACAAGTTAATTAGGCAGCACAACAGTAAAATGTACAGTATTGGAAATGGATATTTCTTTAGAGATTTGCTAAAAAAAAAAAAACTACATTTAACAGTGGTAAATGTGTATTAAATTATTAGTGTTTTTCAAAAGGTTAACTAATTAATATCAGATGAACACTGTACAGATATATTGCACATCCCTACATACAAGAAAGCAATGTTCAAAAATATTTAGTTATTTCAAATCAAGAATATTTTCCCTGATCATTAGCCTAACTGATTATAAAACTGAAGTGGTTTATATTCAGTTAGCCTAATGATTAGGGGAAATATTCTGTGAGAGGTATGGCGAATATGAAAGTTTTAATCTGCCATACCGCTCATATTCACCTATCCCAATTTTCACTGTGTTCTGTTTGCCTGTGTTCCCATTGCTTTGTCATGCACATGTTTCTGGTTAATTATCCCTGTGTATTTAAACCCTCTGTTCATTCAGTTTCTTTGTCCGTTTTCGTCTATATTAATGTGGTTATGTTTGAATGATTATGGTTCCTGTTATCTCCTGTGTGTTTTTTAATTAAAAGACACTATTAGTGATCTTCCTTTGTTGTGCGCTCATTATAGCCACTCAAATTTAATATAATCAATAACAGGAGCTCAATTCACAAAATGTTGTACTGTAACTGATGACAGTAGCACCAGTATGAGCTCTCAAAATTCATTTTCCCTCTGTTGTTCAGAGTGGTTTACAAATTCACTGGGACCTTAAAGAGAAGATGGTAAAACTCCTCAATGGGGTGAAAATGGAAGAACAAGAGGACTTGATACCTTCTATCGGAACAGCTATTATAACAAAACAGCTAAACGCATCAATACAGAAACAGATGGTTTCATTGGAGCCACGCACTCAATAAAATGTCAATCACATTGGCGTACCCAAAGAAAACATATACGTAAAAGAACCTATGAGTTTGCATCACAGTGAGCAAACAGGCCAATCAGCAAAGAGCCCTCTGGGCAGTGTTGATGTGGAGTGGGGCGAAGCGTAGAAGGTTGCCACGGCATCTAGTGACATTCAAAGACGTCATGAGGGGGACAGAGGGTTAATAGAGGTTGTTACTGGTTCTAATTATAAATGGCAGAGAGTCAGAGAGAGCCAGGCGAGGAGCGGCTGGAGAGGAGAGAGTGGGGCGGACACATGAATTAAAGGCACAATAAGAGGGGGCTGATGGGAAAAGAAAGGGATGAAGGAAGATGAACAAAATCTACAGGTTTTGTTTGACTGAGCAACAAATTTGGCTAAGCTACACCTGAGACAAGACAATTATACGCAGTTATGCATACAATCATAACAACGGGTTACTCGTCCGCTAACGGACCAAAAATCTTCTTCAAAACATGATCTGTAATTGCTGCAGCTGTGAGTCAGGTTGCATTACCACCACTACTACTACAACTACAACAACAAATGCCTTTAAATAAAGCTGCATTAATCATGTTTCCAAACACAGCGCTATAGATTCAGTTGATGCTTTGTCACAAATTACAGTCCAGATTTTAAAGCATCACCACATTTTATGAACCAAGGAAATTTGCTATTTTAGTTTAATTAAGGAGCTTTGGATGCTTAAAAGAGCTTCACACAACTGACATAGTAGTAGGGATGGGAATTTTTGTCAATTTCTCATTTCGATCATCGATAGGTCTCAAAAAGTACTCGTTTACTCGTGGGCGGGGCTTGAGCGGGGGCGGGCGTCTATGGCGATATGAAACTATTAAAAATTTATGATGACATGTCTATGAAAACATGAACATATGACTATAAATAACTGCTAGATAACTAACTAAATAACTGCTAGATTATGATGCATAAATGTCTTTGAAAAAGAAACATCTAAAAACAAAATAACCGTCTCAAATAACCCAGGTTTATATTCAAATGTGCACGAACTTGGCCATATTTTACAGGCTATGGTTTGAAAGGGAAACTCATTTTGAAAGCGCTTTTCCCTTAACAACAACGATATACGGGGCAATGAAAGCACAGACAATTTACAACACTATTAGGCCTACAATCGTGTTCTCTTTATAAAGCTATGTACATGACAGATTGAAGCTGTACATAAATTTATTTTTCATGAAGTGATTACAGACATAACTGCGCGTTTTCGAATCCATGATGAGAAAAAAAAAAAATAAATTTTAAAGTCAGGACGAACATCATTTTCATGATCGATTGTCGCCATCACGTTCGAGTACTCGAGTATTCGACCACTGTTGCCCATCCCTACATAGTAGTGACTATAGCTATCTATCAGTGCAAAATAATAAAAAAAATAATCCTAATGGACAACTTGCAAATGGTGGATCTGTAAGATGTTCAGAAGAACGAAATCATCATCATTTCTGGAGAAATTGGTGCAAAATGGAAACAGAAATGGAAGTTGTAGCCCACTATACAAGCCAGTTTGCCTCTTTTATTAAATGTAATGAATTATTTATGTTTAGTATTCACAAATATAATAAATATATATATAGATACAATATTGCTACTAGGAGAAAATAATCTAAATCATCTAAATTAAAAACAAAAATTCCATTTCAAGTGTGTCAAGTTTTACCCCCAAACACACACACGTACCTACATATGCACACACGCACACCCGCACACACGCACACACACACACACAAAACTGCTCTCTCAACAATGTAACTCTCAGGTAATGTAAGAAAATCAAAAAGCTGAACAAAAAAAGCAAACAAATTGCAAATGGTGAGCAGTGTCATCAATATCAGACAAAATATCAGACCAACTGGAGGTAAAATCTGGAGAATCTGCAGAAAAGAATAAAGGCTGAACTACAATACATTACTATTCAAATCTAAACATATTTCAAAACACCAGTAAATAGTAGGCTACTAGCTACTTAATGTAATTCATAAAAATAACCATATTATTTCAAGTTAAACCAAACTTTTATTTTGACGGGTTGCCGTGAAGACCTTTTGTGTTTGTGTGTGTTTATGATATGACGGTAGTTTCTCAAATGAAACATGAAAATGGTAAAATGCTCATAAAGTGACTCAGTGGATCTGGAGATGACGTTCATGCGTTCATGTTCTCATATGAGACGCCAGAGATAGAAACACGTGATCTTCACGCGTGATAGTGAGTGTGTGTGCGTGCGTGCGTGAGAGAGTGTGTGTAAATTAGTGCGTATGAGAGAGTGTGTGTGCGTGTAAATTAAACCGCACATCTGAGACACGTAGTATTTGTCTTTTTTCTGTTTAAAATTCACAGACACTAGTCTATATCACCAGATGCATTCTCAGGTACCTCAGGTAAATTTGGTACAGATTGATGTAATGTGAATTGGTACTCTGTAGTACCGACATAATTTGGTCGGTGCCTTTAAAAGTACAGAGTTCGGTACCCAACCCTAGCTATGAATGATCCGCCACCTGCAGCATCCTCACATGCGATACTACTACTAGCCAGACTAAATGGCGAATTTCCCACGAAAATCTACCAGTACCACTCAAATTATGACATTATTACAAGCTTACCGTTGTGAATCGGGCTAAGGTAAGCAGATAGTTTAAGGTAAGGATAGGGCTGGGTGGTATATCGAGTTTGTACAATATATCGATATATTTTTTTAGAAGCGATACGGAATGAGGCAATACCGTTTATATCAATATACAGTAGATTGATACAAACGCAGCTTAAAAACAGCGGAGCAATCAGAATGAGCTGATGCAGGAAAAGTGCATGATACAACTTGTCCTAAACATGTCACGTGCTCTACATTAAGGGCTTCAAAATAACTGGTAAGAAACACATATAGTTTAAAGCAGCGTGCCCTTTTAGGTGCTCTGAGAGATAACGTTATGCTACTTGTGCTGACAGACAGATACATACTCGCACTGTTTAATGCGTTTGAAATGTGGTGCTTTTTTCAGTGCATAACTTACATTTCAAAGGTATTTTCTCCATCTGTAAATGTTAGAAAGTCATGCAAATATGTCCATTTTGCTGTCAGGAGAGGAGAGGAGAGGACGAGCCACTAAAATTCAGGCTTAAGCACCACCGCGTGCACGCGCAGCAAACAGACGGAGCGCAATAGGAATGCAATAATTCTGACTAAAATATTTCTAAAATATTTATTGTTGGACAATAAATGTGCCATATGTGGAATTTTAAACCTACAAGTAAGTATATTTTTATGAAAGTGACCATTATAAAGGGGTACTCAAATAAAAGCTAATGTGCTTTTGTTTTTATTTTCATTTTTAGTTCAGTGAATTATGAATTGTGTTTTTAGATTGTAATGTTACAATGTTAGAATGTAATGTGATGTGATTTTAACCCAATTTTTGCGCCCAATATATTGCATAGCCAACATTAAATTCACTGTAGCCTATTTGTTTATAGCCTTCAATGTCAACATTGTTTTTAGGACATCATTGGGCAAGATGTGAAATAAAATTATTATTTTAGAACACTGGGATATATACCGTGTATTGCCATTCAACCAAAAAATACCGAGATATGAATTTTTGGGTATGTCCTAGGTAAGGATATAACACTGGCTGGTTATGTACTTGCTCAAATGTATTTTGGATAATTTTTAACTAAAATAATTTACGGACTGTAGCTTCAAATATAAATTTTTTACACTAAGAATTGGATCATTAAAACATGGCTGTTTAAAACATCTGATACCTGAAAGTATTATCAACCGAGACAAAATCTTCCAATAGCAAACATCGATGTTTTAGAGTGCAACGTGAATGAGTAAAAAACTCTCACCGGGTGTGTTTGGTGAATTCATGGATGATGTTGAACTGATGTTCTCTGCCTCAGAAGTTCTCCAAGTAGCAGGGAAAGATGCTTTTTGAATAAACCTTAGCGTGCAACCTCTGGTTTGCCTGGTTTCAGAGGCAAGGTGCCTCAAGACGGCGAGTTCTAAAGGGGGTCTTCAGCGTCAGCCATGACCGTAGACCTCACAGGGAGGGCAGTGATGGCCGCTGGTGCCAGCCGAACACCCTCACTGCAACAGATACAAACACACTGACGTTAATGGAACTGAGACTACTGACATCCTTCAAGCCAAAAAATGCAATGCAAAATACCCTCCTCAAAATTACAGTCTGTGACCTGTCTGAAAAGCAAGAGCATTAATAAATAATAATATAAAGCAAAACAGCTCATTTGTTTTTCATAAAGTGAGTAAAGTCCCCTAGCTGCATATTAACGGGTTTTGTAAGTCATTAATGCCCGTGTCAGAATGTTGCACTCGTAACAGAGTTGTATGTTTGCTGCTTACAAAACAGATCCAGAGGATGTTAATGGATGACTCACTCTGCCTCTAAGTCAGTGGAGACGCACTACAATACCCACGCTGCCTAGCAGCGACTGGATACGCAGCAGGGTAGCACATTACCCACGCTGCCTTCATTCTACCATGAGCCCTGCCCCAGGCAAAGAATAGAAAGGTTCTCGACCGTCTAGTTTTAGTGATTATTAAAACTCTGGCCCACACTTCCTGAGCCTTAGGTCTGCTCAGTATTCAAGTAGATAATGTTATGCATCACAAATCATTTGAGTTTGGGGATTTTAACATTCTGAAACACACGTTTTTATGCAAGTCGACACATCATCATGAAATATTAATATTAAAACTGAAAAAGGTTCTGTACACACAATATGCCTTTTTGGACAAATCTGCCAGATACCAATATACATAGACTAATTGCATTAAATCACTGGTAAAACTCACAGCACCGCACTGAGAAGGTGGCAGGCTTTGAGTTGCCTTGCATGCACTGGGATGTTAGCCTCCCCTGCTGGTCGAATCATGCAAGTGCAGTCTGGCTGTCCTCCAGCAGTGTGACTTATCTAATGACCCAGTATGACCACAGCACACGTCCTTTTGTAAGGAATAATTAAAGCAATCAATCAGTTTTCTTCAGTTATTGAGTGAACAACAACGTTCCAGGTCCCTACTCGCATATGTAAATGAATCAATATCTGCACGAATACATGTGTGTTATCAGCTCAGAGCCAGTGACCCGTAATGAGTGACTGATATATATGTCGGAAATAGTCTTTTTGCTTTGCTCTGATGCTCTTATAAAGTAATTTGAACTTGGGCCAGGACTTTATGGTAGCTGGATTTCTTGAGTATAATGTTTCGACTGCTAATCTCAAACTGCAAATCCCTAATTTATGAGCCTTTAAGAATGTAGCTCAATATAATGAAGGTCCACAGGACTGTTCCTTAGATCTGTGTGTTTCTTAAGTTTAACAACCTGCAATCATGGACAATTGCAGAACAATTTTCACAAACACACAGTATAAAGATCTGTTAAAAATCTGTTAAAATGGTAAACACTACCCATGGACCCACTTCCCATGATAGTGGTATCACAATTATAACATTATTGTATTTTATATGTACAATAAGCAGAATAATTGCAAAAAAAAGAAAACAAGGCGAGATAAAGTTAGAAAGCATGAAGCTCGCGGTGTCGGAATGCCAGTCTCTCAGAGTCCAAAGTCCAATGCAAGACACAACCCATAGCAACGTGTTATGACAACAACGTCTCAGATAGTCTGACAGATAAAAATAAAACCGTAAATAAATTACTTTCGAGTTATTCGTTACAAAAGTGAGAATCAAATATGCTAAACATGGAAGCTTGAACATGTGTGTGATGTGCTATCAGACCTCACTGGCTCTCTCGAATCACTCACACAAAGCTGCTTCTTTCTTTTCAAAGGCAGTTGGCAAATCCACTTGAAGTTGCACACCGTCACCTACTGCACGACGCCTGCATGACAGCTGATGTAAAATAAAGCTGATACAGTTAAAAAAATGCTTAATCAGGGCATCCCTAGTATTTGCACTTAACTGCCAAAAAAACGCATGTCTTGACCAATTTTGCACCATGACAAAGATCAGCTGCAGTGCAGATCTTTCCACTCACATCGGCACGTTCATTAGATCACATTCACTCATGAAACCATAGAAATCAAGTTAAGAAATTTTCAAGTTAACAGTATTTTTTGCCATGGTCTGCAAATAAAAATATGGACCTATATGGATTTCATTCTGAAAGGCTTGTTCCTTTCTTTGGCCACAGCCAGCGCTGACATGTCCCAAAGCATAACATGCTGGTGCAGTTCCTGGAAAGCCCTGTATTGACTAAAGAGCAGGCTGAAGCTGGTCTCTAAAGCTGTCAGTGATTTAATGGAAGAGCTGAAAGCTCCTCCTGTCCAAATCTTTGTCACTCCTCTCTCTGTCTCTCTCTATCGTGCAAGTGGCAAGGCTTCGTGCCAGAGCGCTGATCAGTGTTTAATGCTCTTAAAAAGGATGGGACATTTGATGAGTTTAAACACTGGCTCGCTTGAGAGAATCATCCTTCCCGAGGTGCTTAGCTCTCTTTCATTGAGGCTGAGAATATGAGATGGCATCAGTCACTCAACGAGGGTGTGAATAGCATGGGGGTGGAGATGTGTTGATTAGCACTCACTAGTGTCCGTGCTTGATGTTAAAGCCTCCCGCATCTCGCTGAATGAAGGTTTCCAGACCATCAAGGTCCACTAATTTCACCATCTGTGTCACAAAATGGTAAAGCAAATCCCAAATGGTCTCAGGAGACTAATAAAGCATCAGACACACTCCAAAATCAAGAACAAAAGAAACTCCATGTGCAGATTTTCTAAAATCAAACTATCGAAAGCACAGCTCCAACACATTTCACACACTAAACTGCACTACATAGATATAGTGTTTGCGAACTCATTTTGGGGAGTCATTTATTGTTGTCGTCTTGTATCATTTTTGAAAAAAGTATTCAGTTTTCAGTCACATGACCGTCGTGGAGCCCTGGAAGGCAAAACCGCCAAAGAACTCTATTGAACTGCTGCACAAGCCTGTCAAATTTCCATCTTAAAACAAAAATATGTGAACAAGATGCATGTTTTAGGCACTTATGATCAACATACAGGACCTGCTGCAGTATTTCAATCACTAAAAACAGCGGGACACTTTTAAAACACTTAATGTGAATAACACTCTTTAGAGTGAGTTACACCAATAAGGATTAAATTAAGCAAAGTTTAACGTAAGTTTTATTTGTTGGTATGGGTTTTTAGTTTAAATCGAGTTGCTGCACCACTTAATTTTAAACACAGATTAATTATGCAGTACAACCGTTAGAATTATAGAGCTATTCAAGCAGCACAGGCGGAGGGTGAACTGACGACAGGCTGAAGAATCCTTATTTGTGCAACCCACCCTTAAAGGGTTAGTTCACCCAAATATAAAAATCATGTCATTGATGACTCACCCTAATGTCGTTCCAAACCTGTAAGACCTCCGTTCATCTCAGGAACACAGCTTTAAGATATTTTAGATTTAGTCCGAGAGCCTTCTGTCCTTCCATTGAAAGTGTATGAAAAACATCATCAAAGTAGTCCATGTGACATCAGAGGGTTAGTTAGACTCTTTTGAAGCATCGACAATACATTTTGGTCCAAAAATAACAAAAACTACGACTTTATCAAGCATTATCTTCTCTTCCGTTTTTGTTTGAATCCGCGTTCACGAGTCCACAGTGACTTACGTCAGCAGCAGGATTCAAACAAATGTGGAAGAGAAGATAATGCTGGATAAAGTGTACAAAAAGGTATTGTCTAACTAATGTGGGTTAGTCTAACTGATGTCACATGGACTAATTTGATGATGTTTTTCATTTCTTTCTTTCTTTCTGGACACGGACTGTAGAGTGTGCATACACTTTCAATGGAAGGACAGAAGGCTCTCGGACTAAATCTAAAATATCTTAAACTGTGTTCCGGAGATGAACGGAGGTCTTACGGGTTTGGAACGACATTAGGGTGAGTCATTAATGACATAATTTAAATTTTTGGGTGAACTAACCCTTTAAAGTGCCTTAATGTACTAAAACAGTGATATTAAAAGATCAAATTCAGTTTACACTGAAAAAAAACGCTTAACGAGAAACCTCGTCTTGCACTAATATTCTGCGTTCATCTGCATGTGCATCATCATACGGTGTATATTAAATTTGGTATTTTAAAATCACTGTCTTACTGCAATAATACTGACTACAAACCTGGTCAAAATGACTGGTGGGCAATGGAGGAGAGCCTTGTTTTGCCCTCCAGATGGGCATTCCTAGAAGTGTGTGACGTCACGTGAAAACTATGAATTGAGGCCTTAACACATTGGTCCAAATAAAGTGGGTACTGTCCCATCTTTATTGGATAAGCGTTTTGCAAATCCCATGTTGACCTTGCAGAGATTTGAGAAATAATCATCAAAAGTTTATAATGCTGTTGTATCACTAGCTGGGTTTCCATCCAAACAGCAAACCTTTTGAAAGTTTGCAAAAGAGACAAAAAACCAATGCGAATTAGGTGTGTTTCCATCAAATTGTTCGAGCAGATGACGGTTACATAAATAAACAGTAAATAAAATGCCATCAGCAGAAACAGCTGATTAGTCACATGGGTTTAATGTTCGAAACGTCAGTTTATTTGGCAAATGCATTTCCATCTCCCATTATGTGCATTAACTCTTTGGAGTTTTCCATCACTCATTTCTGATGCGATCAAAATGAGCATAAAAACAGAACAATGGTACCATAGCTACTGTGGCAATTTTAACCACTGATTTTTCTAATCATCCTTTGGATGTGTATACAAAGAGAAGGTGCTTTTGCTGTGCAGAAAACGGCGTCTTCCCGACATGTGCACAACACGAACCAGCTACAGTCTTTGAGGGCGGGTCAAAGTAGAAGTTTTTCAGGAGCAACCAATGAAGACCATAGGTGGGTATTATGCCAATTTGTTACATTGTTACGTGTTATAGATTTTCAAAATGTAAGAGACCACAAACATGAGTCCTGATTGTGAAAAAATCTAACAAAATCTCTCATGGTCAAATGTGACTTTAGAGTAAGCAAACACGGCGGATGACGGGCAAGAAGAAATGGCGATAATAGTGTTTCACAGAAAAAAATTAAGAAAAAGGTTTGGATGCTTCCGTCCGTTCACGCCTCCGTCTTCTGTCAGCTCGCATTCTGATTTGGTATCGTTTAGTTCCACATGACAATCTACAGAGTGTGTGCGTATTTCGCCGTTCGCCCCACTCAACAAGATTTCTGATTATAAAAATTCAACTTGTTGTATATTTACAATTTGAGATTGGTGTGGCCCCGACATTCTTCCGAGCAGATTCAATCAATCTTAACACCTCACACCACAGGAAAATCGGATAAAATAATTTGTAGAACCATCAAGATAATCAGGACTTTACCTGGCCCAAAATCAGCAAGATTATCAGTGTTTGGGTGCCTTAAGTTGTGTCAGAAAGTAGTCACAAGAATAATTGTAGTATTAAAAACCTTTAACCACTTCTGAATGACAGGAGCACTGCAGATGCATTATCCAAGTGACGTGAGGATTAAAATAGTACAATAGATTTAGCGTGCTGCTGCACTCCCTGCCGGGCGAGTGGCGACATATAGAATATGCAAGGAATAAGCGGCCTGTTCGATTGCAGGGCGACGGGTGAGCTGTTCCACAAGAAATCAGGTGAAGGCTGCCTGGTGACCCAGGAAGTGGTCACCTAGGAAACGGTGGAGACAAAAGCCCTTGCGTCATTCTACTAAGATGAGATCAAGAGGCTTGTTTGACTTGATTTTAAAGGAGGTACTTCAAATTCAAAGATGAACGCCAGAGTAAACACTCAGTCGAAAACATTAATAACAACATACAGGTCCTTCTCAAAAATTTGCATATTGTGATAAAAGTTCATTATTTTCCATAATGTAATGATAAAAATTAAACTTTCATATATTTTAGATTCATTGCACACCAACTGAAATATTTCAGGTCTTTTATTGTTTTAATACTGATGATTTTGGCATACAGCTCATGAAAACCCCAAATTCCTATCTCAAAAAATTAGCATATTTCATCCGACCAATAAAAGAAGTGTTTTTAATACAAAAAAAAGTCAACCTTCAAATAATTATGTTCAGTTATGCACTCAGTACTTGGTCGGGAATCCTTTTGCAGAAATGACTGCTTCAATGCAGCGTGGCATGGAGGCAATCAGCCTGTGGCACTGCTGAGGTGTTATGGAGGCCCAGGATGCTGATAGCGGCCTTAAGCTCATCCAGAGTGTTGGGTCTTGCGTCTCTCAACTTTCTCTTCACAATATCCCACAGATTCTCTATGGGGTTCAGGTCAGGAGAGTTGGCAGGCCAATTGAGCACAGTAATACCATGGTCCGTAAACCATTTACCAGTGGTTTTGGCACTGTGAGCAGGTGCCAGGTCGCTGAAAAACGAAATCTTCATCTCCATAAAGCTTTTCAGCAGATGGAAGCATGAAGTGCTCCAAAATCTCCTGATAGCTAGCTGCATTGACCCTGCCCTTGATAAAACACAGTGGACCAACACCAGCAGCTGATATGGCACCCCAGACCATCACTGACTGTGGGTACTTGACACTGGACTTTAGGCATTTTGGCATTTCCTTCTCCCCAGTCTTCCTCCAGACTCTGGCACCTTGATTTCCGAATGACATGCAAAATTTGAGCGACAGTCCAGTGCTGCTTCTCTGTAGCCCAGGTCAGGCGCTTCTGCCGCTGTTTCTGGTTCAAAAGTGGCTTGACCTGGGAATGGCACCTGTAGCCCATTTCCTGCACACGCCTGTGCACGGTGGCTCTGGATGTTTCTACTCCAGACTCAGTCCACTGCTTCCGCAGGTCCCCCAAGGTCTGGAATTGGTCCTTCTCCAAAATCTTCCTCAGAGTCCGGTCACCTCTTCTCGTTGTGCATCGTTTTTTGCCACACTTTATCCTTCCCACAGACGTGCCTTGATACAGCACTCTGGGATCAGCCTATTCGTTCAGAAATTTCTTTCTTTGTCTTACCCTCTCGCTTGAGGGTGTCAATGATGGCCTTCTGGACAGCAGTCAGGTCGGCAGTCTTACCCATGATTGCGGTTTTGAGTAATGAACCAGGCTGGGAGTTTTTTAAAGTCTCAGGAATCTTTTGCAGGTGTTTAGAGTTAATTAGTTGATTCAGATGATTAGGTTAATAGCTCGTTTAGAGAACCTTTTCATGATATGCTAATTTTTTGAGATAGGAATTTTGGGTTTTCATGAGCTGTATGCCAAAATCATCAGTATTAAAACAATAAAAGACCTGAAATATTTCAGTTGGTGTGCAATGAATTTAAAATATATGAAAGTAAAATTTCTATCATTACATTATGGAAAATAATGAACTTTTATCACAATATGCTAATTTTTTTAGAAGGACCTGTATAATATTTACACTTTTAGTAGCAGGTGTACGCAGTTAGGTAAGGTTACAGAGTCCTTGCTGCTTTAAAGCGGTCAAAGCTGAAATTGGTCATTAGCATGCAGCATGGAGCATGACAGGTATGGCAGCCGCCCAAGAAAGTGGTGGTGTCCTCCGTCAGACCTCAAGTCTCTGACCGCTGTGTTCCAGGATCCTGCATGGCTTACATCCACAAAGACAAATGAAGCTCTCTAACCCTTTAGCAACGGCTGCTTGACACACTCCAAAGGACTAATCTAGTCAATAAGATCACTTTGTGACTTAAAGTGCCCCTATTATGGTATTGTAAAGTCTCCTACAACAGGTATACATGCATCAAAGGTCAAAAAAATTCTCATTTCATTTTCTCATAATATACATTGCACATCACCACACGTGATGCTACTCAGATTGAGGAACATTATGAGATGTTTCAACTGTAATTTCTCACCATCAGCTTTAGCAAGTGTGCTTCCCTCAACAAACCTGTGTGTGTGTGTGTGTGTGTGTGTGTGTGTGTGTGTGTGTGTGTGTGTGTGTGTGTGTGTGTTTCTAATTTATTGTGGTGGACATGTGGGAACTGTATCAATAACAGTGCATGCGTTAGCCTAGCACTAACGTGAATGACTGATGAAACATTAATGTTTGCGAAACAAATCTTGCTCCATCGTTTATCTTTACTCAAAGTTAGGGGTGTGACGAGACTGGGTTCACGAGAACGAGACATGACAAGATTTTTACATAGTATTTTTAAGCAATCCTCAATGATGAAATACATGACTTTTGAATTTTTTAACTCATCACCAATCTAATTTCAGATCTACTTGTAGCACTGTAAAGGTTTTTCCAAAAACTAAACTGACTGGCTTCTTTCCTTATGATTGTCTGATGCATGATCCTCCGCCATGGTCTAGTCGACTAACATGTAACACACACTCATGACACACGCTTGTCTTCTCGTCGCGGTCGACTCGAACAGCACGTTCTAGATTAGCTGATGGAATTGATGCAACTGTTATCCACCTGAATTACATTTATTTTATTTCTATAAAAAGCAAAACTAAAGTGGAGGCGTAATGTAAATCTTGTGGCACGAGATCTCATCACAACCCTACTCAGTCTTAAAGTAGTAAGAACGACAGACAATCTGCATGAATAGACACAGTTTTAGGTGATACTGCGGCCCACAGCTGATTTACAGTAGTATTTCAGTAAGACAGTAATAGCATGAGTTAGCCGCTTAGCCACATAATTATACAATATGAAACACAACACATTGTAGAGCACATGTAGCGTCTTCTCGACATGATGCTATCCAGTATCCACAAGAATCAGTTGCAGTGCTTCAAGTTTTACCTGGTGTCTGAGCACGCAATAAGTGGACAGGCAATATGCTAATGTTTCATCTTGACAACGAAACGGCTTGTGATTCGTTTGAAAACATTTCGTTTAGTTGATTTAGAGTCGACTCTTGCTTTTGAGAGAAAATAACGTTATCCACTTCAGCTGTGCAAAATCGAATATTGCATACATCATAATTATTCGAAAACAGCTGGTTAAATACGGTGCTCTTTCAGATTTAAAACTTTGCAGGATGTTTTCATTCGCTTAGAACTAGGTTTCACACTACATGAAAGGTCATTTTCTTTAAAAGAGACCCCCTTCTAAAATACAACAGCAGCTATTCAATATATATAGACCAATAATAAACATAAAAATAATGTGTCAAATATTAACCAGGGCTCAACATTAAGCATGTTCATGTGCTTGTCCTTCGAATAAAACATTTGGTTACCCGGAAAAAAGTTAATTTTTTTTGTGTGTGTTGTAAAAATAATTTATTTTCTGAAGCAATATTCTCACCAGTGTTCAATCAGCTTTGACATATTTAAATCTGCATGATTTGTTTTTACCTTTTATAAAGGGCATTTTTTCCCCTAATCTTAGGCTATGCTTCAGGTTTCATATTATATTCTTAAATTTGATCTATACATTAAATTAAAATAAGACACTATAGGGCTGTTACCAATCAAATTAAATAATTTACACTGAAAAATTACAACTGCATTAAATAATGTTATGAGATTTGTATTTTTGAATAAACACATAAGAAATGTTGTCAAGTATGTTTAAACATGGAACTAAACCACCAGTAAGTGGCAGCAGGTAAGTCTTAATGAGTGAGTCATTGAGTCATTCATTCAAACGATTCATTCAAACGGCTGATTCATTCAAGAATGAGGCATGCCCTGTCCCAAATGGCACACTTCATGTGCACTTTCGGTCTTGTGGACTTACAATGGCTGCTGCGTGCACGTGTCCGTTAAGTCCACAAGACCGTAGGGCATCCCATTCATCATTTAAGCTTAAAGAAGGGTGCTCGTGAGCGTCCCCTTGCGGCTGCTATGCGCCCTCGATGCGCACTTCAGCTGAGCCCGCAAGTTCGCGAGCTACGCAGAGGACTTCTACCAAGCAGTCAAAACGGCATTACGTCATGAAAGTGCAGACTCAGATGAAGACCGTGAGGGTTTAGGGTGCCATTTGGAACAGGGTCGCAGTCGTTTATGAATAGGTCATTGAATCTTTGATTCATCTGATTCAATATTGAAATGAATCTGAATGGCTAAATCATTCAGTAACACACTGTTGCTGTGAGAAGCGTTATGGTTCTGCTGTTTGGAACTTTTGTTGTTTGGCGCTCATTTGTTTCGATTTCTCCTCGAGGCTGGGCGAGCGTCAACAGCGCAACCTTGTTACCGTCAGTTAATTATATAATTATCTACCATCCATTGCCACTTACACTAAGTGAATGCAGATTCATTCTTGCATTTTGGTGATTCCCTAGATATTTTTTGTAATTGGCATTTTAATCAGCTTGTCCGGTCGGGCAAGTAAAAAAATCCACTTGTCCCGGACAAGCGTTAACATCGAGCCCAGTTAACTATAAAGTTTACACTGTATCTGTTGATAGGATCTCACTGTAGTACTGATAAATGATAAATTAACATACAATTGATGGCTGTCTATAAAATTGTAAAAATTTGATTAATTTTATAATTTTTGACCATTCTTTAAAGAATGAAACAGAAATAAAATGCCAAATTCTGTCCATTTTAATTTAATAAATAATATAAATGAATAAATGTATATAATTATTATAATAAATAATAATAATAATACCATAAATAACTATTTATTATTAAATTAATTAATAGAGCCATTTCAAATAGAGAAAAAATAAATAAAATTTCTCTAAACTTTTCTACAGACCCCCTAGCTCTCCACAGACCACAGGGTGAACACAGAAGATGACATTTTGAAGAATGTAGTTAACCAAACAGTTGACAGTAGCCATTGACTTTTACATACTATGGAAGTCAATGGATACTGTCAACTGTTTGGTTACCCACATTTTTCTGAAACATACCTTTAATGTAGTCAGAAGTCACTAGATTACTTACTGATTGCATGGCACTTTACTCAGCTGTTTTTGAACCTGTAATGTCCAGGCCAATCAAAAACAACAACAAAAAATTACTCAGCTGAACAAATGCATCTTGTGGAGGTAGAAGTGTGTTTCCCAAAATTAAGCTGGCTTTATGCCCCTCAGAATTGGCAGTATTGTGCAGTTAAGGGCCAGTGGGATAGCCTACCCACCGCAAATCACCCTGAATAAGAGAGCCATTAAAAAAAATAAACCCAGAAAACTGTCAGGAGTCTATTGGGAAATTTGGTCCATTCTTTTCAATATTCAGCTGAAATATAGACCAGTATGAATTAAAACAGTAAAGTCTAAAATAAGCTGTGTGACACAGTTTGCAAAAAGACTTCTATTCACTCACCCAATAGTTCACTACATGTCACAAAGCATGATATTCAGATTCACACAGCAGAGCTCTGTTGAGCAACACCACACAATCCAGAGCATTACTAAGAAATCAGACGTCAGAGAAACCGTAATGAACGCTTACAAACACACAAAAGATTCGACTGCATACACAGAGCTTCAGAGGGAGGCTGAACAGTTTGTGTGCGTGTGTGGTGCTCATTCAGAATGGTGAATAAAAAGACTAATTGTCTGACGTCACCTGATAATTCATCCATCTAAAAAAAATCCTGAACACAATGAAAGCAACTAAACTAATTAACATCAACAACTGACAATTGATTATGTTGTGGTGCTTTGTACTCAATCATCCTCTAAATTTACATTAATCTCCACTGCTACAACCATACACATTTAGACAAAGTAGAGGTGCACAATTATGGATAAATTAAGAATACTGTTTTTTTTTGCTTGTTTAAAATAGAGATCATGATAATTCTCCCACGATGCTGAACAGACAACTATAACATACATAATTTATCATAGG
This sequence comes from Gobiocypris rarus, assembly GCA_023029165.1. Taxonomy (NCBI): domain Eukaryota; kingdom Metazoa; phylum Chordata; class Actinopteri; order Cypriniformes; family Gobionidae; genus Gobiocypris; species Gobiocypris rarus. Next base: position 29,212,232 of record CM040934.1, on the reverse strand, counting down.
TTCCAAAATGTCTATTTAAAATGAATGACTCACTCATAAATACTTCACTTGTTTCATTACCGGATGAATCAACCTTTCTGAAAGAATCCCTTTAATGATTGTTGTTATTTGAAGCGTCAAGTTACTTTCAAAGGGTGATTTGCTCTATTTTAATTGCAACCAGACATCAATGTTTATATCTGAACTATAAACTTTTTATTTAACTTCTTATGTTTTATCCCAGTACTTCTGTGATAATATAATATTTATAACACGGAAATAAAGATACTGTGTGGTTGAAAATATCTAAGTCAATAGACATGGTCGAATCGTTGTCATTTAGGAATGAGATTGTGTTGGTGTTGACATTGTGATTATTATTATTTTTAATGATTAATCGTGCAGCTCTGAGCTCTAAGTCAAAAGTCTTGAGAGTTATGTTTTTAGGACAGTGTAGCAAGTAGAAAAAAAAGACCCCAGAATTCGGTTCCATCTAGGGTATTAGTACACAAAAGAGCACATCTTACATAAAAGCTCCCTAATAAATGTCTCCAATGGGTATCAGTTAAAAACAACCTAAAGTGCTTCCTTAAAGTGTAGTCAATAACTGTATCCCTTAAATCTCATCTTTGATCAAAAAAAAAAAAAAAAAAACTTCAGAGCTGAGAAGATGAATGTGTATTTAAACTGGGTCATTAATGGAGTAGAAATGTGAAATTATTTTTTTAATTCGGTGCCTTCTAGACTGAGAAAAGACAGAACATTTATTTTTGTCTCATGTGGATGAAAGACAACAACTCCCAGAATGCACTTGCTTGCTGCTCAACGAGGCCACTCCCAAAGCTAAGGCTACTGGTTATCACTATGCCCACCGCAGCACGCCACCACTGTCGTTCCGATTTCCATAGCAATACAATCATTTAGTTCAGTTAGAGAATACACACTACAATTAAAAACTGAACGTGTCTGTTCAATAAAGTGTGAGCCGAACGTGTGTCACGGCAAAAACGCAGCAGGGGTCAGATTTCATTCATCACGAGAGCTGAGCTGAGGTCAGCGCGGGCACGGCATACATTCATGGCGCGTGTTCAGTCTGACGCGTTTTCAGATCATGCCTATGGAAGCCTAGCTTTCATAGGAATTCATTTTACTAGATGAAACACTCACTTTGCTCCGCACCATTCCGTTTACATGAAGCCGAGCAGCCGTGCACATACACGTTCTGTGAGTGAGATCCCACCCCTGTGGGCGGGCTGATATCATGCGGAACTAGCTCCTCCTGCTGGCTGTAGTCTTTAGCCTCTGGCCAAAAATTCCTCCGATGACGCTATATTTCTAAAAGTATTTGTGACATAAGAAACACCAATGATTTTAAACCGCGTTTTTGGTTCAGTGGGGTTTTAATGAAGAAAATATGGTTTGTCTTCAATCAAATTAAAAACACCACACAGACATATAAACAGGGCTCTGTCACACTCAGTTTCTGTTAATATCATGTCTTTAGTTTTATTATATTTCTAAAAGAAATATACTCTGTACAGAGTCTTTCCGAATAAAACCAAGCGGATGGAGGCGTATCATGTGGGCAGAGCTAAAGAATCACGAATGCTCGCTATTGCATTGAGAGTGTCTGAAAGCTGACATCCTTAAACGTGGGGAAAAAACGTTATCATAAATAAACCATGGCTACCAATCAGATTCAGCTATACCTATAAGATCCAGAATCAGATCCAGAGACTGAAATTGAACAGGAGCAGCAGCAACAATGACTACAGCAGGACGTCTCTATGTGTAAATAAACAAACAGACACTTGCTCAGCTCAATAAATGCATTTAAGACACACACCATACATTGCATGCTCCATTGATAAATTAACTATACGTGATCATGTTGTTTACTTGATGTGCACTTGCGCGACGATAGCCAAAAACACAGGCATTTGAAGCAGTTTTACTCACCGCATACGGTTACAACGCATGACTGTGAACCTTTATCGCTGGGACCGCTCCATCTTTCAGCATTAGACGATCTGCAAATCTAGCGTTGAACTAGGCCTTGTTTATAAAACAATCTCTCGCTCTGGACGACGGGTGGGTGGGTGCACGCACGCACCCTTCTGGGTACAAGGAAATTCCACCCTTGTTGACATCACACAGACCCATACTCGAAGAAAAACTTTCCGAAAATCTTGAGAAACCGGAAGGAGTATTTTTGGCACAGAAATACTCCATTTAACGTCCAATTTAATTTTTGAAACTTTGTCCTTGTTTAGCATTGGAATCCAAGTCTTTAACAGTGTAAAAAGCTCAGTATGCATGAAAAAGCATTAGTCTTTCTCCCCCCCAAACACAAAGTACGCAGGAAACACTTAACGTAATGTGTAAATGCATGTAACTAATGTAAATCATGCAAGCTAGTATGCACAAAATAACACATTAGCAGACCAGAGGGAATAATATGGAATTTTTTTCAGAAAACTTCTTTCACAAAATAAATTCAAGCACTCTCAAGGACTTGTATGCCCGATGCATGTTTATTTTCAAAAACTTTCCAGAGCCTTGTGAATATTTTTCAGATTCACAAACTTTCAAGGACCCTTGGGAACCCTGATTAAATATAAGCTTAGCTGGCTGTGGATGCTGCACCCATTGAAACTCTCCTATAAATCCAAAGCCAAATGAAAATTCTTCTTGGGTTTTTTTTTAACTTTTCATTCATTGCAGAGAGTGCATGAGGCACATCACACTCTGATTTGGATGACTACCCAGTTCAAAAGCTCATTACACAAACTCTTCATGGAACTGGAAGCCACACACCTTGATTACACAGTCACTAGATTACACATTGATTTCATGCCACTTTGCTCAACTGTTTTTGAACCTGTAATGTCTAGAGCAATTCAAATCAAAAAAAGATCTTCTGCGAAAGAGGATATCCCAACACTGAAGCCCCTGAAAAAGTACCCCAACAATAAATGTTTAGACCCACAACTGCTAAAATCCTGAAAGAGAGTTTTTGGATGCCTCTGAGTGGACAGAATCATGAAAGAGGGTACAGGTCATCCATGTAGCGTAACCACGGCAACATCTGTTTTCAACGCATCAAAATATTTTCAGATTTTCACACTCCTACATTCCACACTCACCTCCTGGCCCAGAAGGGTTGCACTCATATTGTTAAGCGGCTGAAGGAGCCTGGTGTGGCTGTGGGTGGTGCAGAGCTTCAGATCTATTCATTACTAGGACTCACCATGCCCTTCATATAGAACGCAAAACAGACCAGAATTCTGCATTCCATTCTGACAAACCACGTCGTAAAGACGAGGGTGTGAACGTGGACGTGTAGGTGAGGCACAAGGCACACAAAGAAGCGGAACAAGTTTTACGCACAGGCACAATTGGAAAACCTACAGATGTCCAGGTCAAAAATGTAAACTAAATGTTTTATTGACCTACTTTGAAAACAAAAAGTACTCAAAGTATCTATATGCACCTATAAAGTACAATTACCTTGCATTACTACAAGCACTAACTCAGCTTCCCTGAAAGAGTGGGTTAAAGTCCAACAGACTTTCAGATTGAGCCAATCAAAACAAACCATGCGCAAACCTCAAAAGCCAAAAATAGAAAAAACTATACATACAGTAAGATAAGAGCAAATACAATTGAATAAAACTACCAAAATATAACCGTTATTACAAAGTTTTTAATGCATCTGTGGTCACCTATAGTGCAAATATATCGGAAACAGAAAAGTAATCCTAATCTAATCCTATGCACATTATCTTGAATCTGTATTGTATAATCAAGTCAAAGGTTATGTATTTAAAAGAATACAATGACATCCATTACTTCAGACTTGTTCTTCATTTCTTCTCTGCTCATTAACTTCTGCTGTACTGACACCTGACAGTGTCATTATTTTCAATGCAAACTTGCCATTTTCCTAAAGGATGCTTCTAGTTTGTAGATTGCACCTTATTCATTGAAATATTTGGCTGGCACAATCAACCCTGTGCTATTCAAGCCCAGAGAAAGCACTCAGAACTGAATCGCAGGTTTCGAACGTTTTTGACATTTTTTGAAAGTGAATTTAGGTCAGTTTGTGATCTGCATAAATCTAAAATGGTGCAAACAGTGTGTGAAAATAACAGTTTTATCAGGGGGGCCAACTTAATCTTAGCAAATTCCCTCCATATGTTTTCTTAATATCCGCAACTTAGGTGTGCATCCAAAAACACAGGAGCACCGACCAAGAATCATGGCTAAATATGAAATTCAATGAATCTGATTTGCATAAAAATCAATCCTGAGACTTAAAGGTCTACACAGACACATCAGTGCATCAATCCCTGGACCTATTGTTTCGCTAATTCTAAAAATCAAAATTAAGGAACACCTATTTTTCCTCACCAGATCCATAAGCAGTAAAGTGGACATTTTTTCCTAGAAATAACTGGAGTCAACTCACTAGTAAACGTGACTCAGGAAGATTGTGCCTGTATCCTTGAGCATGGTCATATCCACTATCAGCTGACCACTCTCACACCCTAAAGAGCAAACACAGCTTTTTAAGCTCCTTTAATTGTTGGTTTAAAAAGATATATAAATAATCTGCATGTAAAAAGTCACTACTTGAGATTCTCAGGATTCAGAAGCAGAAGCACCACAATAAAATGCAAACAAAACTATTTTTGTTGAGGTTCATCCAGCCCAATTAATGTTACATAATTGAACCTGACCTAGCAATACTAACCTACAATGATGTGTTCATTGTTACACCCATTTGAGCTCATAACATAATAATGCTACAAGGGCATCATCTTCCATTCAGACAAATCAAGACAAAGGAGCTAAATCCTGCGTCATCAAAGCGAAAAATGTCAATCTTGGTACATGAGTGATATACCAGCCTATTTCCTGGGACAGCTGAAGTCGTGACTTCATTTGATGAGTTAATCATGAGAAGAAGAAAAAAACTGAGAAATTATTTGATTACTTGGAGTCCTCGGTCAACCCACTTGACAAGAGGGGTGAAAAAGCTGAACAGCAGACAGCCTTGACATGACCTCTGTGAAATAGTTATTGTCTCATTACCAAATTGTAGACAGACAGATAGATAGAGACAGACAGCCAGACATATACAGACAGACAGACAGACAGACAGACAGACAGACAGACAGACAGACAGACAGACAGACAGACAGACAGACAGACAGATAGATAGATAGATAGATAGATAGATAGATAGATAGATAGACAGACAGACAGACAGACAGACAGACAGACAGACAGACAGACAGACAGATAGATAGATAGATAGATAGATAGATAGATAGATAGATAGATAGATAGATAGATAGATAATGTTGTATTACATTAACTCTTCTACCAAAGTACATAATGTTCTCTGATAAAATACTTCAGTTGAAATTTTGTCTGAGAACAAATTTAGCATATTTTGCTTATAATCATCATCTAGAACTTATGTCGAAACCAAAGAACCGCATTTACATTAATCACTAGTTCAGACTTCAGACATCTCCCTCGGACATAGCTCATTTATTCTGATCACTGTAAAATGTCATCATAACCTTGCGGTATGGCTGTAAATATATAGCTCGCGTGACACTCTCTTTTCATACATCGTTGCGCAATAAAAGAAGATCATGATGAATATGATATAATCGCTTCTCCTCCAGTTCAGGAGAACATCTTCTGCGCTATACTGGAGTTCAAACCGATCAACCTTCAACTGACTGTACAAAACGCACAGATATTATACTGGGAGACTGGTGGTCATGCAGATATCGAACTAATCTCGTCAGGCGATTTCTACGGGCAAAGAAATGGCGATAGTTTGAAGCAACTCGGACTAAATCAGACAAACTCCTGATGTTTGCTTAAGGCTGTCCAGTGTGCGAATTCGCCAATGTGCAAAAGGTGTAAAGCTTTCTAAATGCAATACAGAATCCATCCGCTGTTAACATAATGTGTTTCCCTGCGGCTAAGACCGTTGCCTGTCGGTGGGTGTAAAACCCAGGAGGGAAAAGACAGAACATAAACCATCACTATCAGATAATGTAAATGTTTTTTCTACTTTACCTGATACTTGTTGTCGTTGCGCGCGCCGTCACAGCCCGTCTTATTTCAACGCCTGTCTTCCTCTTTATCACTTTTACGAAGCTATTTTCCTCCCCTGTTCATGAAAAGTACAATTTCTCCTGTCTCAACTCTCTTTCCTCCATATTTGCAGCTTCTCCACCAACAACAACATTAATGACGTGCTCTCGATGGTCACGTGACCACGGCTATGGGTTCTAAAAATAGCGCGCGACACGACAGATTACAACCCGCAGAGCGGGTCTCGCGGGTCTCAAAGATGCCGATGTGAAGACCGCTGACGATGTGTTCCGAGTGTTTGAGTTTGCTACAAAGGATGGCCTAATTTTACCCGGAGTCTTCTATGTTTTATATATGTGTAGCCTATATTTAAACAGGAACTAAACTGGTTTTAGAGAGGAGGGCGCTCCCTTTTGGTAGGTTATGGAGTGTGTGATGCGTGGGGAGAATGTGGTGGGCGAGCGAGGATGTTACAACACTTACAACATTTCCTAAAGGTGCTGTATGGCAGGGGGGTTTATTTTTATTTTTTAGATGCCATGGACTCCCAAATATGATCATCCTGGTGCGAGGGCCCTCCATCCTAAAATAAAAAATAAATTAAAAAAAGACACCACTACCAAGTGTATACGTTGAAAATTATTATTAGGCTATACAATGCAGGCCTACAATGTATATATATATATATATATTTATTATTTTAATCAACTTTTTATTTATTTGATTCTATTTATTTATTTATTTTACACTATTTTTCTTTAGACTTTTCCATGAAAACACCACTTTTTTCACATTTTGTTGTTACAGCCTTAATCCAAAATTGATTAAATTAATTATTTTCCTCAAAATTCTACAACACCCCATAATGACACCAAAGTAGTTTGTTTAAAAACTTTGCAAATTTATAAAAATTAAAAAAAATTATACCAAGTGTATACGTGTATATATATTCACAGCCTTTTCTTGATACTTTGTTGAAGCACCTTTGGCACCAATTTGAGCCTCATGTCTTTTTAAATATGCTGTTACAAGCAGGACCTTTCAAGGACCTCTCAAGCTCCACCAGGTTGGATGGGGAGCGTTGGTGCACAGCCATTTTCAGATCTCTCCAGAGATGTTCACTCAAGTCTGGGCTCTGGCTGGGCCACTCAGGGACATTCACAGAATTGTCCCATAGCAACTCCTTTGTTATTTTGGGGTCATTGCCCTGTTAGAAGATGAACCTTCGACCCAGTCTGAGATCCAGAACAGGTTTTCATCAAGGATGTCTGTACATTGCTGCATTCATCTTTCCCTCGATCCTGACTGGTCTCCCAGTTCCTGCCGCTGAAAAACATCCCCACAGCATGATGCTGCCACCATGCTTCACTGTAGGAATTGTATTGGCAAGGTGATGAGCGGTGCCTGGTTTCCTCCAGACCTGCCGCTTGCCATTCAGGCCAAAGAGTTCAATCTTTGTTTCATCAGACCAGAGAATTTTATTTCGTATGGTCTGAGAGTCCTTCAGGTGCCTTTTGGTTAACTCCACGCAGGCTGTGATGTGCCTTTTACTAAGAAGTAGCCACTGGCCACTCTATACAGGCCTGATTGGTGGAGAGCTGCAGAGATGGTTGTTCTTCATGGAAGGTTCTCTCTCCACAGAGAAACGCAGGTTAGTCACCTCCCTGACTAAGGCCCTTCTCCCCTGATCACTCAGTTTGGCCGGGCGGCCTGCTCTAGGAAGTGTCCTGGTAGTTCCAAACGTCTTCCATTTACGGCTTACAGCCACTGTGCTCATTGTACCTCACCCTTAGATCTGTGCCTCAATACAATCCTGTCTCAGAGGTCTACAATTCCTTGGACTTCATGGCTTGGTTTGTCCTCTGACAAGCACTGTTAACTAAATGGCCTTATATAGACAGGTGTGTGCCTTTCCAATCATGTCCAATCAACTGAATTTACCACAGGTGGACTCTAATCAAGATATAGAAACATCTCAAGGATGATCAGTGGAAACAGGATGCACCTGAGCTCAATTTTGAATGTCATGGCAAAGTCTGTGAATACTTATGTACGTGATGTGTTTTCAAGATTTCAAACAAAATTCTTTCACGTTGTCATTATGGGGTATTTTTTTTGTAGAATTTTGAGGAAAATAATGAATTGAATCCATTCTGGAATAAGGCTGTATTATAACAAAATGTGGAAAAAGTGAAGCGCTTTGAAATACTTTCCAGATGCACTGTATTAATACAATTAAAGATAAAATCAAATAAAGGCTATTACATTTTTAGATTTATTTTTTATTACATTAGATCAAAAAAGTTATGCAACCAGGTTACAAATCCCTTTTCATTGACCATTTGCATTTGTCTAAACAGAAAAAAAAAATGCTATAATTATAAAAATATATTTTGCACACTGTTCATGGAAAGGGACTCTCACAAAGACGTAATATTCACATATTTCAGAGCTATAGAAACATTTGATGTGCAGTATTACTAGGCGTATTGTTTTTATTACCTTAGAATGAACCATTTCTATCGACATACACCGCGGGTCCCCTTCCCGTGAAGTCACCATTTTGCGCCTCCATGTTTCTACAGTAGAACAGACAAACCGCTCTACAGAGCGCTAGCTACTCTTTGCGCTAGCTAGCTACTACATCTTTGTCCTGTGTCAGCCACTGTACCTTCTCTAAGTGCTTTGAAAGAAAGGGGTGAGCGGTGCGTGGTTGCAATTTGCAACCTCACCGCTAGATGCCGCTAAAATTCGCATAGTGCACCTTTAAAGCGAGTAGCCCTCTTATCTGTACTCAACGAATGCTCTCTGGATAGAGAATTCTGGGAATTTTTGTGTAGTTTTGCTTCCTGCTAGGGTTTGACATCTTGACCCCACTCCCACCTGTTTTGTGCTTAAATTATATTCATTCAAATGCTGCAACACTCTCAAAAGAGTTTTTGCATTGGTAATGCTTTTGACATTTCAAATTAATGTTTCAGGAGATGGAATGACGGCTTTTTTGTTCGTGGGCGGTTCATCTTGACAGTTGATTTCAAGTGGTTCGGTATTCTGTCCTCCAGTGCACAATTACCCTACATATCACTTAGATCACGTCTTATCGTGGTGGTCTCATAAATGCAGTCTCTCTCTCTCTCTCTCTCGCTCTCTCTCATATGCACACACACACACACACACACACAGTCCATGTTTACTCTGCTCTGCACACTCACCAGGTTGCCATGGATGCATCTGACTGCCTGCTTGCATGCCTCATTGTAGTCCACAGGTCACTACAGAGCCATGCCTTAAACATAAATACATACGCTTGTGCACGTCTGCATATATTCACTATCCCCTTATACACATAAACACAGTTATTGCCTTTAGACTTCAGACAAGCAAAAGAGTGAAGCTGTGCATCAGAGCAGACTGGAATTCCAAGCAAAAGGGGAAACAGATCGCACTTTCTCTCCCTCTGTGTGTCTCTCTTCCCAGTGAGCGGCAGATAGTTTGCACTTTTACGTCAAAGGCCCATTCATGTGAAGGTGGTGTGGAGCGATCGATGTTCACATGTTGACAGAGAAGAAAAGCAGCTAAAAATATACCATCCGCAGCAAAAACCATCCACCACCTCACAGCCTCAAGGACAAACACATGCATTTTTGTTCTCTTCCTGGTACAACAGAGAGAAAACAGGATAAGAGGAGGATGAACGCAGAACAAAGATTGAGGAAATGTCACAGAAACCAGCCCCCTCTGTTTAGCAATAACACATACAACAACACTGTGTGTGTGTGTGTGTGTGTGTGTGTGTGTGTGTGTGTGTGTGTGTGTGTGTGTGTGTGTGTGTGTGTGTGTGTGTGTGTGTGTGTGTGTGTGTGTGTGCGTGCGTGTGTGTGTGTGTGTGTGTGTGTGTTTAAAAGTTGCAGGTTATTGCATACATTTAAAAAGCATCTTTGCTCCTATAATTTGATAGTTGAACAGGGGAAGTGGGAGTTGATTGATCTTGGGATGCAGAGACACTTCAAAATCTTAAATGAATTCAGTGTTTCTTGATCCAGCCTGCATGACAGAGAGTTCACCCAAAAATGAATATTACATCATCATTTACTCACCCTCATCTTCCAGACCTGTATGACTTTCTTTCTTCTATGGAACACAAAAGAAGATATTGTAAAGAATATTGGTGACCACTGACTGCTATTAACACAAAATATAATCTTTTATGTTCCACGGAGGAAAGAATGTCTTCCTTTAACAACTTCAGGTCAAATAATGAAAGCACTTTGGATGGCTCCAATGGGCACAGTGGGGAAAATGTATTTAAAACGGCAATATACAACACCGAAAGGATCTATCATTCTTATTATTATGAAAATATTCATTTTAAATTTTATTTTATTTGGACTTTTAATAATATTTAAATCACAATTCAAATTATATTTATTGATTCTTTGTTTGCTGTCTGGCTATGCATCGCAGTTGATTCATTATTTAAATATTGATAGTCAGTTGATCAAATGATAATCATTGGCTGCATCCAAAAATGTATACTTCCCTACTATAGGTGAAAAACAGTCTAAATAATAATAATAAAAAGTGTAAAAAATGCAAATAAAAATACTGGGTTACACTTTATTTTAAGGTGTCCTTGTTACAGTGTAACTATACATTTAAGTACTGACATGTAGTCCTATTTACTAAGGTTAGGGTTAGTTGCATGTATTATTCATCATTTATAGTTATCATTTATAGTTATGCATGTAATGTGTAACAAGGACACTGTAAATTAAAGTGTTGGATAAAGCATTAAATGTAGCTTTAAATTGCTTAAAATTGCCAAAGCGAATGTTTAGGAGAGTGCAGAGATCCAGCATCACATCTCCATGGAGAAGCATCTCCAGTACTAACAGTTATGACTCACCATTAGCGCATGAAATAAAAGCATGAAAACCTCTGCGGTTATAGTCCTCCCAGAAGCATCTGTGACGTTATTTCTCACAAAGATCATGATCATCCATTGTTTAGCAGCTTTAATGAAAACACACTGAGGTTATTGCACTCTTTTTACACAAATACATTTCCAGCTATTTCCTCTTCCCCCATAATATGATATATAATTTTACTTACATAACCTACATACATATGTTACCATACACTCACCCCCAGCCTATACAGTTTGCATGTTATTTTTCTTGTCTTGGACACAAAAGCATCCAGAGGTAATTAGGTAGTCAAAACAGAAATAAATGTTAAAGGCCCTCTATTATATAGGCTATATTATATCATCAATAACTACTCATATTGTCTTATTATTCATATTACTAAAAGGAATTAAAATAAGGAAGTAATTATTTGTACTCCAGTTGTGTCTGTTTTCAAATGTGCTCTTTTGCAGTTTATTTTTAGCTGTTTTCCTGCCTTCCTTCTCTCCGTTGTGTTCTTGGCTGGTGTTGGAGGCCGACAGGCAGCAGCAGTGCAGAGAGCCGGCTGTTGTCATGGCGACACGACACGTCGCCATACTGCAGGTTACCAGTTAGCAGGTTAGTGCGCTCTGGCAGCAAATCAAAACACTGCAATTTTAGTCTAAGGTCCCGCACACTAGTCACTCTTTCTAGCTCTTAAACACGCACACATATTCCAGCATAACTGGGCTGGAGTTAAAACAATATTTTACTTTTTCCTGTAACAGATTTTGTAACTATATATATATATTTTTAAAAAGGGTGGGTGGGGTGGTGGGGTGGGGGTGTCTTAAAGCAGTGGTGTCCAATCCTGCTCCTGGAGGGCCACTGTCCTGCAGAATTTATCTCCAACCTGTCACGGAACAGAAGGGCACAGTCAGACAAGCAGGTAATATAGTGTTCTTTATTAGGGTTGAAGTAGCGTGAACCAGGCAATGGAAGAAGATGGTTTCTTGTAAGGTTAATGGTGACTAAGCTGGTGCAGACTCAGAGTGTGGTATCTTGCTGGGGATGGAGAACTCAATGAGTGAATATCGGTAACCAGACTGATGGACGAGACGAGACGAGACGAGCCGAGCCGAGCCGAGCCGAGCCGATCATCTGTGGAATCAGCGTGTGAGTCTATGATGAGGATGATTGCTGGCATGTGCGGGTGATGGTGGAGTGTGTACAGGTGGTGAGCAAAGAGGATTATGGCAAGTGTAGTGTCACCGGTAACTGTGACACAACCTCAATCAAACACACCTGAACCAGTTAATCAAAGTCTTACTTGGCGTACTAGAAACTTCCAGGAAGGTGTGTTTAGGAAAGTTGCAACTAAACTCTGCAGGACAGTGGCCCGCCAGGACTAACTTTGGACACATGTCTTAAAAGGTTCTCTATATATCAGGGGTTTCCAACCCTGGTCCTGGAGATTTTAGCTCCAACTTGAATCAAACACACCTGAATCAGCTAATCATGGTGTTCGGGGCTGCTTGATAATTACAGGCAGGTGTGTTGGAGCTGAGTTGGAACTGAAATCTGGTAAAAATAGTATTTTAATAAATAATGTTAAATAAAGACAAATAAACACAGTAACAAAATAAGAATGAATGAACAAATAACAAGCAATAGCAAAAGCAATATATGAAATAATATATTGTATTAATTAAAATGATATACATATTAATCCTTATAAAAGCTAAAGAAGTTAGCGCAGATATGTTTTACATTTTCTTTTGTTCTTTAACATTAATGACACAAGACAGCAGCAGGTGGGCTATATTATGCTACTGTCACTTTAAGACCAAATGCATGGAGATTTCCCAGTTGTTTACATTCATTAAAACTTTAAAAATCCAGTTAAAGCTGTGCTTACTAAGATACTGCTAAAACATGCATTATGGCGTAATTTTGTGTGTATTTGACCATGTAAGCATGGTAAGACGCAAAAGAGAACTTGTGGGGGTTGGCTACATGATTTTTGATAGAAAAGCAAGGTATGATCCCCCTCAAAATTTAGAGCTGATTTGAACATCGCACTATGGAATTTTGCAATGGTTGGCTGTTATTTGGCGTGGGGCCAGGGTGGGCTAAGCTCCTGAATGGATGTGGAGCAGCGGGCATGGCGCAAACTTGCTATGGTGAGTGCGACCCGCGGGACCATGATGCAATTCCCATTTATATTCATGACTGCGGCTGTCACACAAGGTCAAAACAGGACGGACGTCAATATTGATGCATGTCTGTGAGAAACCCCAGCCTCCTTGTGCAAGTATCACTGTGGCAACTTTCACAGGAGACATTTTTATAACGCTGCAGTCGTGATACGAACTCAAACTGGATCTCCTCACCTGACAGGAAGTTGGCCCCTAGCTCAAAAGGACGAGAAACAAGGGGGTTGTAATCGTAAAACAGTGAATCAATTGTGAGTCATTACTTTGTGAAGTCGTACTCGAAATGTCATCTCCCATCACTCACTCCCACCCCCAGCAGAAAGGCAGGAAATGAAAGGACAGGGAAAGCGAGGGGAAGAATGGTGTTATTGACGGAGAGCAGGATTATAGCGCTGAAGATAATGTCAGACTGTGACACATCATGCATACACATTATGTCGGCATAAGCTCTAATATTGTGGCCAATGACGACAGGAGATATTGCTGATGAATTGCAGCGATATCCACAGCTCATTGCATCCCTCTTGTGGTCAGTGTGTGACAATATAAAGCATGATATTCAAGGTTCAATTGGTAATGATGTGGGCTATGCAAACGAACTAAACACATAATTCTATCCTGACAAGGCAAATAGATGTACAGTTCTGCTCATAAGTTTACATTCCACTTGCAGAAAATGCAAGACATTAATAATTTTAACAAAATAAGAGGGATCACAAAGAGTCAATGTTATTTTTTATTTTATTTTATTTAGTATTGTCCTAAATAAGCTGTTTCACATAACAGATGTTTACATAGACAAAATAATAACCACATTTACATAAATGTACCAGTTCAACAGTTTACAGACTCTTGAATCTAAACCCACCTAAAGGATAATTAGGAACACCTTTTCAATTTCTCATTAATGCAATTATCTAATCAACCAATCACATGGCAGTTGCTTCAATGCATTTCGGGGTGTGGTCCTGGTCAAGACAATCTCCTGAACTCCAAACTGAATGTCAGAATGGGAAAGAAAGGTGATTTAAGCAATTTTGAGCGTGGGATGGTTGTTGGTGCCAGACGGGCCGGTCTGAGTATTTCACAATCTGCTCAGTTACTGGGATTTTCACAAACCATTTCTAGGGTTTACAAAGAATGGTGTGAAAAGGGAAAAACATCCAGTATGCGGCAGTCCTGTGGGCGAAAATGCCTTGTTGATGCTAGAGGTCAGAGGAGAATGAGCCGACTGATTCAAGCTGATAGAAGAGCAACTTTGACTGAAATAACCACTTGTTACAACTGGGGTATGCAGCAAAGCATTTGTGAAGCCACAACACGCACAGCCTTGAGGCGGATGGGCTACAACAGCAGAAGTCCCCACCGGGTACCACTCATCTCCACTACAAATAGGAAAAAGAGGCTACAATTTGCACAAGCTCACAAAATTGGACAGTTGAAGACTGGAAAAATGTTGCCTGGTCTGATGAGTCTCGATTTCTGTTGAGACATTCAGACGGTAGAGTCAGAATTTGGCATAAACAGAATGAGAACATGGATCCATCATGCTTTGTTACCACTGTGCAGGCTGGTGGTGGTGGTGTAATGTATAGCTACTTCCAGCAGGATAATGCACCATGCCACAAAGCTCGAATCATTTCAAATTGGTTTCTTGAACATGACAATGAGTTCACTGTACTAAAATGGCCCCCACAGTCACCAGATCTCAACCCAATAGAGCATCTTTGGGATGTGGTGGAACGGGAGCTTCGTGCCCTGGATGTGCATCCCACAAATCTCCATCAACTGCAAGATGCTATCCTATCAATATGGGCCAACATTTCTAAAGAATGCTTTCAGCACCTTGAATCAATGCCACGCAGAATTAAGGCAGTTCTGAAGGTGAAAGGGGGTCAAACACAGTATTAGTATGGTGTTCCTAATAATCCTATAGGTGAGTGTATGTGTCGATCAACGACTGAGGGCCGGCATTAATAAACAAAAAATATGATCTTTAAACAAAATAAGAAAAAAATACACACCATGATCCTGTTCAAAAGTTATTCAAAGTTATATGGCATAACTGATCACCCATTATAAACATCTAGCATATTCTGCAAAGGAAGGTCAATTGGAAGGTAAAGTTCTAACAGGCTACGCAAATGTATTCATTTAAAATCTATTAATTTATTTATGTTTTTTAGGTTATTTCCATCCATCCATTTTCCAAACCGCTTGTCTATGAAATTGTTTTACTTAAATAAATAAACATATATATAATATTACAATTAAATGATAACTTATAAAATTAGGATAATAATGATATCCTAATAAATGTTTCTTGAGCAGAAATTATGATTTCAGAAGGATACTGTGACACTGAAGACTGAAGCAATAATGCTGAAAATTCACAGGAATAAATTACATTTTAGCACATTAAAATAAAAACAGTTATTTTTCTATTTCAAAATATTTGTACAAATATTTCATTTTTTTTTTAATAGCCTTGGTGGTGAGCAAACAGGTAGGCTACTCTTTCAAAAACATGAAAAGAAAAACTCTTCCCAACCCCAAACTTTGGATTGACAAAGTAAGCTACATAAATAAAACTATATGGTATCGAAACAGACATCACTAATAACAAATAAACAATAAATGATTATTAATCCATAGCTTACTAGCCTATGCATACAATCTGCACAATAAATGACTGGAAGTACTGAAATATAATATGGTTTAAGTATGGTTAAGCAATATGATCAAATCCACAGCAATCACTCAAAGATGCAGGTTACCAAGGCAACGGAAGCATCATCCTCTGCATAATAATCCCTCCCATCTCCCGAGCAGCAGCCAATAGTGATAGCGTGAGGGCGTGGCCCCAATCTGCCCGTCAACTTCCAAGTGCGTCAAGACGAGCTATAATGAACATGTTAAAAGTCAGCCAGGCGCGTGCATCGTACGTCTAAACCAGCAGAGACTTTGAGTTAATGTATAGAGATAATATCGGATACATTTTTGATAGTAGGTTACAAAACCCCTCCGAGCAATAAGGATCTCGTGATTCTTGTCTTAAGATACAAAATAATAAAACACGCCCTTTCCTTCGTCTTTCTGGAGACGTGGCTCAGGTGAGTGACTTTTTTTCAGACTATTGACAGCGCGCATCATTTTGTGCCAAATACAATTTAAAATTGCATCAGCTCTAGATTATGGTGTGCATGACGTCTGGAGGAGTTTCCACCGTTATCCAAGGGTTCGTTAAAACTTGTTATTATCACGACGAGGTTATAGTGGTTCTAGACCTAAACATGATGTGTTTGCACCAGCTAAGTGGGAGTTTAAGCTTGTTAATCACCATGCAGTCAGATATAACACATTGTTTTTACAAGAGGGTTGATGTTGTGCTTTCGTAAGTCTGCCAAAGACCACATGATACTTAAACACACACTGAAGGTCTTTATCTGCATTATGTGTTTACTAAAGGCTCTCATAAGGCAAACGACTGAAATCACGTGATTATCCAGACAACAATATGAAGACTTATTGCAATTCCATTGTACATGCATGCAGCTTCTTGTCTGCCAATATTAATGTTAAATAATATTGCAATTATAGATCTAAATGATTGTGAATTGCTCGTTATTTCATGTCTGTAGGCCTATAGCATACACTTATATTATTATCACTATTATTGAAACTAACAATTCATTCTTGAATGTTTCTTATAACCATTTCAAGTACTTGGCTCTTATTATATCTTGAACATGTCTGGGTCACAGTAATATTTTACATGAAGAGTGCAAATCTACTATTCATATTTGTATAATGCATTAAATATTTAATTTGTATCAGAGGTGGAGTCTTGTACATCTCAACTTCTTAAAGGTTTTCTTTGTTTCATCCCTGTGTCCCAGGTAATGGAGGGTATGCCGTTAAGCATGGGCGGCTTGCGGACGCTGCCGTGGTACGTGGTGTGTTCTCAGGTGCTGGGGGTTGCGTGTGTGGTGATCACAGGCGTGTGGATGGGACATTACCGGGGAGGCTACGCCTGGGACGGCTCAGCACAAGAGTTTAACGTCCACCCTCTCTGTATGGTCCTCGGCCTGGTCTTCCTCTATGGAGATGGTAAGAATTATAAGTAAAGATAAAATATATTATTTATTTATTTTTGGTTATTGTTTACTTTATTTAACTGATGTTTGCAGAATTAAAATAATAGACAAGGTGCAGTTCAAGAAATAGTATAAATGCTAGTTTTGACACTAAGGATACTGATGTGGTTTGTCTGGGCTGAATATATGTGTATATTTTTTCTTCTGTAGCCCAGCAGGTGAACATGCAATGCTACAGCTGCCTAGAAATCTTTTTCTTCTTTCATTTAATCATTTTTAATACCTTGAAATTACTGATTAACCTAGTTTTCCTCTGCTGTGTTGGTGACATGAACAAATGTTGCCATTATTTGAGCCATTTATCAACCCATTTATTCCCTCATTTAAACAGTTTATTTTAAACTACACTGTTGGGTATAAAATGTAGTTAAAATGTTTATATGGTAAATTATGTTCAAAAGTTTGGGGTCTGTACATTCTTTTATGTTTTTGAAAGAAGTATCTTATGGTCACTAAGGCTGCATGTATTGAACTAATAATACATAAAAAAGTTCTAGTGAAATATTATTACAATTTAAATTATTTTGTATTTAAATATATTTTAAAATGTCATTTATTCCTGTGATGTCAAAGCTGAATTTTCAGCATTATTAATCCAGTCTTCAGTGTCACATGATCCTTCAGAAATCATTCTAATATGATGATTTAATGCTCAAGAAACAACTTTTTTGAAAATGATTTTAAAAGTTGAAAACAGTTAAAAATCCTCAAACTTTTGAACAGTAGTGTATACGTATACATACAAACAAACATTAAAATATTTTCCTCATAATGTGTTACATATGTAGTAAAAATATTGTGTAAAAATATTGTCTTAATGAACAAAATCAACTATATATTTTTTGTAACACATATTGTGGTCTAATGGTGTATGATTTATAATCAATCCAGGTAATTCTAAAAAAAAACCAAAGAAAAGAAAAAAACAACTTTCAACATAAAATTGACTCTCTTTTTCTATAATACTGTGTATTGGCCAAATGTCAACTGTAGAGTAGCTGGTTGCAAAGACCAAGAGATACGATGTAATTGTCTAATATGACATCTTGTGTTTCTCAACCCTTAGGGTATGTGTGTGTGTGTGTGTGTGTGTGTGTGTGTGTGACTTGTAATAAAACGCACACAATACTGAACAGGAAGGGCTAGCTAATGCTATTAGAGCTAAGATCTGATTTGTTTCCTGAGTTTGTGTATATATGAATCAATATGGGCTAGAATACATTATGGTTGATTTTCAAACCAAGATAAAGCCCTGCTGAGAGATAGTACTGTGTGGTTTTCTCTATTAATCTGTAACTGCTGTAGTCATTGTTACAGTAATAATATGGTTACAATCATGGTTACAGTATTCTATAATCTGATAGAATAAGAGATCATAGACACTGATCAGGCATAACATTATGACCTAATATTAATATTGTGTTGGTCCCCCTTTTGCTGCCAAAACAGCCTCGACGTGTCAGGGCATGGACTCCACTAGACCCCTGCAGGTGTGCTGTGGTATCTTGTACCAAGATGTTAGCAGCAGGTCCTTTAAGTCCTGTAAGTTGTGAGGTGGAGCCTCCATGGATCGGACTTGTTTGTTCAACACATCCCACAGAAGCTGTAGGGCATTTTCTAGGCCAAGTCAACACCTCAAACTCGTTGTTGTGCTCCTCAAACTATTCCTGAACCATTTTTTGCTTTGTGGCAGGGTCCATTATCCTGCTGAAAGAGACCACAGTCACCAGAGAATACCGGTTCCATCAAAGCGTGTACATGGTCTGCAAAAATGCTTAGGAGTATTATATGACCCCTGTCCACTGTTGGTGCTTTTCCAGTGGACAGGGGTCAGCATGGGCACCCTGACTAGTCTGTGGCTATGCAGCTTCATACAAAACAAACTGAGATGCACTGTGTATTTTGACACCTTTCTATCAGAACCAGCATTAACTTCTTGAGCAATCTGAGCTACAGTAGCTCGTCTGTTTGATCGGACCACACAGGTCCGCCTTCACCACTGTTCCTTCCTTGGACAACGTTTGATAGATACTGACCACTGCAGATTGAGAACACCCCACAAGAGCTGCAGTTTTGGAGATGCTCTGACCCTGTCTAGCCATCACAATTTGGCCCTTGTCAAACTCCCTCAAATCCTTACACTTGCCCATTTTTCCTGCTTCTAACACACAACTTTGAATGTTCACTTGCTGTCAAAAATTGTGTGGGTCCTCAAAATTTTAGATGCCATTTATATTAAGTACAAATATACTGTGTAGTTTACTAAACGTCTTATTTAGAAATACAAAATTATGGAAATCGCTGAATCATATAGAGTGGCAAACCGTGTAGGTGTAAGATGCATGGCACTAAGTTTTGACGCAAATCTATCCGAGGTTCGACTCCGACCTCGCTCTACTCCCTTTTCCCTTCACAAATCAGATCGGAAAGGCATTTATTTTCAATAAAAATTAAGAAAATATTAGAAAAGTAGAAATAAAGCAGATAATAAAAGTAAACAGTGCTGAATTAGAGAAGATAAAAGTGAGTGGGTCCAATATCATCGATATCAAGTGGGTGGGTCTTGTCCCACCCACATATAATGGTTCCGATGCCCATGCTGTCTAATATATCCCACCCACTAACAGGTGACGCAATGAAGAGATAATCAGTGTTATTCACTTCACCTGTCAGTGGTCATAATATTATGCCTGATCGGTGTATGTTACATAAATCACAGTCAATTCACGGTTCTTCCATCTGGACACTTAATAAAGCATTTGAGAAAGACAGATGCTAATTGAGCTAATATCTTTAGTAGTGATCCTCTGATTCAAAGCACTCGTCATGGCAATTTAATTAGGACGTTATAGCTGAAAGGTCATTGGCCTATTAGATGTTTAGCTGTCCCAAAAAGCACCAGTAAAAAGAGCCCAGAGGGGATCTGTCTGCTAGTACAAAGGTTAAAAACACACACAGGAATACATCCTCGGCCTGTTATTTGACAAGTTACTGCATCTGTAGAGTTTCAAACCTGACACAGGCTGATTTTGGTGCCTTTAAGACTTCTATCTGTTAGTTTATACTTGTAATGCCTTTTATAATTGGCTAACCTTTTCACATATGATATAATGTCTTTATAAGAGCTTGTTCTTTCTCTACCACAGCGGTTCTGGTTTTCCGTGTCTTTAGAAATGAGACTAAACGTTCTGTGAAAATTCTCCACGCCCTGTTGCATATGATGGCCCTCATCATCAGTATTGTAGGTAAGTCCAACATGCAAAGAAAAAGCAGATTACATGTACATTTGGCAGCACTGTTGTCTTGCTGGATATTTGTTTAATGACTGCGATTTTAGCTGCAATTCTCAACTGCTGCGGTCACAATTTCCCATGACTAATGTGCAGTTTTAAGCGTTAAACAAGGGGAAAACTAAAATTTCCTTCAGATAAACAGATGTATTTTATTAATCGCAAGGCACAGGATAACTAGATTAGCATTTCCAGAAGTCAACACCAAAGCATGTAACACAACTGCTCTGTAGTGGTCTATATATGTACTCTACCATTTAAAAGTTTGGGGTAAGTAAGATTTTTAAAGATTTTTTTTAAGACATTACTATAGCTAAACCCATTAATAGACACAGTCCTTCCTTGAAAATAAATTCCAGCACAGCTACAGCAACCATGAAATGACTTACAATAGATAATGCTTTACACTGAACTCTGTTAGAGAGCAACATATGGCAATTTATCTGTTCAATAAAATCTATATGTTGCTTTTACAACATTTCAAATCCCTCAATTCCTGCCATCTAATGTTGATTCTTGTTTTATTACGAGCTCTGTTGCGTTCTCTTTTTGCCAGTAGATTCTCCTCTGTTTGGTGTTTGTTTAAAAGGTTTGAGATGTAGCTGCTCCATGTCAACCTGCCACTTCTATATGCGCCAAAGTAGCCGCAGCAATTTTTCTCTATTTACCGATTTGACGAGTCAAATAACGCAATTTTGAGCGAAAAGCTTTCTGCTCTAAAATACAAACAATTATAATAGGCTTACCATAGTGAATGGTGCAACATTTTGGAAGAAGGTTAGATTATGTATTTACCTATTATTTAAATTGTTAATTTTGAACAAAAACATTGCACCTTTTAGAAATGAATACTTTATTTCAGCAAGGATGCATTGAATTGATCAAAAGACGCTCTGATGACATTTATCAGATGTATGCAGACTTCGTGTGAGTAAAAGAGACTTCTTTCAAAAACAAAACAACTGACCCCAAACTTTTGAACGGAAGTGTAGATGGATAAGTATATTCAAGAAAGAAAAGAACAATATCAATTAAATGTCCAGATTTGTTTGGTGATTTTTTTTTTTTTGTGTGTGTGGTTATTTTTCTTTAGATTTTAAATAGCGATCAAAGATTTTCAGACATCTTTAAAGTTTACTAAAACAAAAAAGTTATTACACCTAAAACATCAGCAGTTTGATTTGAATTAATTTCAGAAAATTGTTACGAAAAATAAAAAGTATATCGTTTTTAATATCTCCCTCTCTCCTCTCAGGTCTTGTGGCCGTATTTGATTTCCATTCATCGGCTAAGATCGCTCACATGTATTCTCTGCACAGCTGGTGTGGCATGCTCACTTTTGTGCTGTTTTTCTTGCAGGTAATTTGCAGTTATTTCATTTTGAATTTAAACATCTTCCTCCTTCCTTATTTGAACAGCCAAGCTGCATCATGATTCTTCTGTGGTTTGGAGGCACTTCGCTCTGCATTAGCAACCCCCGTGTGGATGGTCACATCCATTACACGGCTAACATCACTATTGACATCAGAACATTACCATTAGTGTCTTTATTGACACCGGTAATCCAGCCTTGAAACCTGAACCGCTAGTCCACTCTCTTTCTATATATTTTTAAATAGAACATTTGCATAATTTGAGGATACCTGATCCTAAAAATTTTTCAGAAGCCAGTAAAATAGTTAGCCTCAAGTTGTCTTAGGACTGACTAGTTACTCTCTCCTTTCTTCCAGTGGTTACTTGGACTGGGATTTTTCCTTTTCCCATGGGCATCTGCTCAGTTGAGGAGCTGGTATCTTCCTCTGCACGTCTTCTTCGGCCTGTTGTTACTGGTCATGACTGTAGGATCCTGTCTGCTGGGAATCACAGAGAAACTGCTCTTCAGTATCATGTGAGTGTCAGTCAATGTATCTAACAGATATATATTTAAAACTGATCACTAAGCTGAGGTAAGAAAAGAAAGGAATGAGTCACTGTGTGAATGAGTCACAGTTGACAGGCACTTCTCCATTTCTCATCAAATGCTGGTGTGCCTATTTACTGCGTAACTCATGAATAGTTTATTTAAAAAAAAAAAGGGAAAATATGCTGCACAAATCATTAACATAAAATGTTTCGGCTGTTCATTTACATGCAAACTTTTGAAAATGTATACCGTTATCGTCTCTGTGTCAACTACAAAAACGTGTGACATTGTGTTCAGTTCTTTACAAAGCTGGCATGAATAATACAGTGTTTTAGTCGTTTTCTCAGATCCTTGTGCAGACATTTCCGTTTTTAGATCGTTGTCGTGGAAACATATCCAAAGTTCTAAAAATTGTTAGCCCACACCACAACTATAACAGCACAGAGAAACTATATCATTGGAATCACTTTCAGAATGATTTTTTACCAGCTGATGAACGATAAACAGCCAGTAAGAATCCATCCTGCTTTAACAAACTCGAGCATTTAAAGTGGCAGACTACAAAACAGCAGCACATGCTTAGAAAAAACAGAACGGTATCGTGCGCTGAGTGTGGACACTTATAATATCATTATGGTTAACATTTTTGATGTGAATGTGCCATAAGAAACAGTGTTTCAGTTGAAGTGGCTCTGAAGCTTGTGTTATTTAAGATTTACAAGCTACAAGTGTTTTTCCATTCATTAACCAGTAAACATTTTATGGCACTTTTTCTGTTCTCAGGCCAACTTACTCCAAGTTTGCTGCTGAGGGGGTCCTGGCAAATATTTTAGGCTTGTTGCTGGTGTGCTTTGGGGTCGTGGTGGGTTACGTGGTGACAAGAGACGATTTTAGGCGACCGCCGAATCCTGAAGAGGAGGCTTTATCCGTGCACTTTAAGACCCTGTCGGAAGAAGAAATCCCCAGTTCTCCTTAATGTCTTAATATACTCCACAACTACCTTTCTGCACTTTCTACCCATGTCCTAGCAAACCTGTCAGCCAGTTCCTTCATTTGGAGTCTTCGTATTATTTGTATTTGACACCCACTCTTGTCATATGAACATTAAGGCAGAATTAAATTACCACCATGTAATTTTGCCAAACCAAATTAATATGAAAGAAATATTAGAGTTGTATATATTGATATATTGTGTTTAAATGCATTAGATTTAAAATATCAGGATGTACTTTCTTGTGCCTTATAATTTATTTGACCAGACTGTACTAAAAAAACTGAAATACGCAGACAAAGCAGCAAGTTTGTTTTACATTACCACATTACTTAATATTATATGCAGAAACCTGCATTACGCCATATTTATATGAAAATATTGAATGCCTCTTCCTGTATAAATGACTGAAAAATACGGATTAAGACTGAAATGTCTCAGAAAATTAATTTTAAAAAATTGTAAATCTATCCAAACAGAGCAGTTCAATATTGAAAGTCTTTTGCATAGTGTTGTTCTGTTCGTAGATTATTTTTTCCTATATTCCATCTTGTGTCAAACCACAATATATATATGATCAGGCTTAACATTATGACCTAATATTGTGTTGCTGCCAAAACAGCTCTGACCTGTCAACACATGGACTCCACTAGACCTCTGAAGGTGTGCTGTGGTCTCTGGCACCAAGATGTTAGCAGCAGATCCTTCAAGTCCTGTAAACTGTGAGGTGGGGGCCTCCATGGATGGGACTTGTTTGTTCAACACATCCCACAGATACTCGATTTGATTGAGATCTGGGGAATTCGGAGGCCAAGTCAACACCTCAAACTCGTTGTCGTGCTCCTCAAACCATTCCTGAACCATTTTTGCTTTGTGTCAGGGCGCATTATCCTTGCTGAAAGAGACCACAGCCACCAGGGAATACCGTTTCCATCAAAGGGTGTACATGGTCTGCAACAATGCTTAGGTTGGTGGTACGTGTCAGAGTACCGTCCACATGGATGGCAGGACCCAAGGTTTCCCAGCAGAACATTGCCCAAAGCATCACACTGCCTCCACCAACTTGCTTTCTTACCTTCTTCCCATAGTGCATCCTGGTGCAGTGTATTCCCCAGTTAAGCGAAGCACATGCACCCGGCCATCCACGTGATGTAAAAGAAAGGATGATTCATTAGAGCAGGCTACCTTCTTCCATTGCTCCGTGGTTCCAGTTCTGATGCTCATGCCTTATAAACCCCACCCACTAACAGGTGCCGTGATGAAGAGATAATCATAAGTGTTTTTCACTTCAATGCTATGCCTGATCGGAGTACACACGCACGGAAGTTACTATTAATTACTTATTACATCAGAAGTAACTAATTAAATGACATTAAAAAGAGTAATCCCATCCTTTACTTTTTCAAGGGAAAAGTAATTAAATTACAATAATTGATTAGTAATGCATCACACTCACTCACATCTGAAAGAGTGTGTACAGATGTTCTGCAGGTGCCCTTGTACTGTATTTTCATTGGTATGTTTGTATTGTGTACTTGTCTTTTGCAAGTGACGTGGCAATATTTCTATAACTTTGTTTTCTATTTGATATAAAATACCAGTAGGTGTTCATAATGCTTGTGATTTAAGGATGTGCACTACACCAAGTTTTTAAACATAAATTCATGAGAAATAAGTTTGACTCGGTGGTAAATTATTTCACCTTGATTTTCTTTGAAGTGGTATTCTTTTTTAAATAAGCTCATTATTTCCCTCATACATACAGATGATTGTAGTGTTTACAATCGTGTAACCGGATAAAAAGTCCTCATTCATGTTTCTGATTTTCCTTCCCAGCAAAACGTCACAGCTCACATTTACAGACAATTTACAATGAATCCTCCTTCCCAAGCCCAGTTATAAACAAAATCAAAATATTAAAACAAATTACATACAAAACTTTAGTTCTTTTTTTGTCGAACAAGGGAAACAAGGAAATATATTGTGCCACAGTCTTTTCCCTCATACATAAAACCACACTCAGGTTTGTGTATAAGCAGAGAGCATGCGTTCTAATTCAGCACATTATTTACAGCCATGTACATTTCGGTCATACAAAAGGAAAACAAATAGTTAAATACAAAGACTGTTGTACAGTAAGCAGTATTCCAGGTCAACTCTGAATGCACCGCATGTTTTTCTAAAAAAGAAAAAAAACAACAACTAATAATTAAACGCTGCAAAAGACCTGCTCTTTTTCAACAGCAGTTGACATTGATTACTAAAGCCAGATTCAGTGAGTGAATCTGACTTGCGGCCATCCTCCCAAAATATACCGTCAAGACATCCATAAAAAAGTGCCTGACCTTCCATTAGTATGGTGAGGCAAACATGAAAGCAAACAGATTCACAACTTACAGTATGTGAATGTTTCAGTGCACAAATAAACTCTCAAAACATAATGGATGAGAGCATGTGGATTCTGAGGCTGCAAAAAAGAATTTCCCCCACACCTATTTCCCATGAGAAATGTTTCTTTGGAAAAGAAAAATTCTGCTTTAATGGTTTGACTAAGTAAATTAATGGCTGACCACCTGGATGCTACTTCCCATGAGCAGATTACCAACCAAACACTACATATATTTGCAGCAATCCTGCTGACCTTTGTAACCTGTTGACAAAAAAAAAAAAAAAAAAAATGCCCATAAAAAGTCTAAAAATAATTCACATTGCTGTCAACTTAGGAACTAAAGGCAAACTGAAAAACACAACTGCATTGGAATTTACATATATACACACACACACACACACACACAAACACACACACACACACACACACACACACACACACACACACACACACACACACACACACACACACACACACACACACACACACACACACACACACACACACACACACACACACACACACACACACACACACACACACACACACACACACACACACACACACACACACACACACACATTTACAAACATAACTTAAAATGTTAAATATTACTTTTTTGCTTTAGCAATATTGAAATATTTCAGGTACATTTTCAACTCAAGACACAGCAGATTCTTAGGGTTACTGGTCTGAGTGGGGACTCAAGTGGGGACATTTGGTCCAGGGGGCAATGTGTCCATGGCTGGCACTGAGTAGCCGCCCACTCGGAAGGTACAGAAAAGAAGATGGTTGGTGTACAGCAGTGACACAGGCCTACTTTTACTCCAATGGGTCTTGATGTTTCCATATGTGTGTCCAGAGCAAATACAGATGCACTTGTGTTGTACACACTAGATTCACTTCACACAAGTCACCTCATCAGGTCAGTATTTTCATCATCAAGATATGGGACAAAAAAATGAAGAGATAAGATGTTCAACTTGTTAGATTTTCTTCTGGAATGTTTTAATAAATCTTGCACACTGACTCTTTCTTCTTATACATTAGACTCCACAAAAGGTCTCTTTGGTTTAATGGGTGAGGTTGGGCCTTGCCTTTCATTACGAGACATCTGCCTATACTCATTGTCCTGGTAGGCCTGGGAAACTGGTAGAGTTCGTGCCACTTTCACATCTGGGTATGTAGGAACCTGGCTAACTCTGCCCATAGGGTCCGCCCTGTCCCGCGTCACACCAGGAGGGTTGGCGTAAAAATCATCATCCATTAGGTGGCCATTGTGAGCGTTGTTGGTGCGATTGTAATAGGCGATATGGCTGAGGGGTGTCGTTTGCTGCCCGTATCCCATGTTGCTTGGGGAAGTGGCTGGACTGTTCACCACTGTATCCAGAGAAGAAACAGCCCAGGGTCGAGAACCAGAGGAGGACGATGCAAGCGAAGGCTGCTGCTGAAGGTACTGCTGAGTCCGTGCAGTCTTGTCTATGATGCCCATGAAAGGCGTGGTGCGGGAGCGAAGAGCCTCTCCTGGATATGTTCCACCCACCACCCGGAATTCTGTGCCTTGTGGGGGTGACATCGGTGAAAGGTCATCATGGTAGCTTCCTTCATAGGAAATCTTTAGGGGTATCTCCATTTGCTGAGCGGAAGCTGACGCCCTGAACCCTGGGCCTAGATTAACAGCAGAACCTGCCACCAAACTGTTGCTGGATGGAGAAAAGCGTAGACCTGTACTGTGGGAGTGAATGAGGGGGCGTGGAGCTGCTGGGTGCTGTTTGGGTTCTACGCTATTAGCACTGACTGGACGTCGGTGTGCCTGAAGGTTCTCAGGTGAACCTAGGGTCACCTGTCGCTCCATTTCATGGGGTGAGACCGGATAGTAGGCGGTTGACTGACTGCGGCTGATCTGTGGTGTCTGACTGTAGCGGACACCTCCGGGACTGGGTCTGTAGGCAGAGGAGGGCCTGTGGGGAAGCTCATCCTCCACAAGGCCAGGATCCATGCTGATAGCACGCTGGTACAAGGCCCCTGCACTCAGACTGCCCTGAGGTTGAAGTGAGGATGAGTATCCTCCATCCCCAAGTTCATCCATGTCACCTGGGCAACGGGCACTCATCGAGTGAGCAATCTGACTGTACGCACTACTACCCAGTACGGCACTTGAGTGTACCGCGGTGCTGGGCTGGTTGGTGCGGACGATCTGTGCCTTAGCAGGCTGCAACCACTGGCTTTGTTGTGATGGCTGGGAAGTCTGTTGGGAAAACTGGAATGAACGTTGGCTGCTCATCTTGGACAGAGGGGACTTGGGTCGTCCTGCAAGCTGGTCCTGCTGGTAGCGTCCTGCAGAGGCGGACTGGGGACGGTACATGGCAACTCCCTCAGAGGTGGGGCTGGCACGATATTGTGGTCCACGGCGTAATGGTGATGGAGGTGGGCTAAAGTGGTAGGAGACCTGATGAGGGGGACTGGGCCGGAAATGGGAGCTCTGGTGCGTTGGGGAGAGCGATGGAGAGGTGGATTGGTAGCCTTGCCGTGTAGGAGAAGACATTGAAGGGGGGCTGGGGCGAAGGTCATATGCTTGGCCCAAGTAGGGTGATTCATGATGGCTCGGAGATGGAGGCATGTTCTGAATGACTGGAAGTCCCGATGGAATAGTGTGGGGCTCAGTGGGAACACCAATCGGAAGGCCATCCCGCTCAAGGTAATCATCCTCCTCCTCCTCAAACAAGTCCTGGACAGGCTCCATGTCTGAAATATGGGGCTCCATTGGTGGAGGCGGGATCATGGATGGGGCTTGATCGCGGGGAGGGGAAGGAGGAGGATCCAGCTCCTGTTGCTCTTCAACCTGACGACATTCTTCTTCCACGCGTTGCAGCAGGCGCTGGATCTCGCGGTTATTGGGACACAAACGCACAGCTTCACTCAGGTCCTCCAGGGCTGCGTGGAATTGCCTACAGTAAGGGAGACAGGGAATGAGAGAGTAGGAAGGTGGAATATGGCAGTAGAAAGAGAGAAAGAAAGAAATATGCTTGTTAAAGAGTGAGAAACGACTACTGCTAAAGGGATATTCTGGGTTCAATGTAAGTTCATCCTTGTCGACAGCATCTGAAATGGCTCATTGTAAATTACCAGACAGAATAATTATGACTCGCTCCTCAGTTTGTAAAAAAATCATTCTTACAGTAATGCATTTACAGTGGAAGTCTGTGTATCAACAACCTTCAACAGGTTAAAAGTAAACAATAGCCAATGGCCTAGAGTTATAAAACAACATGATTATAACAAAAAACACAAGCTTTCTTCCCACAGACCATAGACTTTCACTGCAAATGTCATGCTTAACTTGTATTGAACTCGGAACATTCCTTTAATCATTTTACCAATCAAAATCATAACCCCCCCCCCAAAAAAAAGATTTTCCAAAACAAAGCAAGTTGATCAAAAGAGAAAAAGGAATAAAATATGAATGATGGACATTCTGAGGAAAAATAATCTGATTGTTCAACACAACATGAAGTATGAAGAACAGGTCTAATCCTGATGTTGTCAACTAATGAGGGAGAAGTCAAGGGGCTAAAATTGACTTCTATCTTGAAACTCTAGCATAACACTACGTCAACCAATCGAAACACATTTGGCGCCAGTTTGGGTCATGATCTGTCAGCACTTTATCTGTGCTAGACAGAATGTGTTTTATAGGCTGTCCTGCCTGTTGGTTGCTACGGTTACCTGCTGCTGCGCTTGGCACGGGCTCGTGCGTAATAGGCTTCATAGGATTTGGGTTTCAACTCTAGTGCCTTGGAGGCAAACTCCTCCGCCATCCCAAAGTCCTGCAAGCAACAACAGGACCAACAGTCATACACTGAGCCGTACATGAGGTCAGACGGAGGACACACACACATGTGCATGCGGACATGCACACAAACACACACACACACACTCACACTCTCTTACATCATTGACACACACAAACTCATGTTGGACATGAACATGTCACACTTATATGAGGATGTGAACACTTATTATTACAAAAATCGACACAAAAATCAACATATTTTGAGCACCGTTAGTGCAAATATGACAAACAGACATACAATTATGAAAATGCACGTACACACTTATAAAATGTGCAGACACACACAAATATATGCTCAACAGAGACAGTGGGTAGATGCAACGTGACAGCTCAAACCTCCACCTGTACTAAACCTAACTCTTAAACAAATCCAACAAATGTCAGAAAAACCCAATGAACCAACAAATCAAACCGAAACAGGGATGAGATCGTGATGGGAAGATAAACTACAGAATGGGCTGAGTGTATAGAGAGCTTTCAAGAGATTTTTTTCATTCAGAGAGGAAAATGAGAAATAATCACCCCAAAATGAGAAATAATGTAATTATGCCAATAAAGGTGAAAAAAAATGGGAAGATCACAATGTCTCTTAATACAGCAATACTGTCTTTAAAATCCTTGTTCCGTAACTGCTTTGGTCTGAAGTGTTTTCAAAAGCAATTAAGAACACAGACCAAACACAAAACTAATACATGCAGTTTGTTGGTTAGGTAAGTCGCCATTGCATATATGCTTATAAACAAGATTATTTAAAGTATACTAGCTGCATTTTTAAATATATGGACACTGGAGTACAGCATATCATGGACATTAGTTAGGGTAGACACCATATTTACTTTAACACAAAGTGTACAGTGTGTCCATTTTTTTCCAGATTTCAATCTTTTGTTGATTTTTAGTAAATATGCGTTCTACCCAGAATATGCTATACCACAAATATACACAATTGTAAATAATTTGAAAGGTAACAAATGGAAAATAAATACAATTGCATAAATAATTACACAGTATTTGATAATACACTGAATGAAAATATTGACAAGGCTGTTTTTTGCACAGGACCAACCAGACACAGTGAATGCTGGAATTACGTGCCGTAATGCTACAGCACCACAAACTCCTTTTTGGATTTACCCTGCAATCCCTTTTCTGTAATACCATATCCTTAACAAACAGACTATCAATACACCTAGGAACAAATGATCAATCGGTTAGGATGACTGAAAAATTCAAGGTCAAAAAGTCATTTTACATAAAGTGATTTAACTAGATTAATGTCGTCAGGTCAATCTCAATTCTTCCTCATAACGTCGCTATGAGTGAAGAAAGACAGAAGGAAGAGTTTTATGAAACGGAGTGCTTTGGACTCACATTCATTTTCCTCCGGCAGCGGGAGAGGTTGAGCAGCAGAGAGACTTTGAGCTCGCGGAAGGTCTTCAGGTCCTCTGTGAAACCCTCTCGTGGGAACTTCTTCAGGGCATACTGGTAGCGTTGGGCGGCTTCTTTCACCTTTCCTTTCTGGTTTGGCAAGACATTTTTACTTCTCAATTTTTAAAATATATGATTATGATATATTGTCATAAAAACAAATGCTATATGACACAGAACCAAAGTATATTAAAAGCATACTTTTTTTAAACTTAAAAAAAAATTCTATACACTATTTAATGCAATTACATCAGAAGTAACTGTAAATTACAGAAAGAGTAACCTCTTTACTATTTCAAGGGATCAGTAATTAAAGTAATGTAATTACTTAGTAATGAAATACACCTAACACTGTATATTGACAGCATATTCCTAAACACAGTTTTGTGTATGTACATTTCTTCAGCTAAATATTCTATCATATTCATTGCGTATGATTATAATTCAAATAAAAGCCACACACCTTGTAGAAACCATCTCCTTCCTCTATCAGTTTGCTCAGCAGAACAATCATAATATCAGGTTTGGATGTAGCCATTGCCCATGTTGCAGGACCTAAGTGCAATAGAGCATAAAAAAGAGGAAAAGCAAAGAGTCACCACAGACTGATAGTCCATATGGACACAAAGTAGCTTGCTAATCTCTGAGGGACACAAAGGAACAAGCAGGCTGCCAGGATATCTTGCTTAAAAAGGAGGCAAAGTCTACAAACAATTTTTGCATATCACAAAAAGCCATAGCAACACGCCAGGCAAAAAAATAAAGACACAAATCACGAGCAGTTTGGCTCTATATACCTTGCCGAAATTGAAATCGGTTTATACTGGCAATAAAAACATTTGAATCCAACAGCTACTGAACTTGTGGTCAGCATTTTTGAGCTCACTGTGGACAGCCTGAACTGAGGTCAAGTGTTTCTACTGATTTGGACAATGCACAGTGGAGGGAGTGTTGGAATAAGAGGTTGATAGGGGTCTATTAGAGCTGTAGATTTCGCCATGGGCAACCAGTTGCAGTATGCAGGCAGGCAGTGATTTAGTGCAATTCATGCAAGGCACAGTTGAGTACAAAATAATGAGCACAGGATCAGTTAGCAAACTGGCCAGTAGCCTGAAAAAGCCAAACTGAGAGCAACTGTGGAAAAAAATTAAGGGGTTGTTCACACAGAATGCATTTTTAAAACCACAGCATCTAAAAAAATGTGACTCATGACACGAGAAAAAACATCCATCCTAATATTAAAATGCGACGCAAATGAAAAGCAGTTGCACGCAACATTGAAAGACATCCATCGCAATGCAAGAGCACAACGGATTATAAAAAATATAGGCGTTTCTAGACAAAATCAGAATATTAAAAGACGTCCATCGACATCTTGAGATGAGTTATCTTCTTTTTATCAAGATGCTGCAAAACACGTCACAATTCAGCATCTCGAGATGAGTTTTAACTTCTTTTAACTTGACACAGCATCTTTGTTTGCGTTGCTAATGGCGCAAGGTGCTACAAAAAGCATCACAATACAGCATAGAGGAGTTTTAATTTCTTTTTAACTTGACACAGCATCTTTATTTGGGATGCTAATGGCACAAGACGCTACAAAACAGCAAAAAGTGTCATTATACAGCATCTTGAGGTGAGTTTTAACTTTTAACGTGATATAGCATCAAATGCAACACTAGAAAAGTGCATAAAAACCCCAGCAAGATAACACAACGGTCAAAGATGACATCTAGCACGTTTACATAAAAAAAGTTACAAAACAGAGCAAGAATGCATTCTGTGTTTATGTCCCCCCAAACCACACAACATTCTGCTGTATCATGCCAAAATGCAAAACCTTTTCCTACATGCAGCCATGCAAGCCGACAGAATGAACGAACAGATCCACGTCTACCGTCAGATTTTTGCAGCAGTACAAGATTACACAAAAATCAACCCATGTTTATGGCTGACAGCAGCTCTTTCCACTTTTTGAAGCCAAGAATTGTGATATGAATATGGCGTTCACATTTGGGCATCCAAAACACTATCAGACCCGACCAATGGAGAAGGGACCACACGGGTAACAAGATGAAGAGACAGTCAAAAATGGCAGATGGGGACAAAGGTCTGCATTTTACCTCGAGCACGGGTGGGGAGTGTCTGACATCCTGGTTACGAGGAGAGAAGAGGTGGGAAGGGTCACGAGTGAAAGGATGACAGGTTATTAGGGCAGAGTGAAGCATCATGGGAGGGGCGTCCATTTCAGACAGAGAGCAAAGGTTTATGAAAACAGGAAATGGAGAGTGTGAAAGAGAGTCAAGGAAAGAAAAAGAAAGAGATTGAGAGTTGTGGTTAAGGGTGAAAGAGTGACATGAAAGGAAGAACAAGGAAGATCAGCCGTGAGAAGCCATGGCAAGCAGCAACATTAGCAAAAGCAACAGTCAGCTGCAGATCAGTGGAGTTCTGCAGTTCGGAGAATGAGGGTTAGCCTAGGATGACTGAGGTCACAGGGAGGGGTATGAAGGAGAAAGACATCTAAATGTGAAGCTAATTTCATATGATATTCAATGCATGTGCTGCTTACATTCCTAAAGCATTTTTTTCAAGGTATATCCGTTGGAATCTATGCTGCGTTTCATCCAAAAGTGATTGTTGGATATTCTGGACATACAACCAGATCCACTGCCTGACACTCAAAAGATGACGTACACTATCGTTCACTACTATTGCTATCGGTACTAATTACTTTTAATATGTTTGTTCAGTAAGGATGTATTAAATTGATCAAAGTAAAAGTAAAGACATTCATAATATTACAAAAGGTTTTTTTCTATCACGTTTTCCACAAAAATAATTGAGCAGCTTGACTGGTTTCTTGAGCACCAGATCATCATACTATGATTTCTGAAGGATTATGAGACACTGAAGACTCGAGTAATGGCGGTGGCTATTTTTTTACATTTTAAACGTAATGCATTTCTTGCGGTTTAAAGCATGCAGGCAAAACACTCTGACTAACTTCATGGTTGCTAGCAATCGACATCAGATGCTTTGTGTTTAGAAGCAACCGTGAGTCAGGCAATGCTTTGACTCCGGCATTTTAGAATGACCAGAAAACCTTGTTTTCTTTTCTCACTGAGCAAATTATTCAGTCAGAAATATTTCAGCAAGAGTTTCCAACTTGAAGTGGATTTTTAATTGGATTCTTCCAAGTAGGAAGCTGGTGACTCTGACTTTACAAGCTGAATGGAGCGCAGCATTACAACCCCAAATTAATTAACACACCAGTATATATAGATTTTTTTTTTATTTTTTTTAACAAACTGTGAAATGGTATGGTCAAACATCTACCTGAAATTCAACATATGGCTATCTACTTTTTAGTGCAGCAAATTATTGTACTTTTAAAATAAGAGTGTAATTTAGCATTATTTTTTTTCTGTAAGAACCTTCCAGCCTACCTATCTTGGCGCCCTTCTTGAGCAGTGCCACCACCACTGACGTGTTCCTGCAGCCAACCGCACGATCCAGTGGACGCATGCCGCTGTAGTCCACATGCTCGATCATCGCACCATGATCCACCAAATACTGCACCTGAAACCACATCAAGACCAGGTTTATTGTCAGTAGATCTCCTGTCAGCTCCTACGTGATATCTGTGCAGAACCATAATTTTACGCTAGCATCCCAATTTGGAAACGTAAGGTTTACATTTTTAAATACAGTAGCTCTACATAAAGTTAGCTGACTATGACAAAACCAACCACTTCTGAGTCTCCGTAAAAAGCAGCAAGATCCAGCGGAGTGCGGCCGCTCTTGTCTGCATGGGCCGTTGCCGCACCCCTCTCAACCAGAGCACGGACCAATGGGAGGTGGCCTTTAAGACACGCCCAGCTCAGTGCTGTTAGCCCCTCCTTGTCCATCAAAGACAATGAGGCACCTGTGAAATAAGTAGAAATTGTCAAAAGAATAGAGAGTATTGACCTAAGTCCCTTTAAGTCAAGTCATTTCACTCGGCGGCCAACTTTGAAACGCCTCGAGCGCTGCAAGTTCAGCTCTTATCTCTTTGAATGGGGAAACATCAAAATCACCAAAACTGCTTGCCAAGCTTACGATTAAATTTCATATTTGAAATTACCACTGAAATCTGACAACAACGGTCTCATAAATCTCAAATCATTAGCCCCGTCCACAACATTCAGTCGAGGTTGGAATGTTCGGTCTGGACTTGATCCGTAGTGGAGCAACTATGCTTGAACCTGAGCTGTTTGGACCAATCAAATTGTTAGGGCGGGCTTTATATGATGATGAACAGATGATCAACCATAACAGGAATCATCCATGTCACCAAAGAGCGCTTGGGTTGAATTTGTTTACTAAACGGAGAACCATGATGAGTGTGTTAGTAAGTACTCCGTGTGTCCTTAAATTCTTTTTACAACACTGGCAAAGATCGTTTACACTCATTTTCTTCTTCTACTTCTTCCATCGTGTGTGCAGATGAGTTCTGTTGACAACCATGTGTCGCTCGTCACTTTCTCCATTGCTCTGATTGGCATAATCACAGCCCAATGGAGCAGTATCAGACTCATATTCTGACTAGAATCTGAGCATGACAACGTCAGGCTATCAAATCATGACAAAAAAAAACTGCATTTTTCAACCTGGACAAAGCTAATGCACATAACGACCAGTGCTTCTAATGGCAGCTGCAGTGGCACAATGACTTTACTAATCAACGATTGACTCTTTCATTTTGAAGGCGGGGCTTATTCACTCTTATTGCACTTTCTCCCATTCATAAGTAATCGGAGTGTACCCTCTTCCTATATATAAAGGCTTTAGTATTGACGGACAGTCTCCTTTAACTTACATGCAACTTTAAAATTTACTTTGTAATGAAATTGTATACCTGCAACAACAAATCTAGTGTATGAGCAGGACAGCTGTACCTTGAGCCAGCAGGAACTCCGCCGTACCCAGATGTCCCTCAGACGCAGCCATCATTAGAGGAGTTCGGCCCTGTTTGTCAGCCATGTTCACATCAGCACCATGATTTAGCAACAGGTCCACTATCTGCACAACCAACACAGACATCTCAGACTAAATCATCTACAAAATAAAAATGCACTAAATAAAAACGTGACTTTTGTGGTGTAGGAGGTGCCCACCTGCCAGTGTCCCTGCCGCACGGCGCTGAAGAGTGGCACAATGCCCCTGCGGTTGGGCTGAGCCACAGCGGCACCCTGCTCTAATAAAAGACGGCACACATCCAGCTTCCCCCGACCCGCTGCTGCTGTCAGTGCTGAGGTATAGAGAGAGTCGTAAGTGAGCAGTTTGTGTGTTCATATTTAAATCAAAATCATGTTGTCTAATGGTGTTGTACCTGTTTCGCCCCATAGTGTGTCAAAGTTGTTTATCTGAGCCCTTTCCTCCTCTTCCTCATCTTTCTCAGGCAGGTCAAGCAGGTATGAGACAATCTGTGTATAAATAAACACAAAATATGTGCAAGGTTTTTTTTTTTTCTCTCATTACCAAACTTAACATGTTGACAGAGATGTTTAAAAATGCTGTAATACTGCTAAACCTATTAAGTATAATTAATACATTCACATATTTGTATTTATTTGTAATATTTTATATGGTATATATATATAAATATTGAATAGGAATTTGTGAATGGTGGAACAGTGATGCACTTGAATAGAAAGTAAAAAAATACATTTACTGTTACTTTTATACAGTTCAGTGAATTCTTGACAATAAAAGTATTCATGTCTTTAAAAACAAAACCCCAAAAAACCTCTAACCTCTGTATAGCCCATACTGGCGGCTGCTATGAGGGCCTGTTGTACTGCATGGCTCTTGCTAAAGGACCCGGGCGGCTGTCCGTCTGTGTTCCACTCGCACTGCACCAGATACTTTACCACCTCTAGATGACCCCGCAGGGCGGCGTGGACCAGTGCACACTGACCGTTCTTATCCAGGTGATCCACCTAAACAAAGAGAGAGAAGAGAAACAGAGAAGGAACTTTGATAGCTGAAAAACAACAGCCAACGGAACTACCTTCTGTTCCTATTGGTTATCAATCTTTATTTAGACATGTCATGGCTGACCTTGGCTTTCTTGCTGCAGAGGGCAGTGACGATGGGTAGGTGACCCGCAGCGGCTGCATAGCCGAGGGGAGTGAGCCCGCTCTCTGAAGCACCCTCCACTTCCGCCCCAAACTCTAACAGCAAAGCCACAGTCTCCAGGTAGCCCAGGTGGGCGTGCACACACAGGATGGGGGCGTTATTCAACACCTCTGTACGATAGTTCACATTAGCTCCACCTATAATCAGCAGCCGAGATACCTAGAGAAAGAGATGAGTAAAAATTTTTATCTGGGTTTCAATAAAGAAATTTCCAGGATATTTCCAATCAATTATGTACAACATGCATATTTTACTGCCCTCACGTTGAACAATTTCTTGCTGATAAAATATTACAGACATAACACAACTAGAAAATGATACACTACTGGGCCATTAAGATAAAACAATATTAAAAATAATACTTTTATTTAGCAAGGACGCTTTGAATTGATTGAAAATCATAGTTGAAAGTCATCTAGCGGCATCTAAAATGGCTCATTCTAAGGTAATAAAAACATAACGTGCACTATGTAAGGTAAACATTGTTATGTATATTATCTGTCAATAGATCCTCATAAATACTACACACTGCACCTTCAATACTTTTACATTGTTATAAAGCATTACTGTTTCAAATAAATGCTGGCAAATTCATTTTAAATAAATCATTTTAAAACAGATTAAAATAAAAAGTTATTTTATATTGTAATATTTCACAATATTACTGTTTTCCCTGCATTTTTGATCAAATACTGTAAATGCAGCCATGGTGAGAATAAGAGACTTTTCTTTCAAAAATCTCACCAATCCAAACTTTTGAACAGTAGTGATTAAAAAACAAAAAAATATACAGCGTGTTTGCTGAAGATGATTTTTATCATGTAATGTTCTAATTTGAGAGACCTCTTTTAAAGGACCCAAACTTTTGAATGGTAGCATAAATTCACTGTGGAACTATCCATGACTTTTCCACGATTTTTAAAGATTTTCCTTGTCCTTCCTAGATCTGTAAATCACTCTAAAATTCAAAGTATTTTCAGGTTTTCTGTGGCTGTCTGTTTTTGATACCTTGATGTTTGGTGTGTAGAGGTTTCTAAGTGAAGCCAAAGATGCAGAGAGCCCTTCTGTACTGTAGGACACCCATAGCCCCTGCAGCACTGACGAGGAAACCCCAACCTTCTTACTCAGGCCCTGAGACCAAGAGACATTGTGGTTAATAAAAAAAATTAAAAAATACCCGATTTGGCAATACATTATATACTGCTGTAGTCAGATTGATGGTATCAATTTAGCACACATCAGAAGTGTTGTAGTTGTTATAGTTGGCCTAACCTTAAAGATGTGAGCTTTGAGAATGTGGTGGCCAAGTTCGAGAGTCTGTTGTCGATTAAGCTTACTGTCTTGCCGTGAAAACCAGAAAGCAAGCAGTGTGTGGCCACTCCTAAAGAATCATGGGAAAAAGAAACAAGAGAATGGTATAAGAGATTTCACTTCAGTACTGTGATGTATTACTGAATGCAACAGGATATTCAACAAGACAAAATGTGGGACTGGAAACAAGTTATTACATTTTGATGGAAGATTCAGAAGACACACATTCTGACTCCTTGAGCTCCTCACCTGGGGTCGCAGAGGAACTTGGTCTTCTCTCCGTCCTCTCTCCAGATGAGCCACTCTCTGAACGAGGGATGGACGAACATTCGCGTGCCATCACGTCTTTTCACCAGGAAAGGCGACAGGAGTTCAGACCTCTGCTGGAAATCCTCCCAGTCCATGGCCGCTCCACGCACCATGCTGGCGTTCACGGCGCTGTAGGCCTGCTCGTCAGTTAACGGGTGTAGAGAAGCCACGGCCACGTTCAGCAGTGGAAGAACACGCTCGAATGATGACTGAGTTGGGAAACGCATGTTCAGCTGCAACAGGTAGACCTCAGCCAGATTCACTGGAACGACCTGAACACAACCGATTGAAAAAATAAACACACGCAAAAAAGCTGAAACATATTCTATCATTTAAATGGTAAAACATAAAATCATACCACATACATAACTCTAAAAAGCTAAAATAAAATAAACATGAAATATATAAAAAAAACACCACATGTATCTCTGAAAAGTTAAAATAAAATAATCTGAAATAAAAAGAACATGCATAACACTGAAAAGCTATAATTTTTGTTGTTTATCGTCTTTTTTTCTTTTACTTATTTTAATTAAATAAAAGGAAAACCCACCACATATCTAAAAAAAAAAATTATATATATATATATATATATATATATATATATATATATATATATATATATATATAATTTTGATTTTTAGATATGTGGTGGGTTTTCCTTTATATATATATATATATATATATATATATATATTGTTTATACTACTTCTTTTTATTTCTCTTTTTTTCTCTAAATTTGTATCACTTAAATAACTCTAAAAGCCTAAAATAAAAAATATATCAAAATAAATAACTAACAACATATACATCTCTGAAAGGCCAAAATAAAATACATGTACCGTAATAACAAGAGTACACAACACTAAAAATCTAAAAAAATAAAATTGTTTAATGTCTTTCTTTTCCTTCTTTGCATGAAGTGTCACTCCTATGATGTACTTATTAATAAAGGAGGCATCTGTGTGACCCCTGACCTTATAGCTGGAGCTTTTGAGCACGAGGTAACCCTTCTCAATGAGGTCCAGTGTGAGCTTCAGGTAGAGGTAGGAGCCCCGGCTCAGACTCTTCAGATGAGCGCTGAGCTTGGTGAAGGCCGCGTTGTCCAGTTTTCCATTGAGCGCCACGTTGTTCTGGATCTCCTGGCTGGCGTGCAGCCGGTGCAGGATGTAGCCCTGCAGGTCAGAGTCAATCGCATCGCTCTCCTCCAGGCGATCCAGAGAGATACGGTGGAACGGCAACGGACGAGTCACATCCTTAGAAACAAAAAATAGCACAGAGCAAATAAGTAAAAAAAGTAAATGAAAAGAAATAATGATTGCTATGGATAGATGGGATTCAGACCTGTAGTGTCGTTCTGACGGTGACTACCAGTTTAAGCCATGGAGGGAAACGCTCAATGGTTTTGCACAGGAAGGAAACAATAGTTTCTCCATAATCCGGTTTATGGAACTCTGCCTCATTCAATCCGTCAATCAAGATGATGAGATTCTCCTCACAGGCAATCTTCCTCTCTGTAAATATTGCATGTTTTAAATATTACATGCATGTATGTGTACGTACAGTATGTGAGTATGCATGAACACGTTTACGTACCTCGATGCAGGATCTCCAGAGGTTCCAGCAGGCCCCTGCGGAAAGCGTTGAAGGGGTCCTGGACGCAGGAGCGCAGGCTGAGTGTGCTCTGCAGGTGCGGCTGGCGGAGCAGAAGCTCTCGGTAGGCCTGCATCTGAGGAGCCCTGCACAACAACGCTGCCACATTATGCACAAACTCAGGCACCAGGCAGGTGTACGCGTTGTCGGCCTGACAGTAATGGTACGCCACCACCTACAGCAGAGGGAAGGAGCAAATGAGATATAAGCACACATTTACATTCACAAGACAGCTTGGGTTGAGAACCTGGTTTAACCTTTGCTTAGGAACAAGTTCCGCTCACTGAATTTGTTTGGCCAAATGTTGTTCCAAGAGAGCTGATATTTCACTGACTGAATAATTACAAAAACGCATTAATTCAGGAACAAAACACCACTACTGTTGTTCATACAGCTTCGCTTGGAACGTTGTTTTCATTGGTGAAGCAAGAATATTGCATTCATATTTTTTTATCATTTTTTTAATTCAGCAAAGATGCATTAAACTGATCAAAAGGGAAACTAAAGACTTACAAAACATTTCTATTTTAAATAAATAGTTCCATTTGAACCCTCTACTCATCTTGAAAAAAGTTTTCCACAAAAACGGTTTCCACTAAAATATTAAGCAGGTACTGTTTTCAACACTGATAAT
This sequence comes from Gobiocypris rarus, assembly GCA_023029165.1. Classification (NCBI taxonomy): domain Eukaryota; kingdom Metazoa; phylum Chordata; class Actinopteri; order Cypriniformes; family Gobionidae; genus Gobiocypris; species Gobiocypris rarus. Next base: position 29,170,930 of record CM040934.1, on the reverse strand, counting down.
AATAAGAAATGTTTCTTGAGCATCAAATTATCATATCAGAATGATTTCTGAAGCATCATGTGACACTGAAGACTGGAGTAACACAGCTGGAGAAAAACAGCTGTCATTGCAGGAATAAATTACATTTCAAATTACAAAATTAAAAATAGAAAAATAATATTTCTGAATAATACTGCTTTTCTTGTTTTTTTCATCAAAATACCTGAAGCCTTGGTGAACCAAAATCTGACCCCAAACTTTTGAACGGTAGTGTAAGTGAAAAGCTATATCAGCACTACTGTATGTGTTTTCATTATTGGAGCATTAGGCTCTACTACTGTATACATCGCAAACACAACTCAGTGATACATTTAACTGAGTAAAGTTGCCCGGTACATCTAGGGGTTCCTGCTAAATGTATTTTAGACAAAGAGAAACGCAAAAAGTCTCCGTTCAGCCTCTGAGATTTAGTGCAGAAACTGCTTTAAGCTCAAAAACACAATGAATATAAAACTAGAGAAAGATTCAAAGTTTTATTAATGCATAAAACATTATAGAGTTTGAGTGCATTGATGGCCTTATTCCAATATTCTAAGACTGCTGCTCCCCTGGATTCACTTCATCACGCTGTGTGTGTGTGTGTGTGTGTGTGTGTGTGTGTGTGTGTTTCAAAAGCTTGTCATCATTAGCAATGCAGAGCTCTGAGTATATCTAATGGCTGTGCTGGGAGACTCTGTGCATATAAATATTTGATAAGGCAACAGAGCTGCAATAAACCTTTGTGCTTAAAAGAATAGAGAAAGAGAGAGAAGTAGAGAGAGAGAGAGAGAGAGAGAGACAGAGAGTGCAAATTAATGAAAGAAGGAGGAGTAAAAAAGAAGAAACAGGGAGACCGAGAGATAATAAAACAATAGAAGAGAAGAAGAGAGAGACTGAAAGGCAGGTTGGTCATATGCCCGGCCCTGTTGATTATGTTGGTATTAGTTGGCACCTGAGAAGCCAGCCTTCTGAGCGCCTCCTCCTGGCGTCTCCGCATCTCTGGCGTTCCAGGACAGCTGCTCCCTCCAACCAGAGTGCCGTGAGCGGACTGAGGCTGGCTCAAGGGAAGTGTGTCGCCATCTGAGAGAAAGACATGGGATGTGAACAATGTCAGAAACTCCTATATATATTCTCATCAGAGATAGTTACTTTTAGGATTTGCAGGATTTTAATATTCAATATTGCTGAATTTCAAAACTCATTAATAAAAAAAAAAGTGTAAAAACTGCAATGACAAGTCATTAAAGTAGTTTCAAATTCTGTTTATTTAAAAAAAATATTTAAAGCAATATTATAAATATACAATATATTTTAATAAAAATATATTATACTGTATATTATAATTTTAATATAAAGTCTATAATCAAACATCGACTAGTATCAGCAACTAGTCACATTCGTTATAGTAGACGAAAAACAGTACACAAACGGAGTAGTATGTCCGAATACACAGTATTGAAAAAACAGTAGGTGAAAAGTCCCCGGATGACCTACTACATCTGACGAGATTCTGAAGTGCACATTCAATGGACACTTTACTCTCCATAAGGCCACAAGAGAGGATTTATGAACGGAGGTGAAGGGTCGCAACTGGCACTGGTAGGTCACATGAAAAATGACAACATGGCGGATGTAGTATGTCCAGATTACTTTCATACTATATAGAGCATACTTTTTTAAAGGTTGCAAAGTTCAAATTGAAATGTAGTACCTACTCACATAGTATGCGATTTCGGACTCAGCTACTGACTACTTTATGGTGCTTTTTTTTTTGGTAGCTTGATAGTTGTGTTGTGATGGAAAAGAGCATACAGGTTTGAGGTCACAACACAATGGTCAGTAAATAATGACAACTTATGACAAATGGTTTTTTGGCCTGAACTAGCTTGTCTGTTAGATTAATAGGGATATATTCCTATAAGACCTTTAAGCATCTAACAGACAATTATGCGATTTTGTTTTAAACGAATCCACTCACGTTTCGGGGAGGCGTGTGGACTGTCAGAGGCGAGTTGTCTCATGTGGATGCCGTGGCAGCTGAGAGCCACTAAGCGTGAGATGATGGCTGTTTTGCCAAAGCCCACGTTGCCGGCAATAACGACACCTTGATTGGCGGTGGGCTCGCTGCTGCGGAGAGACACGTCAACTTCCTGGAACAGCCATTCCCGACCGGTGAAAACCGTATCTGGCATCAGACTGGGCACCTCGAAGAGAAGCGGCTTTAGGGCGATGTCCGGTGGCCGGTATGGAGCAAAGCGCACTGCATCATGGGAAACATTAGAAATGTACTAAATGAAACAGGCTTATACATATAAAAACATCCTTCAACCAAAAAATCCCAACCAAAGCCTTTTTTTCCCCTTCTATTTCTTTTTACAGTGATTTTATCCATCAAAGTATCCATCTGAAGTTTCACAATACTACCCCAGTTTCACAGACTTAAGCCTATAGTCCCAAACTAAAATGCATGTTTGAGGGGTTTTAACTGAAAGTGACTTGTACTGACATGTCTTTAAAAAAATGTCACTGCCATTGTTTTGTCTCAAGATTCACACCAGTGATGTTTTTTACTAAGGCACGTTGAACTAATTTAACTAATCTAATCCTGGCTTAATCAAAACCCTGTCTGCGAAACCAGGCCTTCAAAATGCAAACCTCTTCACATTGCAGGAATCATTTTTAACCAGCAGGGGGAGATGCTTTGTCTGAAAAAGGTCAGAACTGGCAGCTTACGCAAGACGACGCTGCAGTGTGAAACACCATGAATCAATGGTAGTCAATGGGGTGCCTTGACCCATTAATGTACAGCAGAAAACATCTGAAATAAGCCTCCATGCATCAAGAACAGAAGCAGAGCCATCACTGAGCCGTTGCCATGCTTACCGGGACCCACCCAGGAGGATGATTTTTGCTTTTGTTCATAGATTATTTGTCAAATGTATTGGCACCATGCATACAATTTATATTCATGGTCATGTTAATCCATCACATATGATTGCAATAAGTTATTAACATTAATTAAAAATTCCTCATATTCAGTTGTATAATCCTCATTATTCTTATACATATCATAAGCCGAACTACACAAACAGTTAATGCAAATTACTGATAATATTCTAAGCAAGTGTCATTGTAAAGCAGGATGGGTTCAATTAAATTAGTTAGATTAAATTATTCAAAATCATTTCCCAATCGTATATGCTTATACTGCAACAAGTGTGATGGAGCATATTATAAGGTTATTTATCCCTCCATTTGCATGTGCGCTATTAATTAGCCAGATAACATGTGAATTAATTATCTGTGCATTAGCATAATAAGGTGGGCGGGGTTACACATGGCGAGGTGACCTTTATGAGCATACGCTGAGCTTGGATGCGAGCAGACACCATTGGAACATATAGAGGGAGACAAAGGAGGAGAGAGATAGAAACCAGGGCAGCCGAGCAGTAAAATGGCTATAAAGAACCAGAGCTGGGAAGGTTGTAAATAAAGAAAAGATGAAAGCAACTATTTAACCCATAGCGTTTCAGTGGAACACATTAAAATCTCCTTTCATGGCACAGCTAGTGTGAATGTTTTCCACAATTAAGCATCATTATTACTGGTGGAAATGTCTTCTGAAAGAGTACTATACTTAAACATGAAAGAACCTGCTTGTAATTGTGTTAAAATGAGCCACAGTGAGCTAGAATTACCATCTACAGATACCTTATGTCTGTCGTACAGTTTGAGTATCATGTCACTATAGCTAACCACATGGATAGAGTCCACCTCCACTTCTTCGTCACTAGTGCAGTCATCCTGAAATAAACAGGTTTTTTGGTGAATTGTGACGCAAGCTATTGGAGTACTGAGTGAATCAGAGAGGAATCCCAGACCTCCAATGCAGAGTTAGAATGTGTGGAGCCTTGACTGTGAGCTTTAGACAGCAGACTGAGCTCTGACAGATGAGCCAGCGCTAATGCTAATAGGAAGTCAATACTTCGATCTGGACAGGAGACAGATTATGGCATGGCAGACCAAAGGGGAAACCAAGAACAGCAGGCCTGGGGGGGGGGTTGTGTTGAGGGTTTTAATGGGACATGCTGTGTGTAACAGATGTGAGAGACGCAAGGTGCACATGCACATCAATATACCGGTAATTAACTATTTATTTCAGAAGTTAATTTTTGCAGAATTCTATTTTTGCAATCCACAACCTCACCACTAGATGTCGCTAAAAATCACACACTGAACCTTTAAAGGGATAGTTCACCCAAAAAATGAAAATTAGCCCATGATTTACTCACCCTCAAGCCATCCTATGTGTATATGACTTCTTTCAGACTAGAGATGCTCATTATCTGAATATTAACTGTTAACTGATTTAATTGGCATTAAATAAAAATAAAAACGTCTGTGACGTTTCTGAAAGACATTTATTTTACTGTGCAAACAGCAGCATACAGAACAGCTCAACAACAACAGAACCTGGATTCACACAGTATCACATTTCTGACAACAGAGAAAAACAGAATGAAATTATATAAATGAAAAGCATAAAATAAATAGGCCTACACTAAATATCTTTCATTTAAATAATTAACAAATTAAGATGACAAAATTAAAATACACTGAATCTAAAACCGGAATAGTTTTTTTCTTCATCAAATAAAAACAGCAGGCCTATGTTTTTTTAAAAGTAACATGTGATGTGTGGTTAATCTGGAGCGCAGCCTGTTGACAGTTAGACCCACGGCAGAAACACCCTCTCATATGGCACTGATGCCCCGGGAATACAGAGATAATGCATCGCTAGAGCGGCCAGCCTCAGGAAGCGCCTTTCATTTGCTTTCCTCCAGTGAAGAGCTTGTACTACTGCTGTACTTTTAATACTGCGTAGCATAATTTGCAAGTAACTTTGTCGCCCTTTCTGTCGAAATGGTCCCACACAGCAGGCCTACTTCTTTTCCATTGCTTCATTTTGCCAAATATGTCTGTACAGGCACATGTGGTTGCACGTGTTAACACTCCCCGTGAGTTAACAAATATAGCATATTTTTCTTCAACCATGCAGCAAACAAAACTAAAAAAATCCACTTCAAAATAACACAATACCTTTTAAACCATTTAACTGATAGTATTAATCAGTCAAAATTCGTACTTTCGGTTAACGGTTAAACAGTCCATATGAACAAGCCTAAAGAATCAGAGTTATATTAAAACGTGTCCTGGCTCTTCTAAGCATTATAATGGCAGTAAATCGCAGCACAAAATTTGAAGCACAAAAAGTGCATCTATCCATTATAAAATTAATCCACACAGCTCCAGGGTTAATAAAGGCCTTCTCAAGCAAAGCGATAGGTTTATGTGGATGCACTTTTTTGGGCTTCAAATTTTGCCATTATAATGGCCATTCACTTGCCATTATAAAGCCAGGACCTGTTTTAATATAACTCTGATTGTATTCATCTGAAAGAAGAATTTCATACACATAGAATGGTTTGAGGGGGAGCAAATCAAGGGGTAATATTCATTTTTGGGTGAACTATCACTAAGCCGGGTACACACTGTACGATTTATAATACTCTTTTATGACTGTTGCTTGTCAGACTGCACAAACATGATCCCCGCTGTAAATCATGTCACACTGTTGGATCTCAGTTGTCATTAATTCGAGACTGTACGACAGTCAAGATGTGTTAAAGACAAATGCACACACGAAGACTCATCCGGAGTTTCACATCACCTATCTGTGACACGTTCGGTGACTGTGAACTGCATTACATGCAGGATTAAAATGGAGGCTAGCAAACGAAAACACTCTCTATCATTTGTTATTATTATGGCTTGTCTTGAAAAGAAAAATGGAAAACACGTAATGAATAATTTGGGCTGAAAAGGCGCGGACAAAGTTATTTTTGTGGCTGACCTTATTACATATGCATTTGTATGAGTTTCCCTTTCAGGCAGAACATTCATGGGAGCTGAGTATGTAAATGAATCATGCAAGGTGATTTACTAAGGTTTGCGTTCATCAGTCTACCGCCCCAAAAAGCTCGTCATAAACACAGATGCTAACTGGTAGATTGTGTTGGCCATTATGGATATGATCCGGCTGCGTCTGTGTTCTTTCAGTTGGGAGTTGTCAGTAGATCACACACAGATCACACACAGAACTTTCCACTTCCATCTGCATTTTTTGGGAATTCCGATCTGACGCTAATTTGCTGTTTAGTAAATCTGGCCCAAAATGATTAGCAACCCACATAAAAAGTTTCTGATTTAAATGTTAATGGCCTCAAACTGTTCAGAAGTAGCTGAAAAATGTCTCCCAGTTCATTTGAGTTTAATGTGAGACCAAATATTGAGTATAGGGTTGAAATTTGGACTCTAACCAGGCCAAAACATGAGCCTGATGGACTTGGAGATGCTTCTTGTGGAAAGCAAGACATTCTGCAATATTCTCCTGTACTCCAAAGCATTAAATGACTTTCCACAGTGAAGTATCTCACCAATACCAGTAGCTAAAAAGGCTTCCCACACAATGACGGTTCTTCATCAATGCTTCACTGTGTTAGAGATGCATTTATTATTAATTATTAATATTTCGCAGCAGATTTTCGAAGGCATCGCACTGGAGCATCACCATGCGACTCATGTTTCATTGATTCATCATTCCACATACAACTTTCCCATATTCTGCCAAAATCTTAATTCTGTCTTTGATATTTTTCTGAGACAGCAATGGATTTTTAAGTAGTGAGCTAACCTTGCTTTGATTCAGCTTTTTTTTGGTCAATACATAAATCCCATGCTTCCGTTTATGTTATTTCATAGTGTGGCAAAATAAAGAATGATTAGGTTTGTCCACATGTGACTTTTACTTTACACAAGGCTGGTGATGAAGTGAAAGAAAGTGGAAGAGTAAAAGGTACATGTGAACACGTACAAGCACAAAATCTAGAAAGAACATACACACCTCTCATGTCCGCTTGTCCAGAGCGGCTGGCACCGGAGTTCTGACGCGGCATACGCAAAGACGTGCGCAGTGGAGCCTGTCTCTGCTCATCCAGATAAGCAAGATCCTCCAGATGAGCTGAACTAGTGGCTGAAAGAGAGAAATATACTGTCATTTTTTAACATATTAAATATTGTCTATTTTATTTAAAAAGATTACAATTTCAAAGTAATAACGAATTTCGTCACTTTTTTTTAATTACATTTTTGTATGTGTATTAATGCTTGGGCAATAATATATTTAAAATATTGATACCAATTAAGTACTTTGAAATTGAACACTAAAATAAAATTTGCATTGGTATTGAAACTTGAAAAAAAGAGTCAGAGAGAGAGAGATTGATCAACCAACTCATGCCGCCCACATCCATATTAAACAGATTGAGAATACACAACAATAAATAATTATAACCCAATTATGCATTTCCTCATTCCAGTAGCCAAATAAAAGAAGAAAAGCTATTAAAAAAGCAAAAATATTCTAGAAAACAGGTTTCTTTTTTTGTTGTTCATTTACCATGGTCAAAGAATGACCTCAGATTGTAGGCTAATTGAATATATAATATGGTGTCCATGGTGAATGGTTATGGAATTAAAATTATAAACCAAATTATTTGTAATTACATTAATTCAATACATGCTTTTATTCAAAAAATGAAGGTGACTTACAAAAGAAGGTACAACATACCCCAACACAGTGGTATTTCATAGTTTTATCAAAAACACACCATGGTTCTATCCGCAGTTCAAGATGGGTCAAACCCTTTGACAAACTGTTTAAGAGCTTGTGTCTGCTTAGCTTTCATGAGGATGCATGCATGAATTTTGAGCCTTTTTTCCATTGCTAATGAGGAGGACTGTTCATGGCGGCTTGATGCACGAGAATATTAAAAACGCTGTGGGTGGCCGCAGAATTTATCTCGTCTCAAAGCATATGGAGAGAGCTCTTGAAACTACTTAACAACAGCTAACATTAGAACAGATGCTAAGGACGACTGGCCACCAGCCATGTAAAGTGACAGGTGCAACACACTAAGGAAAGCCTTTCGCTCTTCTGTAACATGTTTAATTGAAGACAGATTTCCGAAACAAAACCACGGCCCCATGGTACATAGGTGTACAAATTACAACTTCCTGTTGTTGTACGTGTGTGGATCAACGGTTCAGTAATATGACTCTCCTCTACGAGAACCCCACATTATAGAGCTGATTGAAACTAAGTTTGCAAACCTTAAGCAAGCTGGGAAAGCTGCTCTTACAAAATTCGGTAGCTACAGTTTATGTTTATGTTACAAGTTACTACAATTAATGTTAGTATTGTAAAACTATAATAAATGAATAGAGGATTTCCATCAGCATAAAGGCTGTTAATACCCAGGATGATAACACTATTTTTTTCCAGCCGATTAACAATAAAAACATTTGACAGCCAATCAGAATCCACCCAGTGTATTCCTTTGGTGTGGACACTAATTTAGGTATCATTTATAGGTATCGTTCTTGGTTTGAATGGGTCTTAATGTCAGCATGAAGTCAAAATTGACAGCACAGTTCAGCAATAGCCAACCACAACAAATCCAATGATCCAATCAATACTCATTGGACAAAATCAAGCCCTGTCTTACATTTTCCCTGTTTGAGAAGCCTTGAATATGTCACAATAGGGAAAAAAAGAATCATAACTTCCATTTTATAGTGATTTTAAGAGACTTAGCCAGCACCGCTAACTTTATATTGGCTAAAATTATGGTTACCATTGAAAAATGAAAAAATGCTATTTAGACACCAGCATTTGTGTTGCCCAACCCCAACCCCTCCATCTGCACTGCAGACTGTCTGGCTGGCATGACTGTGTTTCTGGATTTATGGCTGCTTGAACTGCATCACAATGACTTTGGCTCCCATCACTAAACTGGTGTTTTACAGCCCCACGTGGCGCTGGTCCAGAAAGCACGCCTGTGTTTTACACCGAGCATGTTCATATCTCTAAACTTTGATTGAACATGGAGATCTGATTGTGTCCTTTTTCACCTGTTTCAATTTTCACCTTTTCACACTTTAGGTGCATTCACATTTAACATTGTTCGGCAAATGTTTGTGGGCAAAAATCCAGTCAATTCAACTGTAATGCAGATTATCAGGAATTTTTCACGAGGTCGATAGATTTCCTCACACAGATTTCGCAATGGATCCAAAACAAATTTGTCCAAATATTGACCTACAGAATGCTGCTTGTTGATTTCTGGGCGAGTTGTGCTACAAACGTCGCTACGCCATTGACAAGAAACAATGGACGATTTCACGAATGTGTTCGCACCTTAAGTCTTAAAGAGGCAAGTATCCAGAGTCATTTCTTGAGAACAGAATATTCTTGAATAAGACTTGACAGTGGGTTATTTTAACTTGTGCCAGTAAGAAACCACCAAGAACACCCGAGCAACCACCCGCATGTGAAGATGCCAGTACATCTCTTTAATCACATTGTGTCTTATCTACATATATGCATGTTTGAATATGTAACAGGAAATGAGAACATGTCAAGACTCATGCAAGTCTTTCTGTCTAAAAGAATAATCAAATGCATCTTGAACTCTGAGATCAGACAGGTTTTGAAAGGGAAAGATCTGATGAAAGATGGAGTGAGGGAGAGGAGGGGATGAAATGAGTGGGTGATGAGGATAGAAAGAAATCAAAAGTGTGACAGAAGAGAACGAGAAAGATGAAAAGTGTGAGAGGTGAGCATGCATGAGTAAAAAAAAGACAATCAGGGAGAGAAGAAAGAGAGAGAAGTGAGAAGAGTAACAAGAACCGACAGACAGATGGATGAACAAACAGATCACGTCATTCACTCACTGCTACAGCTGTCTTCTCAAATCTTTTACACGTCACACTTGATACAATTTGATCAATATTTAACTCCCATTTTTATAATGCTTTAACGGCTGCTATACTATTCAGGGATTGACATTAACGCTTGTCCGGGACAAGTGGATTTTTTGAGGAGCCTCATGAGGAGAAATCACGACAAATGAGTGCAGCTTGTACAAAGAAACTCAGTTAACTTACTGTGGTAAAAATTCTAAATGTGTTTTTTAACAAATGATACAGTTAAGCAACATCACACGACCAAGAGTGCTGAATACAATCACCATTGAAAATGTGAAAATGTGATGATTTATTTCATCATTTGAATGAATGACTCACTCACCTACTGCCGGTTTAGTTCCACGCTCAAAAGGATCATTCTTCTAAAACATTTCTTATTTGTATATTTAAATCTAACATTATATAAAATAGCAATCTACCATTTTATAATGCAGTTGTTTTCAGTGTAAATTATTTAATTTGACTGCTAACAGCTCTAATTCAATTTATTGATCAAATTTAAGAATTTAAAATGAAAGATGATTGACATTCTGGCCAAAAATTAAGACGCATAATTTAGCATTTCATCGCGTTATCACAGAACACAACTATTTGAAAAGTAATTTTTACTCTACCTTTATAAAGGTAAAAAAAGATCTTAAATATGCTAATTGAAATATGTAAAAGTTGACTGAACACAGATGCTTCAGAATAAATTATATTTATCACACAAAAAAGTCCTATTTTTTTCCGGACAAGCTCATCTTTTACTCGGACAAGAGAACGACTGATTTACTTGTCCGAAGAACAAGCACAGGCTTAAGGCTTGAAAAAAGCTTAAATGTTCTTACACATTATTATTACATATTAAATATATTTTAGGCTACTAAACAAAACTACATTATTTTTATTATTGCTGTTATGTTATTATAAGAGATATCAGGAAATCACCTAGGAAATCGCCTAGTCTTAATCTGCATTGCTATATGTATTCGTTGTGAATACGCAGGTCACAAGAAGAAATTAGGTGGGGTTTTTTTTTTTGGATCACTTTTACTTGGGACATGCTAGCTGGCAACATAGGATTCCATTCATTATGCCAAGCTAAGCTTGCGGCGACCTTGCCAAACTAAAACAATGTATGCACTGAGACAAAAATGCATTTGCCCCCATATCTAAATGTAAGAATGAAGTTGAATAAGCCCTATTTCTAAAAACGGTGGAGAGTTCCTTTAAATAATATAATTTGTTAGCCTTTATTTGTCACATTCATTAAATTATAAAGTCTTATTCAATCAGATTTTAACAATTCCCACTATTCAATTTACTATATCTGATCATTTCTTCAAACAAATCTTAAAAAATCGACAGTAAACTAAAAAAATATAATCATATCAACATTACATAGAACTGAGCTACTGAGTTACACATTATCTTCTCTCATATGGATCCAAACTCAGCTGCACAAATCACAAATCCTTCATAAAACCTGGAGGAGATTCACACAGATGTCCTTGCTCTGTTGTAACGGGTCGGCATCAGGAGCTAGGAGCCGCTCCAGAGCTCAAATGGCCCATAAAGCTGAAAAGAGGGGCATGTCTATAGCTCTCACAGTAATCACTATGTGCTTTTACTGACCTTGACATTTTGAGGGAATTGGAAACACGTGTCTGTTGACTTTTAGGGTCTGGATTATGTGGGATATTTCCTGTCTCTGTAGTTCACCGTTCATGAACAGAAGTGTTCAAAGAGCCTCAGCTGAATGAGCTGCACACAGAGCTGACTCTAAATATTCACACGCCGTGAAAGATGAATACGAGTGCTTATAACTAACAGGATTTGATTAGAGTCTTGACTGGCTCAGCATAATATGGAAGTTTCTGCCATTTTACAGTTAAATAATATATTAATACACTTGTATTGCTATTTGTTAGATGCTTCTTTATTTCAATTGCTTTGTATGTACTCTGCACAATAAGTAAAGTTGAATCTAATCTATTCTAATCTATAGTATATGTTCAGATTGGCATAAATATTTTGGCACTAGCATGTAGTGTACATTTGCGTAGTATGCAAATGTTCGACTGTAATAGCCCCTCGTCACACCACCCTAAAGACGGCCCTACATGCATGTATAAACTGCACAGTATGCAGTAAGCAATGCTCAGTGTAGTGTGCACTATTCAGAACATACAGTAGCCAAAGTTTGACAGATGCAGACACTTACCAGCCACAGAATTGGGGCGGGGCATGAGGTAGAGGGGGATGGAGTGGGCAGAGTGAGAGACAGAATGCTCCAGACTCCTCTCTGGGATTTTGTTGAGGCTGTATGTGGAGGCGGCCATGTTCTCATCCACCCGATAAAGAAAGGAGTCTGTACCCATGGACTTATGTGCCTGCCAGAGTTTCAGACTGCCCCGTGAGCTTTCGCTGTGTTTACCTCCATGCTCAGCATTCTCAGAGTAACTTGTGAGCGTTGCTGCAAGAAATCAATGAGATTTTTGAAACGGACATCAATGAATAGCATTTCTATTCCTTAAATAAGCCACAGAACGCCTCTCACCGATAATGCCACTGTCTCGGCTCTCCAGTGTGGAGGTGGGACTTGTGATAGATCCGTAAGTACAGTCCCGGGTTCCCATGTTACCTGGGGCTCCGGCGGGCAATGTGGAGCAGGGGCTGCCCGCAGGGGGTGACGCTGTGCTGCTAGCTAAGCTAGAGCACGGGCTGATCCTCTGGGTCATGGAGATGCCCTGAACATCAGAAGAAAGAGAGTTAGAGTACTCCAAACTTGCCACAAGTATATCAGCAACGAATAAAAACGTCAACATTTGTTGCTTGCTTTCTATTTCACAGCTCAGACTTGTGACCACCAGACATGGTGAAATCTCATTGGTTAAAAATTCTACTACACCTTGTACTACCAAGTTTGTGTTAGAAGCTTGAGCTTATAAACAGAACTCATAAACATGCACGAGTTTAAGGTGGCCGTTCACTAGACCTCATTCATGAAACATTAATAGAACAAACTTCAGTTAATAATCATCGCTCTAATTGAAATTGTTCCATTCAATTCAATCTGGCAGTTTACATTAGAATAATTGTACAAACAATTAGCATGTGTTTTGCTTGCGTTTCATAAATGAGGTGTATAATTTTTACTATCATATTAAAGGATTTTGCTAGATCAGTGCACCATTGTATACAGTCAAACCAAAAATTATTCAGACACCAGATGTAATTTTTTACTATTGGGTGCAGGACACTAGTTCATTTATGTAAGTGAGGATAGTGAGGACTGTGGCATATTACACCCAAAACGTCTTCATACAGTGGACTACCAGTAAAATTGATAAACATTTGGGACCAAAATTGACACTTTGACCAGACAAAGTTTACCCTAAGTGTTTTTTCTTAATTGCTAATGTGACCTTTTACACTACAGACTGAACTAAATTAAGCATTGCTTGGTAATTTGTTGACCTAAATTGGCATTATCTACTTTCACTTCGAAAAGAAAATTTCCTGATAATTTACTCACCCCCATCTCATCCAAGATGTTCATGTCTGTCTGTCTTCTGTCGAAAAGAAATTATGTTTTTGGGGAAAAACATTCCAGGATTTTTCTCCACAATATAGACTTCTACGGCAACCAAAATGTTGAAGGTCCAAATCAATGGAGTTTTAAAGCAGTTCGAAGGGCTTCAGAGGTTCTGTGCGATCCCAGCCGAGGAATAGGTCTTATCTAGTGAAACCATCAGTCATTTTCACAAAAATAAAAAATGTAAATACATTTTAACCTAAATTGCTCATCTTGCACTGCTCTGCGGCTCACCACGGATTGTGCAATCACGTCGAAAAGGTCACGTTGTTTCGCTAGACAAGACCCTATTCCTCGTCTGGGATCGCACAGAACCTCTGAAGCCCTTTGAAGCCCTTTAAAACTGCACTGATTTGGACCTTCAACATTTTGGTTGCCATAGAAGTCCATTGTACGGAGAAAAATCCTGTTTTATCTCAAAAAACGAAATTTCTTTTCAACTGAAGAAAGAAAGACATGAACATCTTGGATGAGATGGGGGTGAGAAAAATATCAGGATGTTGGTTGATTTTAATCCATTACATACCTTTCGATCAAAGTTATCTGACATTATCAAGATGAATGTGTTCTGACACAGTTTAACTCGGAGTTATTGCCATATTTTATTACCATTTTTTAAACTATAGCGAATAAATTGTGATAATGTAAGAAAATGTCTGAATACATTTTGGTTTGACTGTAGATGAGATTCCTCTTCCAGAAAAGTATCACTGCTGAATGACTTTCACACACAAAAATGCCCCCAGAAGTGGAAATCTGCTGACTGGTATTTAATGATACAGTACTGTCCCATATTTCTGCTGAGGACTGCATACTCATGTGGAATTATCTCATTTTATGGCCTGACTTGAACAATTTTTCCACCATGACTCAATATTATGTAATTTAATACAATGTTATTTGCTTTATGGTATATAACTGAGAGAACGTTGAATTTTGACTCTTAACCAAATGGAAAGAAGAGAGAAATAAGTGTGTTATTTTGGTATGCTGTGGTCGGCTACAAGACATGACCTACAAAAACCCACCAGGGTGGTGGATCATTTTACCCAACGGGATGAGAGCAAGAAAGACAAAGTGAGAAACATAAACAGATAACAAGAATTTATAATGAAAGGGTTGCATTAAAAATAGTAAAGAGGGAGTAGAAAAGAGAGTGGAAGAGACATGGAAAGAATAAGTAGTTCATGTCTGACTCTGGGTCTGCGGTGGAGGCCACATTAATGACATCATTCAGATGGATATGAACTTCAGTCAGTCAGTGGTACTTCTGTCCAGAGGTTGTTTTAGATAATAAGTTTCATGCAACCAAAAGAGATTCTACTGCAAACCAAGAGGATGTTCTTTCATAAAAACATCAATTTAAGGATACATGCAAAACACAACTTGAAAATGATTCACGGCTCTGATGTAACACAAGACTCTTCATAAACTCAGGTTTGAATATAACACTAAGTAGTTACCTTGTTTTTCTTTAAGAGTGCACTCAGAGACTTTCTTTATGTGTACAGCTGATTTGAGAGCACTTTTAAACCGGCAACACTGGAATGTCTACAATGTCTGAAAACCACTGAAAAATAATAATACTTTTCACTATGAACCAGCAGTGCGCTCTGAGCCAGATCTTGGACGTGTCTAAATAGCTCAGTCTACACCTTTTTGTCCAATTCGGGCTTCGGTGTGCGTGGGAGAGATTGGCACTGAATTGGTGTTTTGAGAAATTGTGGCCTTTCGGTGACCACGCTTGCTTGGCAGGGACCAGCCTTAGAAAAAGCTCTGCCCAGCTGTGGACGGCAGGAGCCGTGTGTTGTGCGATACATTCCTGGACTCAACTACGAGTCGGATTGCGAACAATTAGAAGAGAATGAAACGCTTTTGAAAATCTAACAAGCGCTATGTTCAGGAGTTAAAAATGGCCTTTTAAAAAAAGCGATGCCCATGATTAGTTTTTGTTAAGATGCATTTTGTTTTTTTAAATAATTGTTTTAAAAATTTACATTATTAGTTATGTAAAATATATAAATACATTATAAAAATATGAAAAAAATATATACAAGTTCCCTGACCTGTATGTTAAAGGGTTAGTTCACACAAAAATGAAAATTATGGCATTTATTATAAATGATAAGTCGCTTCATAAATATGCCAAAATCATCAGTATTAAAACAATAAAAGACCTGAAATATTTCAGTTGGTGTGCAATGAATCTAAAATATATGAAAGTTAATTTTTTATCATTACATTATGGAAAATAATGAACTTTTATAACACAATATGCTAATTTTTTGAGAAGGACCTGTATTAACAGATGGATGCTGCACATTGGTGGTGGTTGAGGAGATTCCCTCCTTCTAAATGTAAAGCGCTTTGAGTACCCAATAAAGCACTATATTAGTGTAAAGAATTATTATTACGATTATTATTATTATCATCAACTTCTAATTACAATATATTAACTTATTCATTTTTATAAAAAGTATTTAATATGTATATTAAGCAATTCATTTATTTACAAAATATAATAAAAGAAAAGCTTTAATTTCATCTGACATCAATTATATGTTACTGTAGTGAATATTGAATTGAACACATGTTGGATTCAATTTTTCTGACTTGAAAGGTTTCTAAGCACTCCAAACCCAAAAGCAGATGTTCAGTGGAAAATCATGGGTAAGATCAGTGTGGACTGTAAATAGAGTAGCAGCAGGGGTTTGAGCATCTGCTGTCTGCGACATGCCTAGTTAGACTCGAACTGTACGAATACACCAGCGCCAACTGCTGGTGTTCATCCAAAACCCAGGAACATCTGCCATGATTTAGAGAGCAAGAATATCTGTGTTTTTGAGGTGGGGAGCCGCCCACTGACAAAACCCTGAGCTGCAGAGAAGCACCTCCCATCATCACTAGGACAAAAAGTCACTTGAATTATTTTTAAGAATAATGAGAGAGACTGGATAGAGCATCAAATGCTTGTATCAAACCTGGGGGTCATCTTGTTCCTCCATGTTGTACTGTGCTCCACCAGGCCCTTCGTTCACTTTGTCCCCGAGCAGGAACCCCAGTCGCGTCATCAGTGTGTTGGCGGCCTCGTCTACAGACGGAGGAGGACCCAGTTCTTGGCTTTCGTCCCCTATAAGAAGAGTAAAGGCTGTTGTTGGCATAATGTAAAGCTAATGTCCAACAGCAGCAAGAGGAATATGATAAAACAATAATAATCACACCAAACTATTATTACGTCAATATAGTTCCTGAGCTAAGGATGCGTATGTTATCAGCTGATATTTTTATTTTATTTTCTAGATTAAATATACAATAATTTAACTAAATATGTTCATAATAGTGGCCATATAAATAATATTAATAAATAAAATTATCATCTGATATCAGCCAGAATTTCAATGCATCATAAATCAAGGTTGCATTTATTTGATCAAAAATACACTAAAACGGCAATTCCCAAAAAAACTTTTCTATTTGAATATTTAAAAAAAAAAGTAATTTATAGATGCAAAGCTGAATTTTCAGCCGTCATTACTCCAGTCTTCAGTGTCACATGATCCTTCAGAAATCATTCTAATATGCTGATCTGATGAAGAAACAGTTCTCATTATTATCAGTTGAAAACAGTTGTGCTGCTTAAAACTTTTGTGGAAACAAGAAACTTTTTTTCTATCTCCAGGATCCTACAAAGTTTGAAAAACTTTATTTGAATTAGAATATTTAAATACGGTGGATACAAGGGAATAATTAGCTGTAATTATGTATTTGGTACTGCCAAAACCAAAAATACATCTAAATAATTCTGGCTTTCAGAGAAATTGCTTCCATGACTTCAGTAATAATGGAATTCTTAAGATTCTTGAAATTACACATCCAATGTCCACTACAACTAACAAACCCAAACTCTATGCCGCATATCTGTGGTCTCTACTTCGTTTACAAATCATATATCCTTTTGAGAACACAGCAGATAAGGACATGCGAGTTAGAAGTGAGATAAAAATACACAAAAAAAACACCCTGTCACAGTAAACTACCCAACAATCCTTATCAGAAGAATGTCTGTGTGTCGTAATGTTTCTTGAACTGCGAGCGCAGATGAAGCGTCTGAGCCTGTGCGTTCACAAATCACAGTCAAATCACTAGACTTCAAAAGAAGAGGTGTCCTACGGTGGCTAAATCCAGCGAGGAGAGCTTTTTCGGGATTAGTTTTTCCCCCCCTGCCTTTCACCTCTCACCAGAACAGAACAGATCCGAAGAGAACCTACTGCAAAACAAACTGGGCGAGTCCCCTCACCTCTGAGGCACATGCTCGTCTTCTTACTGTCAAACCCGTCCTCAGAGACTCAACATTTCTCTCAGATAAACCAAAGCCTCAGGCAGCAGATTTGGTTAGCTTTTATAAGTTGTCCTAAAAAGTACAAACTATCTAAAAGAAAAAAATCTCTGTATAACACTTGAGTCCTGAAGAAGAAAAATCAACACAACAGCTAAATATGCTAATTCGTTCAAAGCATACGAATGGCCATCTATGCCTCAAAACCTTTAATGACCTGCAAACATTAGGCCTTTTAGAGTATTTCAATATGCACATTTGGGCATATACAATCGGCTATTTTACAGTGGTTTCAAAAGTAGCTTGGATATATAGATTCAAAGAATAAAATACTACAGCTATTTACGCTAATCAGGCACAGCATCTATAGGTAAAAACATGGCAATCGTCATCTATGGCTGTGCCTTAGATAGATTTTTGGGCATCACAGGAGCATTTTAATATTTTATATAGTATATTTTAATATGTTATAGTTGCACTTATGATGCCCCAAAAATATTGTTAACAAAAACTAGTAAAAACACATTTTTGTTAACTGAAATAAACCTGAAATAAAACATATCTATATCTGTTATATAGAAATAAATTCAAACAAACACACATACACATACATATAGAAATAGAAGAAACAATATTTTTTTTAAATTAATTAAATGAAAGATGAAATATAAAACTAAAAGCTAATTCAAAATATGAATAAACAATAGTATATAAATAATACCAAAATAACACTGAGGAGGGAAGGAAATATGTCAATTTCAGTATTTTAATATGAAATATTATTCAATGTTAAGGTGCTGTTCGTATAAAAGAGTGTAAAGTCAACAAAGCAAAGCTAATTAATTTTTTTTTGCCAACTTGCACATTTTGTTTCTGCACATAACTGTCTAGACAACATTTAATGCTGTGCAAAGAACAATACAAGAAACATTTTTTTTTACCAGACAATATAACCAAGCCTACAAATTGGTTTCCTGTTTTGAATTTTGAGTCTCTATAATACAGGAGTTGACACATGGGAATTTATTCAGTGGTGCAGTTGCAACATGTTGTCATGGCAACTATGGATTTGCTCAAGATCTCTTTCGTTCATTCTTCAACCGTACATTCCTCTTACATTTTTCCTCTATCGCTCTCTCGTTGCTCTGTACCTCGGGCGGGATGTATGTCACTTGTGACAGCATATAATAAAGTTCAGAATCCCACTAATGACACCAGCAGGAGCTGAAATAGCACAATGGTGGAAACTTCTGTTCATTATAAGAATAAAGTATGTGAAGTTTGTTTGTCTTGAGTTCTCTTTTTATTCTTTCGACCCACATTGCCATCCACTGAAGAAAGCGTTGTGCCTCTTTCAAAAGTTCTCTGGCCCACAGATGGTAAAAAAAAGGATAGAAAAAAAAAAGTCCATTCTGAACTGATGATTCACAGAACTTGTGGTTTAAAGGTAGGCCTGAGGACACAAGCACACCATTCAAACACATTCACATCTTTGTGCACCACACACAATTCTGAAGGCATAACCATAAACAATCATACACGTACTCGTGTATGACAATCTCACAGCTAAAAAAAGCAGCTGTCACACATTAGTGCACTTCTGTCAGGTGATGATGAGCTATCTGATACTCAGACAGGCCGCAGGGGGGTGGAGACGTGTGTGGGGCATCAGCGGGGAGCAGTACTATGGTGTAAAAAAAAAAAAAAAAAAAGGATAAATACAAGGTGATTTACGAACAACAGGTTTGTTATAGCTGGGATCAGATAGGGATCTTATCCCACAAATCTATTCAGCTTTAAACTACAAGTCTGACGACTGCCTTTTACAGTTTGTTTAATTTAAATAATAATGTAAATATTATAATATATATTTTTTGTTTATTTAATATAAAATATTTTAATATAATATAATACTATTTAAAAAAATGAACAATACAATTCATATTTTATAAACATATGATTCATTTGAATTAATCAGCATTTGAAACAATTCGTTTAATTCAATTATCTATATCCAATTAATTTAATTAATTAATTGATAACCCTAGCAAATGATAATCCACGAAAGTAATTTAAAAAAAAACAAAAAAAAAACATGAGGGTTCTGCCTGCTATTCAAAATGACGACACCACAAACCTCAGATGTTTAAGTCGTATGTCTAATCTCTAACGCCCCCGTGGGAGTCACTTAAAGTTCCACTCTTTAACTCTACAACAGAGCAACAAATTCAGCTCCGCTTCCTGTTTCAGACCCCCTGGGGAGGACGGTCCCACGGGAAAGCATGCTGTTTGTGCTTTCACAAGAGCAAAAAACATCAGCATTGCAGGAGTTTAAACCTCGTCATTCGTCATGGCATTGCCTCCCGTAAAAACCTACAGACCTGCAGCAGAGGTTATGGGAATGCTGATTGGTCCAATGACAAAGGTATGACTTACATCCCTTGATATGCACTGCTGGGCTTTTAAAATCAGAGCAGAAATCAGCGGCGTATAAAGGCAATCGACACATGGATTCTAACAAAACCACACATGCAAAAAGCTGCTTGCGTAGCCGAGAATGTAAGACTCAGCAAAAAGGGGGAGGAGGGGGGAATAGAAAGGTTGAACTTCTAATAGCAGGGTTGCAGTTAGTGAGGCAGGGCGCATTTAAACTAATAATTCAAATATCATTCCATTGCCTCAAGGGTTTCCTACACTTGCAAAAGGCTGCATACTGTCCTACTAAACTGCAGGGAAGCCAACACTTGGCCTAACATGACAATCCTGCAGTTGGACACACTGGAGATCTTTCTCTTCAGACAGACAGACAGACAGACAGACAGATAGACAGATGGATAGATGGATAAATGGATAGATGGAATGACAGACAGACAGACTGCAGATGTATAATGCATAGCGTTGGGGGATTAAAAAAAGGGACAGAGACAGAGAAAAACAGAAAGAGAGATGAGACACCAAGCACAATTGGATGGGCTGAATTACATTTGCCCACAAGCAATGCTACTACAAAAAAGTCTATGTCCGAAAATAACATCCCAAAGCTGGTTTGAGTTAACCGAGCAAAGCTCCAAGGCTCACAGGGAGGAGAAGACGGCTGCACGATGACAGGGTGCCTGTCTGAACAGGGCGGCACAGCTAACAAGCCAAGCACCAAGCTGAGGACCGGCTGTGCTGGCGGTTTACAAATAGAAGGCTCAAGAAAAAAAAAGAACAACAAAGGGCCTTGCAAACAAACTCTTGGCTAAATAAATAGGCTGGAGAAAAAGCTGGTCTGTCATTGTAAGACATTTTAAGCATGAAAAATGCAGTGTCAAATCAGTGGAAACGCTTGTGTCTGCTTTCCAGAATAAGCGGCCAGTTGAGACTGCTAACCCACACTGGTTTCCAGATCAGCTTGTATTAAAATGGCATTGAGATCAATCAGATTTCTGTAAACAAGTTTTCTTGTGCTTTTATCTGGTCAGTCATAAACCACATTTGATGGAAATAAACCATCATAACACTGATACAGCTGTAAAATGATACGATTTAACAATGGCCAGTGTATTTGCCTGTATTATCTTTGTTTTCTATTTCTGAACATACAACACACATTTTTCACAAGACTGATACAAATCACCTCTG
Source organism: Gobiocypris rarus (assembly GCA_023029165.1). NCBI lineage: Eukaryota > Metazoa > Chordata > Actinopteri > Cypriniformes > Gobionidae > Gobiocypris > Gobiocypris rarus. The sequence continues at coordinate 29,149,484 of CM040934.1, read as the reverse complement.
TAAGTCATTTGCAAGTCAGTCGAATCTGATTAAAATATTTTTTGGTTACACTTTTTTCCTTTTTACAATGTTATTACACATTTAACTATTGAGTAATAATAATGAACTTCTTGTACTTACTATAGGGTTAGTGTGTGTTTTAGGGTTAGTTGCATGTAAATATGCATCATTTATTGTTATAACTAGGTGTTAGAAGGACACTGAAAATACATTACCTAATTTTTCATTACAACATCATGTTTCAACAACATCTTAAATATTTTTTTTTTTTTTGGGGGGGGTAATTTGTTGCCATTAAATATACTCGCAGTGACAGGAGCAATACACATTTATTATATGCACAGCAAAAATGGCTTCTTAATGAGTCTTAATTGAGTTTTTCATTAAAAGATCTAAAAACCCTTAAGATACATTTACTTGAAAAGCAACACTGCATAAGATATAAAGACTTGTTTTCAGAGAATGCATTTTTAATGCTAGTGTATTTTTTCCCACTTGTTTTTAACCTCATATTGTTCTCCAAAATCATACAATTTTCTTCAGTAAAAAAAAGATTACATCTTGAGAAAAACAGTGCAGATGCACTTACAGTGTTGCTTCTCAAGTTAATTTATTTAATGGATTTTTAAAAAATATTTAGTTAGAAAATATAATTTGCCTTATACATAAAGACTAACACATTGCATTCAGGTCACATTTTATCAGTTCATTAAATTATATTCATTGGTGTTGCTACTATTTGAGCTACATAAAACTGAAAACCAAAATATGAGGAAAACTGAGAATACAACGAGAATATGAATTTAGCAGAGTAACACCCTTTCCCATTTGTTAATATATTCAGATTTGTATACTGCCCTCATGAAAAACACTGTATAATGAAAAATTGCTAAAAGGTGAACCAAAGTCTCTTTAAGACAAGTCATTTCACTCAGCGGCCATCTTTGAAACACCTCTCGAGCGCTGCAAGTACAGCTCCTATCTCTTTGAATTGGGAAACATCAAATCCTCCAAAACTGCTCACCAAGCTTACGATTAAATTTCATATTTGAAATCACCAATGAAACTGTCTCGTAAATTTTGTTGATAAACACTCAAATCATGACAAAAAAAACTGTTAAACTGTTAAAAAAGTTAAATGCGCATGCGCAATCCTAAAAGCACATCTCAGAACACTGCCTGTTTCTAGCAACCCGGAGCTTCTAACAGCAGCTGCAGTGATGAGATGACTTTACTAATTAATGATTGGCTCTTTCATTTAAAAGGCAGGGCTTATTCCCCATATTACAGTTGCACTTTCTCCCATTCATAAGTAATCAGAGAGTACCGTCTTCCTATATATAAATTATTTAGGTGAACTGACGAGTTTGTGTTGTTACAATGTTAACCAATGTGGATGTGCTACCACTGTTGCGACTGTAGTCTAAACCAAAAAAAGGGTAAAGTTGAAAAAACATTTTCCCCTGCAGTGTGAAGAAAACCCATGTGACCACAACAAGGTAAGTGGTACTGATGATGACTGCCATCTGAAGGCCACGGTGGGGCACATCAATCATCACTCTCGCTCTCGACCAACCATTCACACCCCAACCATGCATACATCTGATCTACTCTGAAATCTCTAATCGAGACACATTACACCCCAGGTGGGTCTCCAGTCCATCTCCATCATTCTAATTGACACTCAGTCTGCATGAGAGCATGGTGCTTCCATGCATCAAAGACTATGAGTCGACATGTACGCGTTATTGCCGGATGGAATGAGAACAACAGAGTTCGGCATTCCAGGTGTCCTCTTGTGACATTAGAACCATCTTAGTCAGCCTCCCCTCAACAACCTGTTCTTCATGTCCACCTCACCTTTTTCTTCTTTACCATCATCATCATCATCATCATCATCATTATAATCATCTTGTTCTTCTTCCTCATTCTCATCCTCACTTTCATCGTCCTCATCGTCTTCAACTTCTCCCACCCAAACTTCCTCTCCGTACACCTCTCTCTGTCCATCTCTATCATCTCCAACAATACCTTGTGCACCTCTGGGACTGGTGCAGCATCCTGACTGGATCAGGGACTGATCAGACAGGCTCAGACTGGACGTACAGGCCCGAGATGTACAGCAGAAGTGAGACATCCATTGCCTCAGGAGCGAAGAGGTCCGACTCGGTCGCGTCGCTCCTAGGCTGGTTCGTCCTGTGCGGTCGTACGGACGAGACCGCTTCCTCCTTTGCCACGTGCATCTGGCCCTCGTTCCGGCACACGCCTTCCTGACCGTCAAAGCGAAATCCATAATCCAAACAAACGGTTTTCCCTGCTTACAGCTGGTGTCCAGCTCCACAGGAGAACGGTGAGAAAGGAGAGCTCGATCTGTTCGTTTTAGGGCCCATGCAGTCGCAAGGACTGAGCGGAAAATGAGCACCCTGCTTCTTTTCTCCTTCAGAACAGTTTGTGGCTGTCAGTGAATGGGGAGGAGAGGACTTCGACGGCGGTTTGGTTGCTCTGCTGAGCTTCAGAGAAACCGCTGGCTCAAGCTTTAACAGGAACCATGAGGAGTCTGAAAAGTCGGAGTCCAAACACCACAAAAGGAGGGAGCGAGCGAGAGCAGCAAGAAACCACTAAACCCATCGCTCTGTGTTCCCTGCTCAGTGCAGTTAAAAATGTTGGAAGGGCATGTGTGGCATGCACACACGCAAGGCCTGCACAAACAGAATGAAAAACTGTTGAACGAGAGTGCCACGGGTTAGACTTACCGGTCCAGTGCATATCCAGGTCAAGAATCCCGGCCAAGCCAGGAGTGACTTTGAGGAAACCCAGCTTCTGGTTTCTAAAGGAAAGGTTCCCCTTTTCACTAGAGTACATGTGCAGACTGTAACGTCATTACCATCTTCAGAGCTAGCGATAAGAGACGGTCAGGACGACCCCAAAACAAACAGAGAGGAGAAAAAGTGACAGGCAGGAGCAAAGCAGAAAAACAGATGGTAGTAACGAAGTGTGCAAGGCTGGGGGTCGGATTACGCTGTTGTTGGTCACAGGCACGGGGATGCTTAAACTAAAGGGGCCGGGGTCGTTCCTCTCTGACCCTTACGGCCCCCGAGAGATGTATTCTATTGGAGGAGAGAGAGTTTGGTCCAAGCAGGTCACGTTTCACTATAATCCCAAGACGTTCAATCCATCATTTCTGTCTTCGGTGGCCTCCACCCCAGCCAGATACACTGATCTAGGACCACAACTGTCTCTAAAACAAGATTTTATTTATTTCTTTTCCAGACAAGTTCTGTGTCTAATCTTGATAAATTTAGATTTTTTTTAAAGAGATATATATTTATATATTAAATAAAGATAATGATAATTTATCAAGAATGTTCCTAAGTAGTAAAGAAATAATAAACAAATAAAATTTTAATTATATATATTATTTTATACTTCTAAACTTTATACATACATATACATACACATTTTTTGTTTCTATTATCCATACATATTTTTCGGTTTAGTGGTTTAGTCTTAAAGCTTTTTCGTACTGCTACCAATTGTGTAAAAAAGGAAATGGGTCTGGGTCAGCCAGTCTATTGAGAAATAGAGCTTGTACAAAGACCAAAATTACATTCAGGGGATGACTACAGCTGCTATGCAGATGCACCAGAGAACACAACATCAACACAATGCAGTGTTTAAAGTGTAGATGTGTTGATGTGGTTAAAATGAGGTTTCATACTCCGCCACGTCTCAAAGCCTTGATTTTGAATCACTTTAAAGAATTGCACAATAAGGGGAAAAAATGAGACAAAACAAATATAAAGACAATTGACAAAAGCTACTGCTCTTTTTTCGAGAATGAACTGAGTGAGGAGCTAACAGACGCTGTGCTCACAATACTGTGTGACGAGCTCAACTATTCAGACAGAATCGACTCCTTAACCTACATGACACAACTACAACACCTCCTACTGACTTCCTGTGACAGAAACCCCGAGAGAACACTGAAAAGACGACATGTGGTACATAGAGAAAGGCAGACTTCCCACGTCCTCAAATAAATAAATAAATAAATATAAAAACACACACATTATGGGAACCGAGATGCTCCGGATTCTGGCATCTTCTGTGGAACTATCTTGCCAAATCAAGAGTGAGTCTTGACAGTGGGGAGCTACTTGGATAACACTTGAGTGTAAATAACCCAAGAAACAACAATTGAAAACCAGAGAAAGACACAAAGATAAAGTCATCTTCCATTGAATGCGAGAGATCTATATTTGAGCATTAAAAATGAAGGAAAACAATGCTTCATTCGCATTAAGCCACTGTTACATACTTAGTCTAACATGTTTTTGTCCTGAATGAGGGAAGAGTTGCAATTATATATGTTGTAATGTACACAATATGCAAAAACTATTACTAGAGCATCAAGTTGATCAAACATGATCTGTCATCATGTTCTCCTCCTTATGTCGTTCCAAACCCATTTTACTATTTCTTCTGTGGAACACAATAGAAGATATTGTGAAGACAGATTCAACTGTTTTTGCCGAAGTTGCAAAAAACTCACTGGGATCCAAAATAACATTCCACCTCACTGACTTTTTTGAAAAAAATTTTTTTTCCCAAATATCTTAATTTGTGTTTCATAGAAACAATAGCATTTTTAGGTGAACTAGTTGTCGTAAATAACATTGAATATACCGTAAAATACAATTTTAAAAAACAGTAACTACATAATCACCAGATCACCATTAGATCAAATAATCAAAAATACTTTGTGCACTTTATCTTACAGTCAGGAAGGAATTTTAAGCAAAGATTAAAAAGCCACACATTTTCAAGTGTCCCTCACCCCAGTGTGAGTAGTGAATTATGTCAACTTGTCAAAATATTCCTTTAGGCCTTTTTTAGGAAGGAAAAATACTAGTCAGAATACCTAAGACAGACAGCTTTAAATACATTTAGAATTAATGAAGAAAAAAAAGGGTTTCCTCAACGGTCCAGTGCCATCTGTTGGATTTGCACAAGACATTAATAAGAGCACATGCACCAATTGCACGTGCATTTAATAATCACATAGCCAAATGTGCTTATATCAAATGAGAATATACTAACATATAATCTTTATTTGTATTTTGTCTATTTGAGACTGAGTAGGTTGAGAAAGTCTTGGCACATAAAAAGCGATAACCCGCGTCAGCGAAGGTGTGAAAAATTCCGTGGCAACACCGGAAAGTGTCAAGTGTTGTATTTTAAAGATATCCCTACGATTAACAGACAGCCTCCCCCACATGGACAGGTCTCAAGATGACAGATCTTACACGATCTGTTACTAATATAATGACAGGGCTTCTTCGGTCCTGCTCATGCTGTCACACGGTTTCTCATTCTCCAGCACCAGAACTGCCAGGACACCTGCTAATACAGGAAACCCACCACTCATTTACAGGGAAACACCTTTAGACACAGGATTTTATGCTGGGATTGGCTGAGGTGATGGATAATTGCATAACATACTTTTGTCATTTTTGCACAGTGAATTTAGACTCCATTAGGGTGTTGAATACATATCAAAAAGACAACAACGCATGACTGGTGAGCTCTGCAGACAATCTTGAGCAAATATAGTCAAAAAGCACATATTTCCTGCTAAGCTGATGACTGATGCCTACTTGGTTTTGATCTGAAGTGCTCAGCAGTGGCTTCAAAAATTAAACACTTAATTTTATGAGCCATGAGGAAAAAACTGGGGAAAAAATCTGAGGGAATCAGAGGTATTCATTTACATTTGAATTACATTTTAAATGTGTTTTCCTTGCTATTTACCACAACGTCATTTAAAAAATAAATGTGTACTACCATGTCATAGAATTATTACAGATATTGACACTTACTTTAATTAATAATTTAATTAAAAATCCACATATTGTAAGATCCATCTACTGAAACGTCACAGTCGAGCAAAATCAGACAACTGATTTACTTAATCATCAATGTATTCAAAATATTAGCTTGTTTCAAATGTTTCTAACCATTTCTGCATATAAACTAAATAAAAAAAAGCGATAACCCTGAAATTAATAACCTGAAATTAAAATGAATACACTTGTGAAATTATAATAATATTTTTATATATTAATAAATTTGAATTCATAAATTTATATTTTATGAATTTATAAAATATGAGGATAGGCAAGTAATTCAATAAAAAAAACATGGTCTTTGCTCCATGTCTCAAAAATGTCATGGAAAAAATGAGCTGAAGAAACTAACAGAAGCATCATGGGTAGGATAGCAGGGACAGATTGTTATTTTAGAGCTGTGAGAACTAAACTCTGAATGACAGTTCCCCTGGGCTGCATTTTGAGGCAATTTGCACCCCTCTTCTTCCGTCAAACTGTCAAAACCACACATTTTTTCTTGTTATATTAACATGTATATCCAAGTAACATCACCTGAGGAAGTTAACACAAGCTCATACAATCACCAAGAGTAGAAAAACAATCATAAACAATGTTCAGCATAAACAACTTGTACATGTTTTTTTCCTTAAATAAAAGAAGCCATACCACAGCAGTGATAATTATAAATCACTGTAAAAAAAAAAAAGGCAGATGTAGTTGCCAGAACCAAAAAAAATTATACGGTAGCAACATTTTAGGTTTTACCGATTTAAGTTTAAATTATCAGTAAATAACCATATTCCATTAATTGAAATAACTGATATTAGTATTTCATAGGTAATTTCACATTATGTAACTTTGATTTATACTGACAACTACCAATCACAGTGGTGATGAGAGTCACATGATGAATCAAAGCTCATCACAAGCAGCTTTAAGGAGGACAAAACTAATATGGTGCACCATCATGGTAACACACATGTAATTTAAAAAAAATGCAATAAACATGAATAACAACATTAAATGTAACCTAAAAAAACTAAGAAACAGTTCAATGAAAATACACCAAATGTGAAGTGTCACAAAGGGAATTCTGGGAATGCCAATTTATAGTTTTTCACTGTAAATTACACAATGACTTCTTTTTCACTTTCAAATACTGTACATTTTATGGTATTTTACTGTAATATTACATTAAATGTAAGGTTAGCTCTATTACAATTCACCGTAGTATGGAAACACCGTAGTATGGTTTTTAACCGTAGCATTTTTACAGTCTTTTACAATTAATATCACGATAATTTTCTCCAGTGTAGGAAGTCATTCCCTCAGTAAACTATTAATACACTCACACCAGATGCCATGCATTTTAACAGTACAAATAAACGTCTGAGCTCAAACTTGCTTAAGTGTAGAAGCTTCTTGTTTTGGTTCTGATAGAAAACACAACAGCTGGTCGGTCATCACTCCCAACCCCGTCACGACTTGTATGCTGTGATTCCATTTTAATGAGGAGTGACGGCTCATTTATGTCCCTGGTGATAAGGTGGCACAAGGGAGTGAAAGGCAGCCGACAACAGGCATCCTCAAATGATGCGGGAAAATGATGTAAAGCGTTGCCCTGGAGACCAAAGCATCTTAGACTGTATCCACAGTTGCCATGATTAGTTCATTCCTATATGGAAATTTTGTGTTGTGCACCTGCATGCAAATAAGCAGGCAATATTAGTCTACATCCGTCATTCAAAAACTGAAACCATTCAGAAAACGAAACTAGGGCGACTCATGTAGTTTTAAACATTTTTGCACATGGGAATGCTCATCAGGTACGATGACATCTGTGTGTGCCGTCTTGACTTCTTTGCTCGCTTTCATCACTTTCGCTTTTATTCTCGTGCACGGACTCGCTAAACTGAACAGCCAATCAGAGAGATCTCTCAATGATGGCATGACGCCAATTCAACATGCTGAATCGGTCCAACTATCACAGATGTGAGCACGACTACAGCCGACATGTACAGGACCGTTTCAATGAGGGAAATGCAGTCAAGAATTCACCAGCATCTATTTTTATGTCTGTAAATTATCTGAAGCAAACATATATGCTATTAGTATTTAATATTAGAGGACATTTCAAGTAACTATTTTCGTCCAAAAATGTTTTTGGAATCCCTACTGACTCTGGATAGTCCATGGAATACCAATGGTTTATTTTAACATCTTCCAGGTAAAAATCGCATGTCTCAATCACAAGGAAAATCACAAAGAAAAGTAATAGCACACAACTAGCCGCACAATTTGAGATATCGCTCATTGCTGTAGCACCAAAGTTGAATACTGGTCAAACCTCAAGAATGAGCAATAGAAACAGAGATGCTTAAAACAAGAGAACAAGTGTAAGTGATAATCAGAGACAAGACGATTGGCAAAGTGCTCACCGTTTTCATCCAAAAACAGATCTCTCCTTCCTTACAAACAGATAAATCCAAGGCATCATGTTCTCTGAATTATACGCAAACTCCTGCTGATCTGAAGCATCTACACTAGTGCTCTTGAGAAACTGATGCTCAAGATGAGGGAAGAGGTGATACGAGGAAGGGAGAGAAGGAGGAGCAAAAGAGAAGGAAAAAAGGTTGGAATGAGATGGAGATGGAGAGATACAATGTGTGTGTGAGTGAGAGAGAGAGAGAGAGAGAGAGAGAGAGAGAGAGAGAGAGAGAGAGAGAGAGAGAGAGAGATCATTGCGCATGTGGAAGTCAGCGTCACCTGGGACAGGAAACGAGGAGGTGTCATGCTTCCAATTATATCCCACTTCTGCGGCCCCCCAGGCCGCTTAAACACCAGGCTATTTTCAACCTGCAGAGGAGAGGTGCCACAAGAAGAGGCAGAGAGTGGGAAAGAACGAGAGAGAGTGACGAGGACAACAGTGCTTAAGAGACCAAGGAGACACGTCATTCATTCAGAGATGCTGTTGTCATGACAAGGGGGTTCTTAACAGCACTAAGGAGGCCGAGTTACACCATATGAGATGCTACCTTCTCATGTTGTATATGGTCAACTTTGGGAATTCCTTGAAAACCTCATGAGATCTATTTGTGGACAGATACAGTGCTGCTCTGAATTGATTAAGAGCAGAGGTCTTCAACCCTGCTCCTGGGGACCCTCTGTCCTGCAGAGTTTAGCTCCAGCTCTAATCAAAGACAGCTGAAGCTAATCAAGCTCTTCAGGATGACTTGTTGAAAATACACAGGCAGGTGTGCTGAAGCAGGTTGGAAATAAACTTTGCAGGACAGTGGGTCCCCAGGTGCAGGGTTGAAGACCTCTGATTAAGAGTGACTCGAAAACCACAAGATTCACACGACAGCCAGTGAGAACAGCCCAAAAGATGTACAGGCACATTTGAATATGAGAGTGTCAGATGCACGCACACAAACACACTCAGCCAGAGGAGCTTATTAACACACTGTCAAAGTCAGCACATTCACACTGTATATTTTATCTTTCACACTCCAGCCCTTCTTACTGCCATATTTCCCCTTTACAGGTACAATTTTTAATGCAACATCCATCCATCCATCCAACCTAAAAATTCCATCCATCCACAAATGTATCCATCCATCTACACTATCGTTCAAAAATCTGGGGTCGGTTTTGAAAGAAGTCTCATGCTAGTCTCAAGGCTATTTGCTCAAAATACAGTAAAGACTGTAATATTGTAAACTATTATTAACATTTTAAATGTATTAAAATGTAATTTATTGTGAATTTTCAGCATCATTACTCCAGTCTTCAGTGTCACGTGATCCTTCAGAAATCATTCTAATAAGGATATGATAAAAAAATTATTTCTTATTATGTTATGTTGTGTTGAAAATATTAGCTTATTTAAAAAAATACTAATAAGATTAATAAAAAAAACAAACATTAAAACTATTTTTCAGGATTCTTTTATGAATTGAAAGTTCGAAAGAACAGTATTTATTTGAAATAGAAATGTTTTAATAATTTTAATGTGTCATTGTTGGAAAAAAAATCCTAGTGTATTCAGAGGCATCATGCACTTAGTTATTTTATTTGGGGCTTAGTTTTTTTGGTGCCCTCAAAATACTATCATTAGAATAAAACTTTACTCTAGCTTTCACTGTAATAATTACAGCAATGTCAGATATCCGATTATTCTTATGAATTATGGAAGCGAGAACATACATTATTAACGCATTATTTTTACTGTTGCTATTCTAAATTATAAAAAATATTAGGACTATAAGTCCTACATCGATTCAGTCTTCCTCATACTTATTTACAGCGTATAAACACTGACAAATCAAGGCAAACTGCACCTCGGCGCTGTACAGCGCATTTTGTGTACCAGGCTGAAGTCCTGCAAACCTAACATCCTCCATTAACTAGCGTACACCGAGTTCTGTTGAATGAACACCATCGGCATGTGGTGGTTCATATTAGAGGTCGACCGATATATCGTCCGGCCGATATTTGTCATTTTTTATTATATCGGCATCGGCCGATATCCGTGTTTAGTAGCGCCGATTTAAAGTCAGGCACTTCTGCGGGCAGTCCCGTGTTATTGGTGGGGATGGACCATCCGAACTGGCATAATGCTTGCAGATAACTTTAAGGATTGTAGTCGAAAACTATCAGCAGCTTGCTAACATATGACCCCAATGTTTTAAGTTTTGCTTTATTTTTCCTGTATCGAGTCTGAGAATTTCACTGAGCGTGGGGTGGGGAAAGCAGCAGCTCTCCCAAACACTGCAGCGGGATTGAGCGCGAGGGCTACGTTACTCCTTCCCGCTCACAGAGAGCACCATGCTCGGAGACACAGAGCTGTCCTCACTCCTGTGGCAGCCCAGAACAGTGTAAGACAGGCTAGCCTTGTTTATACGCAACGTATCCGCACGAGCGAGGGTGCGCGCGTCAAAAATAATATCAAAGCGGAGTGACCGGTCGCGTGCGCGTTGAGCACAGCGATCGGAGGCGCGAGCACAGTCAGCGGAGGCCCGCGGAAAGTATAAACAAGGCTTTGTGGGCAGATTTGCACATTTGTGTTCGCGCTCTGGAGAGCGCCGTCTATTTACAGCGTGTGTTTGCAGCGGTGAGTAATGTAGCCAGATCTCCTGAACGTGATCCGAGTTTTTATTCAGTGCTGAGTTAATGCAGGCTCGCGAAACTCGAGGCTATACAGGCGATAAAATCCATTGAATAAATATAAAGCTGGATTCTCTGCACGAGACAGAGATATCCTCCTGAGAACCAGAATAGAGGTTTTGCCATTATAATTTCTCTGACAAAATACACAGTTTTGTCTGGATATTCTTATGAAATATGACATTCTTATGAAAATATTCCTTTTTATTACTCCCATTATTATACATATTTTTACATTACATATCATCCTAAAAACAAATTACTATGCAAATTAGATATAGTGTATATGCATTTCATAGAATGGGAATAGCATTTATGGCCATGTTTATATTGATACTTGGTCAGTTTATTGATTTGTTTGGTTAACTTTGGATAAATATTGTATTTTAATACCTTGCAGTTCACGAAATTAAGATTCGAGATATGGTTAAAGTCAGTGTTCAATAAATTAAGTTTAGAAATGTTGTGCATCATCCACTTATCATTAATGTGACATTTTAGCATGCAAATGAAGGAGAAAACTTCAAGATTTCAGTCCTAAAAATCGGCTGCACATATCAGCCATCGGCTGTCCCTGACCTCTAAAAATCAGCATCGGCTATAGAAAAACCCATATCGGTATAGATCTCTAGTTTATATAGCTTCACAACTTTGGGGCACTATTCATTTTGTACCTATAATATTCTAAGATGAAAGTAAACTTTATAATTAACCTACGCAGTGTGTAGAAATATGATATCAATAAAACACATCGTCAAATTAAAGGTTATTTGAAAGGATTATTGCCACTTCCATAGACATCAGTGTATACTTTTCAAACTATAAAAGTTTTTTTGCTAGTACTTATATAAATTTTAAAGTCAGACAGAAACATAAAATAAGCATCATATGTTTGAATAGTTGTGACATATGGCGCACTGAACGTTGGAATCACACCAGTGTGATCGCATGCTTCAAAAGTTGAATTATCAAATGTAAAATATTATTTATTTGTTTTCTCGAAGCTGCATTCAAATACATTGGGCACCGCCTCCACTTATCCATTAATCTAAACGCTCGCTCCTCCTTCTATTCATTCAAAAACTGACTCATCCGTTCATCCCATTAGATCACCCATTCATTCATTTACACATCCATTCATGCACTTCCACCCACTCCTTTATCAATCCCTCCATCCATCTGCTGGATGTGAACAGAGTTCTCTCACTTAATATGCAATAGGAAGACAAGAATCACACATCATGCAGAATCTGTTATACAGACTCCCTGACTGTATAAAAATTACAAAATTAAAACTGTAATTTCATGTTCTCTTGCAAAGTTTTGTGAGTGAAAGCAGAGTTTCTCGTAAAAGCATTGAAATATATATTTCTGTCCATCACCATGTCCATTTAGGGGACTCTGCAGAGGTGAGAGCTGATCCGTTGCTTGTGAACGAGTTAAACTCTTTCTACGCCGCTTTGATTGTAATCGCGGCTGCGCGACCGCCCAGTGACGCGTCAGAGAGAGTCCTCAGAGCAGCAACAGTCACGTGATCTCTGTCTCGGAGGACGAGGTTCGGAGGGCACTCAAACGTGTGGATGTCAGGAAAGCTCCTGGGCCAGATGGTATTTCAGGTCGTGTTCTACGGTCCTGTGCTGATCAGCTCGCTGGGCTCTTTACATCCATATTTAATGAGTCCCTTGCTACATCTGTTGTCCCCACCTCCTTCAAAATCCACCATCATCCCTGTACCTAAGAACAGTAAACCCTCTTGCCTAAATGACTATCGTCCAGTGGCTCTCACATCTATAGTCATGAAGGTCTTTGAGAGACTCATCAAAAACAACATTTGCTCCTCCATTCCTGACACTTTGGACCCTCTTCAGTTTGCCTATCGTCCCAATAGATCGACTGAAGATGCCATCTCTCACGTCCTTCACTCCTGCCTTACTCACATCGACAGCAAAAGTGGGAACTATGTCAGGCTGCTATTTATTGACTATAGCTCAGCCTTTAACACCATAGTTCCCATTAAGCTAACACACAAACTCCTGGATCTCGGCCTGAATTCTTCTCTCTGCCTCTGGATTGAAGATTTCCTCACTGGCAGACCCCAGGCGGTGAGAGTAGGCCAGTTCACCTCCACCTCCATCACCCTGAGTGTGGGAGCTCCACAGGGCTGTGTGCTGAGTCCCCTGCTCTACTCTCTCTACACCCATGACTGTTTGTCCACACACAGCTCCACCACTATCATCAAGTTTGCTGATGATACTGTTGTCCTGGGTCTCATTTCCAACAACAATGAGACGGCATACTTGGACGAGGTGGAGCAACTGACATCATGGTGCCAGGACAACTGTCTCTCTCTGAATGTTAGCAAGACCAAAGAACTGATTGTGGACTTCAGGAAGAGACAGCAACGGTCATACTCCCCTCTCATGATCAGCGGGACACCGGTAGAGAGAGTGAACAGCTTCAAGTACCTGGGTGTGAACATCTCCGAGGACCTGACCTGGACTGCACACATCCAGGCTCAGGTGAAAAAAGCCAGGCAAAGACTGTACCACCTGCGCCAGCTGAGGAAATTCAGGGTCTCACCAGCTATCCTGAAAACTTTCTATCGGGGCGATAGAAAGTGTCCTGACTCAGTGCATCACAGCGTGGTACGGAACAGCACCAGTCATGACTGCAAAGCCCTGCAAAGAGTTGTGCGCTTATCCGAGCGCATCTCAGGGTCAGCTCTCCCGCCTCTGCAGGACATTTACACCAAACGCTGCAGAGGTAGAGCTGCTAATATCATCAAAGACATTAACCACCCTGCAAAATCCCATTTCACCCCACTGCCATCTGGTAACGCTGAGCCTGATGGCAAAAACTGAAAGACTCAGGAGGAGTTTCTTTCCCCAGGCCATCTGACTCCTGAACTCAGTCACGTGACTTCACTTCACCGCACACACATAAACATCCAGTTTAACATTAACATCCACATACTGTCATTACACTGCACTTTATGTTCTATTGTTACTGTGTAACAGCCTGTTATAAACCTGTTTGCACATTATACTTCTGTTTGCACATTACATTATACCTATTGTTTGCACATTATACTTTATATATATATATTTTTATCTCCTACTTGATTATTTATAACTCTACATATGTTTAGTACTTTTTTATTCTATTTTTATTCTATTTCTATTTTAATTTCCTCCTTGTGTTTTCTTGTAACTGTTATTTGCACTGTCTTTAGAGCGGACCTGTTTACATTTCACTGCCAGTTGTATATTCTGTATATAACTGTGTATGTGACAAATAAAACTCTTGAATCTGTATGGTTATGCTGGAACTAAAAAGAAAAATGCATTAACATATTGGACCAACACATATTAAAGACAGGGTAAAGGTCACGTCCCTTATGCATTATGAGAGGCTTTTGAAGAGCAAGAATGTGTGTGCATGTTTACCTGTACGCAATTAAAAACCCAAAATGCTGGTGATTACTGTAATTGCACTGGTTAATATGGCTGGAGAGGTCAAAGGTCATTGCTCAGTCACTGGAACGGAAGCAGTTGTTCGGCAGTGATTGCCATCATTAGGGTGGAAATGTAGCCTCCAGTTCCAGGAACTCATTCTGAACGAAAAAACCCTGAAATGTTTCAACTGGAGAATAACTCCAATGTGGGTTACCAAGACTATCCATCTGGACTGCCATGAGATCATGTGAGCCGAGTCTCCCTCCAGCTCCATGACCATCAGTAATTGCAGCTTAAGTCATTCAAGACAAAGACACTAGATTTTATCTTAAGCCCATTAAACTGTACAGCACAAGCGTGGGGTACTTTGTGGGGAAAAAAAGAGGATTTGAGAGCGTGAATAATGAAAGCATATGTAAGATCAGAAGAGCTGTACAAACACACAGACTCTCAATGAAATAAGAGCAAACCTCTAAAAGACACAAATTCTGTTTTATCCCTCCGCCTAAAGGGGACATTTACTCATTTACTCCTAAACTTGAATGCTCCAATATATGGATTATAGAAGAATATCCTGGTCACTTTTTTTCCAATATAATGAACACAATGAACAACATGAGCGTCATTAAAAGTGTACACTACAGTATATTCTAAAATAGTTTTGTGTGAATTGACAAGAATGTAATGTTGATTCACATCCTGGCTTTCCTTAGGATGTTTATGAAAAAAGCCGATCCATGAACATTTGTGAGTTTGATCTTTTTGAGTTGTTTGAGTTCACAAAACTGGTTTTAAAGAGAATGGCAATTCTGTCACTATTTGCCCACTATAGCAATATAGCGCAAATAACTTTTATGATGCTTTTGCATTCTTTTTGAATCTTGAAAGCTCTGGCTTAAATCAAATATTACATGAAGATTACCGTAGAAGGAAAATGAACAGTGAGCCAATGTTCAGTGTAGCAGGGGGCTGGATGAACAATACAGGACACGGAAAGAGAAGGAAATCACACTTTCCGTGTTGTCCTGCTTCCAGGAGTGCGTGGCTGAAAACAAGTCATTGTGTTTGGACAGAGCTTCCGTGGGCTAGCTGGACTGGACGCGTTCAGTGGAACAGTTCAAAAATGATAAAAGAAGGAAAAACAATGTGTGGATGGAAAAGCCACTGGCGGTGGTCCAAGCTCATAGGGGGAGATGGAACAGCCGGGGAGGTTAAAGAGAGGATACAAACAAGAATTTGAACTCAGTTCACAGAGTAATTCCTATTTCTGATCTTTCACCACTTTACAGTAGAGCAGGAAGCAGGAGGACAGGAAACAATATATGTGTGTATATATATATATATATATATATATATATATATATATATATATATATATATATATATATATATATATATATGTGTATATATATATATATATATATATATATATATATATATATATATATATATATATATGTATATATATATATATATATATATATATATATATATATATATATATATATGTGTATATATATATATATATATATATGTGTATATATATATATGTGTATATATATATATGTGTATATATATATATGTGTATATATATATATATGTGTATATATATATATATATATGTGTATATATATATATATGTGTATATATATATGTGTATATATATATATATATATATATATATATATATATATATATATATATATATATATATATATATATATATATATAGAGAGAGAGAGAGAGAGAGAGAGAGAGAGAGAGAGAGAGAGAGAGAGAAAGAGAGAGAGAGAGAGATTGGAGGGGGTATAACAGTATGCGTGCTAACTACTTTACCAGCCCACAAGGGGTATATCATATACAGATAATGTACAAAAAACAGAAGTGCTAAATTAAATATAAAAAGTACAAATTAAATATATTTGTACATACATATATAACTGCCTTCATTTATATTTAACCTCTCGTATAATATTTCTACCAGCCTTTATTCATTATAAGAGACAGCACAAAACTGCTTTCAGCTTACAGCCTGATTGTGTGAATTTTGTGTTTGCTGAGCTGCCATCAGCATCTGCAAAAAAACCACAAAAAAACCCAAGACGCTCTGAGGATGCGATTAGCATTTCTGAAACATTAACGGGGCACTAACAGTCCTTCAGCTGAAGTACTTCTTCCAGAGAGAAAAAAAAGGCAACTCAAGGAGGAAAAGAATAAAATGAGTGCACCCTTGTGGTTGTTAACAGAAGTGCAGTGTCTATGATATCATGGCATAAAGAGTGCTAAGCATTCCAACTGCTGAACTAGGGTTCTTAAACAAATATTAAAAACAAATGTACACTACCGTTCCCAATTCCCAAATTAAAACGAGAGAAAGTTAAAACGTTAGCAAGGATGAATTAAATTATTCACAAATGACAGTAAAGAAATGTTTAATGTTACAAAATATTTTTATTTCCAATAAATACTGTTCTATTTAACCTTATGTTCAGAGAATACGGAAAAAAATCATCATTGCTGCTTCCTCAAAAATATCAATATCAGCACAGCTGTTTTTACCAGTGAAAATCATAGGAATAATTTAAAATATAGAAAAATAGAAAAGTTATTTAAAAAAGATATTTACTGTATTTTTTAAACTTTTAAATACACTTTTAATGTAAATTTCCAGTTTCACCAATTAAATCACACTAAATGTACATGTAAATTCACAACCCTAAAAATTACACATTGCTACTTCATTACATCGTCAAACACGCACACAAACTCGTTCACACTCTCTCCGGTGTGTAAGGTGAAGGCATTTGTGCCCTCAGCGGGAGTTCTGGCATTCAGCTGGAGTGTTTGAGATGGGAAACAGGAGGTGGTTCTCGCTGACACACATACAGTATACAAGCCATACAACTACAACTGCAACACATAGAAGACTGCACAACACATGCAATGTTACCTGGCAGCCTCTTGAGTGGCTGTAGACGCATGTTGAGGGCCTGGTGGGACAGCAGAGGAGAGGAGGGGAGAGAGCGCGTCACGCCCTCCATGATCCGAATGTGCTGCATGCCCTCGGTCACTGGGAGAGGAGGGACAGCGTAATCCCCCTCGAACACACACTCGCCCTCCACAGAGTCACTGCCTGGAGAGTGAGACAGAGTCCACAAATCAATTCCAGAATGAATTACACATTCTTTGCGCTAGCAAGATATGCTCAAGCGACCAATCAAATGAGCCCATTCGACGTAAAGACTCATTTGCATGTCAGAGGCACAAACATGCAGTTAGTCAGTTCAGCTTATTAACACTTCGCTACCAGTGTTCCTGAAGAGACGACACCTCCAGATTTAGAAACCGAAAGAAAGAGACAGGGAGAGATTGAACATGTCACACACCTCAGTTTGGTTCAAACTGAACTGAAAGAGAAAAGCAACCATACTAGCACTAGTACAGTATGTAGGTTCGCCTGTTCAAAACAACAAAAGCACGATGTGAAAATCAGATTTCAGAACTCAAACATGGCAAGAATGAAATTGACATAAAAATGACTAACTAGACATTCAGATGCCTGGAGATGTTCATTTCTTTTTCTTTCTGGTTGTTGTGTTCAGGGAAGGGCATAGACTGTAAACTCAACCAAAAGATTAACTGAAAACTGATGATGCAGATGAGCGACAGGAATTATGACTCATGAAGCTTCCAGAATGATAGACTGATGACTGAACAAGCTGATTGAAGTCAGCAAAATTATTCAAAGGACTCGCAATTTGATTCGATTTGATTTTACAGGAAATGGATAAAGAGCAAAAAGCCATTGCTTTTAGAGCACTGATAGTGTGTTTTTGACGCAGACATGGATTCAGTAAGCCATATTGATTGAGTCAAGGATAAAATTAATTAATTAATTAATTACCAAGGCTGCATTTATCAAAATACAGTACAAACTGTAATATTGTGTAATATTAGTACAGTTTAAAATAACTGTTTTCTATGTTAATAAATGTAAAATGTAATTTATTCCTGTGATGTCAAAGCTGAATTTTCAGTATCATTACTCCAGTCTTCAGTTTCACATGATCCTTCAGAAATCATTCTAATATGATGATTTGGGGATCAAGAATACATTCTTATTATTATCAGAGTTGAAAACAGTTGAGCTGCTGAATATTTTTGCGGGAAAAAATATTTGATGAATAGAAAGTTCAGAAGAATAGCATTTATTTGAAATATAAATATTTTGTAACATTATACAGTATGTCTTTACTCTCCTTGCTGAATGAATGTATTCATTTCTTTCCCATATACATAAAGAGCATTTATACACTTGCTTGTGATACTAATCAGACAAGTGAAATCAGAGCATTGTGAGAAAAACAAAAGGCAAACTACGAGTCTCACTTTAGTACACTTCCCGTTTTTACCATTTAGTAAATCTACCGTGTGTGTGTGTGTGTGTGTGTTTGCAGTTTGCACTGCTGTGGTTGGGTGGGGTCTGGACTCTGCTGATGTCAAGCTCTCTCGCTCTCTCGCTCTCTCCATTCCACTACAGTTTTTCATCCCATTTTCTTCTCCATCCATCAGCCCCACCCAACATCCTCATCATGCACTCTCATGCATTTCATATCTGACCGCGGCTCACCTCTTTCTTTCATTTCCCCTCTCACAGCGGTTCAGCTACTTTGGCATAACGCTTGAATAAATAAATAAACACAAAGGTGTAGATTTTGAGCTCCCAAGACATCATTTGGCCATCATACTCAAGTAACACACCCATGCAACTACAGTAATGCTGTAAAGTAGGTAGTTCACTAGATTTGCATCTAAAGCATCAGAGCCAGACCCCAATAATTAATATGTTCATTCTCTCTCATCATATAAGGCCGTTTTTGTGGTTCAAGACTCCTTTGAGAGTCTCTAAGCACACTCACTTTCGCTCTCGCCTCAGCAGAAGAGGATAAAACCTCCTTTAGAGACATGACGAGCTCAGATGTGGAATCGTTCATTGTGTCTTCCTGAATTTGATGATACTGCACTGCAGGACGTGGACTGAAGCAGAATGCTCTCACAGAAGCAGACGGCAAGAGAGCCGAGCCGAGCCGAACCCTCGGGCGTTAATCATCAGACACTATCCGCTTCAATGCCGCAGAATCAGCTATAGTGTGTGTGAAGGAAAGCTAGTGACTACAATGAACAAATCAGACTTAAAATTAGGACAGAAAATGCAATGTCCTTTGTTTCTGTATGAGATACTTTAAGATTTTTTTTAGGATTTGCCGAAATTCGCAGTGTGTGTCCACTGCAGCTAAGCTGCGTCATAGGATGGCGTCAGACAGGAAGAGGCCATGTTGTGCCCAGTCTGGCCACAGAGACAGATGGCACAGACAGGAAGAGAGGGAAGGAGAGGAAAGACTGGTGAATGAAGCACCCACCTGCTATTACAACAAACACAGAAAGCACAGACACACTCTTCATGTGTCACTTTAGTTGTGCTTTCTTCCACTTCACTAATACATTCTACCAACAGGTTGCCAATATTGGTGCCACATGAGGTGCCTGATGTAAGAAACTAATTTGCTACTATTACAATCTACAATGTCAGTGTACATTAAAAGAATGCAAGCTGGCCGTTGGGCAATGTTCTGACACAAAGCAAAAATGGTTTAGGAATGGTTTGAGGAGCACAACAACGAGTTTGAGGTGTTGACTTGGCCTCCGAATTCCCCAGATCTCAATCCAATCGAGTATCTTTGGGATGTGCTGAACAAACAAGTCCCATCCATGGAGGCCGCACCTCACAACTTACAAGACTTAAAGGATCTGCTGCTAACATCTTGGTGCCAGAGACCACAGTATATCTTCAGAGGTCTAGTGGAGTCCATGTGTTGACAGGTCAGGGCTGTTTTAGCAGCAAAAGGGGGACCGACACTATATTAGGGATACTGGTCATAATAATGATTTGAAAAAGTGAGTTACTTCATTGTTCAGTTCTCAAGTCAGTGGAAATGTGGGCACACACCTCAGCACAAGCAGTAGTATTTAGAGTTTTCGATTTCACATAAACCTTTTATGAATAACAAATATAGCAATTTTCAAAATGGCAGGTTACACTGTCATTAAACTAAAGTAGGCCATGTAACACCTTTAAAGTGTTGCTAGTTTATGATTCATTAGAAGTGTATTCACATCAGCAGGCACCTGCTCTTATGTGTACCTCAAGCGTCCGTCTCCCATCTCACGTTATATCACTCCGGTCACATGATGAGATATACGATGCAACAACAGTGGCGGGATTGAGGGCTGCCAGAGGGGTGGATGCAGTGTCACCGTGACGATACTCACAGTGAGAAATACTGTGGCGTCGATAAGAAAAAGCAGCACAAGTGGAGGACACATCAGAAAAGCAGATTTACAGTGCCGCCCGCTCCCTCGATGAGATGAAAGAACACTTAGTGGGAGAGAGTTGAAGAGGAGGAACAGGCTTAAAGGTGAGAGAGAGAGAGAGAGACCGATGGCAGGGGGTGGAGAAGGACCATCTTACTGTTAAGAAGAGTGGAAGGAGAGCAGGTGTATTATAAACGGAAGCTTGCATATCCATTGTGTCCAACCAGTATGCAGCAATTTAAACCGGTTCAAAAGAATGATACTGTTTTATGAAGGCTCCCAACATCTTGTTTTGGTGAAAATCTAAGGCTGCATAATATGTTTTTAAAAACTAGGATGTGATGATACTTTAAGGTCTTTGAGGACTAAAAGAGCCACTTAAAATAAAATAATCTGGGTAACAATTTTTTACCCGTTGCATGGACTTGCCATAGTAATAACAGAAAACAATGCATACTAACATGCAACTAACCCTAAAACAAACTTTAATCCTAACCCTACAGTGAGTTAAAGTTGTTAATTAATATTACTCAGTACTTAAATGTATAATTACACTATTACAATGACACCTTAAAATAAAGTGTAAACATAATCTATTATAATGTATTAATAAAAAGAAAAAGAAAAGAAAATAGGCATTTTAAATGGTTTACTTATAAATAAAAACAATAAAAAACATATTAATAAATTCAATTTTAAATAGAACTTAAACACAAAATGCATTATCAATAAAAAAATAATAAATCAAATAAATAGCAATTGTTTATTTAATCATATTTAGAATGCAATAAAAAATTTAACAAATCCCTAAAGAAAATGAATGACAGTTAAACATAATACAACTTTTTTATTATTAATGTATTACATGAATACATTTTAAATGCAAAAAAAATGCCATATTCGCAAAATTATTTGTATGAACTGTCCAATGGCATTTTGTAACTCGAAAGGCAAAAGAAAAAAGAAAAGCACCCAAATGGATGCCAAAAAACGAATTGTAATTGCTAATAAAAATTTGAATGAAATGTTAAAGGGTTACTTCAGCGATTAGCATTAAGCTTTGTATCAGTAGAAACCAAGAATTATCGTACACTTTCCCCCCTTCATATCCCCCTGAGACGAGAGAGAATTATGTATTTTATTTCTGGAAAAATTCCTCAGATGACGCAAATATCGTCATTTTGCGTCATCGGAGGCGTTTTTCAGTGGGCACTATTTCCACATGTTTTCAACATCGCACTCACAGCACTCGGCTCGGGGAGCTGCGGAGATTCATGTAAACGTGTTTCAACTTTTCAAATGAACTTCCTATGAAAGTTAAACTTCCAAAGACATGAACTGAAAATGCGCCAGACTGATCACGCGCTGTGAATGCGATTACCTTAGCTCATGTGATGAATGTAATCCGATCCTGCTGCGTTTGTGCCGTGACGCTCAATCGGCTCACTCACATTATATCGAACAGACATGTTCAGTTTTTAGTGTCTCTAACTGAACTGATTTTATGAAAATGAATAACGTGATAGGCAAGTGATCCAGTTATCCAGTAGCAGTGCCTAGAGTAGGGCAGTGAAGCAGTGCATTCTGGGAATTGTTGTCTTTCATCCCCATGAGACAAAAGTACATTTTCTGTGTTTTCTCAGTCTAGAAGGCACCAAATTCAAAAATAATTTCACATTTCTACTACATTAATGACCCAGTTTCAATACAGATTCATCTTCCCAGCGCTGAAGTACCACTTTAAATTTATCACTTCATTGTTACAGTTAACCACACTTTAAGTTTCTTTGTCAATTTGAAAATGTATTATCTTCTTGTTGCCATTACATTTGTTCATTTATGACAGATTAATTTTTTTAAGTGGCACTTCTAGTCTTTTCCTTGCACTTATGCTAAAACATCAAATAAAAGACAGGCTTTAGAAGACATGTAGAGAGCAAGACTGTCTCTATGTGGCACCTCGTCTGTCGGATTAAGAACTTTTTACACTCAAAAGGCTTTCAAGACATCTAATTTAACTTTAAAAATTCTGGTTAAATTTGCAAACTGCAAATGGAAAGGTGACTCTGATGTACAGAAG
This sequence comes from Gobiocypris rarus, assembly GCA_023029165.1. Classification (NCBI taxonomy): domain Eukaryota; kingdom Metazoa; phylum Chordata; class Actinopteri; order Cypriniformes; family Gobionidae; genus Gobiocypris; species Gobiocypris rarus. Next base: position 29,126,523 of record CM040934.1, on the reverse strand, counting down.
TAAATCTGTCCTGCGTAAGTTTAACAGCCTGAATCGTATACAGCCATAAAAATCCCTTATCAGAGAACACACATTGAGAGGTAAATGAACAACACCGATTGGGAGCTAATCAACGCATACTTCAGATACTCTTGTACTTTATTACATGAGTATTTTTACAGCCTCTCGGCGCACACACACACATCCGTTATGAGCTGATATGAGCCCAGTGGGAACTGCGAGTGTGATTCAGAGAGCTGCTCTCTAATTTATGTAGGCTGATAGCAGAACCTGCTCGCCTAATCAAAACAGCCCACTAAATCTGAGCCCGGATCGGCCCAATGCCCTTGAGCCTGGAACAGAACCATCACTCGTCATCCAACCACACACTGACAGAGCCTGGAAATAATACCAGAGATATATAGCGAGAGAACAGAATCATTTCCCACAAATCCCCACTGAGACCTTTGTTGTGCTGCGTGAAATGAATATCATCAGGAGGTTCAGTCTTTAAGATCTCATGTCATGAGGTTTAACAAGAGCGTGTGCCAAATCCGTCAAATCACAGCCCCAGTTGTGTTGTCACTATGACCTTCGCTGGCATTTTAAACTGCATGTTCAGATCAGTGGCGCTCATGTGGGCGACACAGGTTTGAATCTGGCTTGTGACATTTCCTGAATTACCCACAATCAATTCTTGTCCTTTTACTAATCTACTTTCAGAAGATGAAGAGTTATTACTATTTGGACAGAATTATCTTTCTAAACTTCAGAGTTACACAGGACATCTGCGGTGTCATGTAGGTCCAAATGATGCGCTTTATCGATCATATTTTTATTCTTTTTATAACTTTTAATTAAACCTGGTTTTTATTTGATTTATTTCTGGGAAAAAAGGGGGAAGACAAACCATAGTGGTTGTTCTGGCTCTATGGTAATGTAACGTTGGAAGAGAAATTGAGATCACATGGGTAAATGCAGCGCAGTTAAGAAGTTTCCGGAAGACAAATTGAAACTGCATAGGGAATAAATCGGAGCGTGGACTGAAATAGTTCTAGCTTTGCCAGGCCAAACTTAGGTGAAAGATCAGATCTGCAGGAGACGTCCGACATATTATTTAGGCACGGCGAAAAAGATCCACAGAGAAAGAGACAACCAGTATGGGGAGGTCCCAGGGCAAGTAGGGAACAAATATAAATGATTCTGAAATGTTCATTGAGAAATTGAGAGATGTGTTAGAGTAATGAGTTTAACATGAAACTCGTGGTCGGGGACCAAATCTGTTCTGGGTTCATTCCCAGAGCTCCTCCTGTCCGATTTTAGGTGAGAAATCATCTCTATTTGAGACGTCAAATAAATCACTCAGGCGCGCCCAAAGAACACCACAGACACAGCACAATCAACATGGGAAAATCTCAGTAAAACAAGCCAGATGAGAAGTTTATCTATGAATATTCTATTTACTCTTTTAAATTCCTTTTATGAATATCATCTTTGTATCTTTTTTAATGTAAAGCACTTCGATTGCCACAATGTATGAAATGTTCTCTATAAATAACTTTACCTTGCCTTACTGATTCAGATGGGATTGGCAGATTATATATATATTATTATACATGAATTATGATGATGATGATGAATATAATTAAGGGAAAGAAATTAAGGAAATTATTTGGTTAGGTTAAAATTACATCCAAAGTAAGTTCTAAAAATGTACCTTAGTTCATAACATTCATAAATTTGGGATCTGTACGATTTTTTTTTTTTTAAATAAACGTATACTTTTATTCAAGTAAGGATTCATTCAATTTATCAAAAATGACAGTGAAGTGACAGTTATTTAACAAAAATGTATTTTAAATAAATGTTGTTCTTTTGAACTTTCTATTCGTCAAAGAATCCTGAACAAAAAATCTAAGTTTCCACAAAATTAGCAGCACAACTGTTTTCAACATTGATTATCATATTAGAATAATTTCTGAGGATCATGTGACAATGAAGATGAGGAGTAATGATGAGGAGGAGTAATGATCACAACATCACAAATTAAAATGTATTAAAATAGAAAAGTTTTAAATGCTAATAATATTTCACAATATTACAGTTTTTACTGTATTTTCGATCATATAGATGCAGCCTTGGTGAACATAAAAAGGTGAAGTACTTTCCGAAACATTAAATAATTGTATCGACACTAATCTTTTGAATGGTAATGTACTCCCCAAAATAGTATAGCGATAGATAAAATATCGCACACAAACTAACCCACAATCCCCTGCACCAGAGCATCTAATATGAAAGACACAACGAACAACTCTCATGATAACATTACATAGTTTTGCCCATAAACAGCATGTGTGCCGCCTCCAGGTCCTTCACATTGGCATTGGATCAATAAGGTCATGGAATGATACGGCATTTCTCTCAGCTAGCTAAAGAATAAGCCACCATTCGCATTAGCTAGCGCCTTCATTTTCAAGCTTTAAAATGTTCTGTGACCTGAGAGAAAAGGTTTCAGGTGATCCGAACTGACAGGCTCTATAGAAAGCAGGTTCCCGCGGCCATCCAGCAGCTGCCGCCGTACGCCCACACATAACTGCGGATGACCGCTGTGTGTTGTGGTTTGATGGCAGTAAGCCATCGCTCCATATGGTGGCCCAGTTCCACTGCAACACTAGGGATGTACCGCATACTCTGGGACCTTCGGCACGTCCTCCAGATACTACCTTCAGCCATTAGCTAAATTGTGCACATTTCTTCATTTACCACTTGCTGTTCACTTCATCAGTTTAGAGCTGAGGACATCACATACTGTACGACGTAAAGAAATTTGTGAAGATCTGATTGAGACATGTTTTGCAAGTCATAGCACATATGAAATGAGTAATAAGTATAAAAGATCGATTTGCATTAGAGTAGAGTGAGAGCTGAGCGGCTATAAAACACCAAGATTCAACATTATCAATTTCAAACACTCCTCACATCCTCTATGAATCAGACTTCTTACCCACTTTGATTCTCATAATGAGACTGCCATTTAGAGCTGACCTCACAAAAGCTTTTACCTGCGTTTTAGTGCAGTTCTGAGACACTGAGCATCACTATTGCTCATACTTGAGGAGAGTAAACTACAGTATGTAACTCGTCCTGCACCATTTGTGCACCATTTCAAATAAATGCTGTTCTTTTGAACTCTCAATTCATCTTGAAAAAAAAGTCACTTTTTCCACAAAAACAAAAAGCAGCACAACTGTTTTCAACATTGATAATAATAAATGTTTCTTGAGCAGCAAATCAGCCTATTCGAATGATTTCTGAAGGATCATGTGACACTGAAGACTGGAGTAATGATACTGAAAATACAGCTTTGACATCACAGGAATAACATTTAAAATACACTGATGAGCCAAAACTTTAAGCGAGTACAGTTGATCATCTAACAAGGCCACATGTTCAGGTCTGGGCAGATTAGATGCGAAGCAACAATCAGTTGTCGTAATCAACATGCTGGATGCAGGAGAAATGGGCAGAAATAAAGATCGGAGCCAATTTGACATGGTGACCTGGTCACAGTAGCTCTGAAACTGCAGGGGTTGTTGGTTGCTCCTGGTTAGCAGTGGTGAGAAATTTCCAGCAGTGGACCGAGGAGGGACAAACCACAAACTGCCGACAGCGTTTTGAGCAAGGCTCATCAATGCACAAAGGCAACGTTTACCTGGGAAAGTGATGGCACCAGGATTCACTATGGGACGAAGACAAGCCGGTGCAGGGAGCGTTATGGTCTCTGCAATGTTCTGCTGGGAAACATTGGGTCTAGTCATTCGCGTGGATGTTTATTTGGCACGTGCCACCTACCTACACATTGTTGCATGATAATGGTGTACCCTTGTGGAAGTGGCCTCTTTTAGCGGGATAATGCAAACTGCACACATTGTTTAGGATTGGTTTGAGGAACATGATTTAGAGTTAAAGGTTTTGCCCTGGCCTCCAAATTTCCCAGATCTCAATGCAATTGAGCATCTGTGGGATGTGCTGGACTAACAAGTTCAATCCACGGTGGCATGAAGGACCTGCTGCTAACGTTTTAGTGCCAGATACCACAGGACACCTTCAGAGGTCTTGTAGAGTCCATGCCGCAGTGGGGCGGCGCTGTTTTGGCAGCATGGACAGGACCAACAGCATATTAGGGCATTATGTTTTGGCTCATCTGTATATATTAAAATAGAAACCAGTTATTTTAAATTGTAATAATAGTTTACAATATGACTATTTTTACTGTATTTTATTAAACAAATGCAGCTTTGGTAAGCATAGAAAGTATCCACGTAGCAACATCCTAGCAATCACAAACAACACCAAAATATATAAAACAGAATTAATATTTTAGTAACTGCATAGCAACAGCCTAGCAACACAGTTGCATCATGTAGGTAATTTTTGCACAGGTGAAATACTGATAACATTAATGTAAACTACTGAAACATGAATACATTGCATTTTGTATTAAGTAACATTAACAAAGATGAATAAATGCTGTAAGAAATACATTGCTCAAATTTGAGTTCATGCTAGCTAATGCATTAACTAATGTCAACAAACAAGAAAGCATTACCATAATTATTTTAAGCATAACGCTAACTGAAATAACTTTTTAGAAATGCTCCCTTTGCTTTCCTTGGATTAATAACATGGTTTTTTTTCCCCCATTCAATTGTTTGAAAAAAAAATGTTTTTACTAGAAAAAACGCTCCAGAGTTGTACTATGCTTGACCAGACACACTTGCTTAGATTGGTAGTTCATTCACCATTAAAAGGGAGCCTATTAGTGAGCATCGGGTCAGGCATCCACAGAGGACTGCAAATGTACTGCTAAAGTAAGTGTGTGCACGTCTAGAAATGTGATCCTCGGGTGTAGTCTGCCACTGATGAATAATTTATTCCGGCCACACATAGGCTTTTGCAGAAAAGATATCGGAGCAGTCGGATATATCCCTCTCTTTTTCTGTTTTCATTCTCTCTCTTATTTCACTGGAGGCGGTCTACATCCAAACTGAGCCCTTATCTAGCGGTTAGTAGTCAGACTCAGCTGCCCGTGGCACATCAAAGTTAACTCCGCCAATCTGTAAAAACATCACCAGCCAAGAAACCAACCTGCCCTGTCCTGTTAGAGCTAGACGATATAGCTAAAGAAAATGTTTTCAGACAATATTCAAATCTCCCTGATTTTTATTCAGGACCTTAAATAATCATTTTATTGTCTGGTTATCACCTGAACAAGCTCAATTTAATATTGAACATTGGTCTGATGAGCTCTGTATTTTCGCACAAGATGCGTGAAACGAGCATAATTCAAATGACTCTGTATACAATTGGGTAGGCCTTTAATCAATCAGACCACAAAAGGCGTGATCAACAGGCAACAACCCATTGCTTCTCTATCCGTCATGTGTTAAATCTGCCAATAGCGTGCCAGGTGATTAATCCAGTCTGTGATTGGTTCCCACATAAGTTTAACAGCAGTAGAAATGAATGTGCAGGTTTCCAGACTGAGCTCCAGGGCGAAATCAAATTGCCGGCAGATCAGGCTGGGTTTATCCAGTCTAGCCATTTTATACAATGAGATTGAAAATGTTCAAATGCAATAAGTAAAATACAGTCTCATATATATATATATATATATATATATATATATATATATAGAGATATATATATAGAGATATATATATATATATATATATATATAGAGATATATATAGAGATATATATATATATATATATATAGATATATATATATATATATATATATAGAGATATATATATATATATATATATATATATATAGTATATATAGTATAAATTATACAGTATATAATGAAATATTACATTTATTTAGGAATTACACATTAAAATAAAGATTAATATTCTAAAATATCAATAACTAAAAAAAGCTATATTTGAAAATGCCATAAGGTATTCACAGTGCATGCCCATAAATATGTTGTTACTGTTCAGTATAAATCGCCTAGCCCTTCCTGCAATGCATTTAAAAACACTCAGGTTTAGCTATATTCAAAGTTAGATGCCACACCTATAAAGGCACCTAAGGCAGCATGAAATCAAGGAAGCAAATAATAGAGTTAGATCCTGTATATGCAGTGCTTCTATGCTATGTCACTAATGTGACAAAGAGCTCTAAAGATGCCAAACAATGAACTACTTAAATAGAGTATAGAAGCCAATGGCGGTTTCATAACACTGTTATATTACAATGCAAAGAGCCCTTTAGAGCGCTCAGTAAATTTTATAAAGACTCAACTCTGTCTGATCTGACTAGCAACAGCCGTGGCGTGATAAATCCTGTGCATACGCTTTGTCAGCACAACCTAGCTTAACCTAGCCCTGTGAGACAGTGTGGAAAGAGAGGCAGAAAGAAAGAAAAAGAGAGTAAAAGCATGTAGGCACCACATAATCCTACGCACTTAACCCATCTACCTTATCTCAGTGGGAAAACTGATTCGTGGTGAGACAGAAATGTTATACCAGTGTATCTTCAGGCCTGAACTGCTTATATTACCTTTAATAGAGGAGAATGCTAAGTCTCCTGCCTCATTTTCATTTAGCTCACAAAAACATTTAATTGACAACAAAAGCCAATCAGCCGAATCCTCCAAACAGTTACCCTGCTTTAAAACCTGCTTCTTACTCCCTAACCATCCGTGGTCCAGTTTAACCAGGAACTAAACAGTAAGCATTTCAATTAAGTGACTGTGCCACACACGGCACATTTAAGCTGTTTTTAGCAGTGTTGGACAAGATATTCAAGATGTGAAGCTGGCTAATTTACAAACTTCAATTAAAAATATAGAGCTAAGCTAAGTTTAAAAATACCCTTTAAAGAAACTAGCTGTAATTTGATTAAGTGTCTGTCTGTTCACATATTGTCTGAGTAGGTAGTACCTTTGATGAAGAACTTGCTGTTTTAAAAAGTAGTACGTTCGAAATAGTCTGAATGAAATCTAGACGCATTACATTTAACATGTTGGCAGTCATGTGACCTACTTCATGTTGTAATTACCCTAACTACGAGATTTCAGCTTGTAAAAAAAAAACGGTTCACGGTTAGGGGTAAAAACGAAGTTTGAAATATTAAATAAAGGTGAACATCCAACGCCTCCCACTGCTGAGAGCGTTTAGATGAATATGTAAATATGTGCTGCACGCTTTCCTCTCAATAACAAAATAAACTGAGGATAAATTGATAAAAAAACAGCAAGCATTTTTTAAACAAAGCATTAGAAAAGCATATTATCATAGTAACACGGATACGTCTGCACAAGCTCTGCAATTTGGAATACTAGTAATGTCATGTCACATTTATATAGCACTTTATACAATAGATTGCTTAAAAACAAGCAGCTTTACCATATTTAACATGACAATCTCAGTGTCTCGTTTCATCAGAAGTACAACTTCATTTTCTACTATAAAGCGGCTCACAGACATCCGGTCCATCAAGGTCAGACAGGAGAAATTAACCAGAAAAGATTTTCACATGATAGAACGCGATGCCTCAGCGCACACTTACCTATTACATAATCGCCACAGACCGATGGAAGTCAAAGGTGTTTACCAGCCATAGCAAACTTTTACAGAATGAAGTCTACACCACATAAAATTACACCACATAAGTTCATTCTTCGATTTCGCTTGGCGTATATCACGACCTTAACACCTTGCTACGGAGAAGTGTAATTAAACTGACTTTTCTAGTGATGCAACTACCCATCAAATAATGTATGTGTGTGTTACCTTTAGCAATGCAGTATAGTCCTTCCAAAGTATTCTGTATTCTCTACAGTGCTCAGAAAAGGAAAGATTGGGAATTGTGCTGTGAAATATGTTTAACATACAGAATATCTGCGTGTTCACCTGATTACTAGCCAATAAACGCACTCCCTCAAAGTGTTCTGTGCTATCACAATCACCAAGTACTGGCTTATGTCCCACGCTTGGAAACATCCACCACACTGTATTTCACAAAATGCCCTGGAGGACTCAAAAGAGTGCTTCAACCCAGTATAGAATGAATTTGCACATCTCTCACCCACAAAGGAAGAGACGAGGCACTGGAGACGTCTTTCAAACGCGCACAGAGAAATGGAGATTACAGATCCAGGCATATAAGTCCACACACACACACACACACACACACAGTTACTTTCTCGCTTTGCTGACACCGCTGAGTGGGCGAGGAATACTGATAGGGAGGGATCATGTAGGTGACTATGTGATTGTGTGTGTGTGTGTATGTGTGCGTGTCGGTCTGCCCACAGTAGTGTAGGTGTTAAAATTTCAGTGATCAAGTGACTAAATGTGCTAGCGTATGTGTGTCAGATTTGGCTTTGATTTTCCATCAGCATTCTAATTTCTACTGTTATAAAACTCACTAAGCTCAATCGGTTATCAATCAACAAAGATCGTCACAGAAATCATACTCACGTGCCGTCAAGGAAGCCACAAAGGTGAAAAAGTCAAACACATAAGTGGGACACTTGTGAGACGTGGCACGTTGTCACCAGCGTTTCTGCTACCCTTTGCTTTTAAGGACCCAAGGCAGCATGAAGTCAAGTCCTACAGGCTCTTCAAATTTGTCAAAATCTTGTCCGAATCTATTGGGGTATTTCCTTTGAGTTTATCAGGAGTCTGTTGCTAAAGATCGCCTATCCCAGACCAGACCCCAAAATCTGTCAGCACGACCCAAAAATCTCAGGACCTTGTAGCTCACCTCTGTGGGTTCAAAGAATACACAGCCCATCAGAGTCAAATCAAGATGCATGGTAAATAACTAAAGAAATTGGAGTCCAGGTTAATAAAAAAAAGAAAAGATAAAAGAAAATGAGGAAAAAGTCCGGAAAAATGCTTAGACGAGTGATGCTGAGAAGAGAGAGAGTTATCTGCAGTCTTGAGGGCGACTGCCAGGTACCAGCGCATGCGCCAAGATCATACATCCCCCCCGATACACACACACACACACACACAAATGTTCACTCATCAGCGAGGCGGACAGACGCACCCTCCTCCTCCTCTTTTCTCTTTTTCTCCCACTCGATAGCAGCTATTCAGCTGTATCTCTCAAACTTTTTCTCTCTGTTCAGATTCTCTTAACCTCATGTGTTCTGCCTGTTGTGTTGAAAAGAGTTTTTTTAACATTCTTGTACAGAACACAATGGCTTTGTAAATAAAGACAGCAAAATTCTGATTTATTTTTTTGAATATCTGAATCAAATCTTTTAAGTTGTCATGTTCAGAGTCTGAATAGCAAAAAATAAGAAAATTAAAAATATCTAAATCCATTTGAACAAACTCAAGCTTTAGTTAGTTTTTAGATTTTTGTTACATTTGAGACATGACAAAATGTGTGTGTGGCGAGGTAGACGAGCGAGAGACGTGGGAGGAGCGAGTGAGACCTGTGCTGATTGAGAATGAGCGTCACCTGCGAGACACACCGGTCTGGAGTCCTCTCATGAGGGAGCTCGGAGGCATATAAGGACGAGCGACACCAGTGAAGGATGAGAGAGGACCAGGCCTGGAATTTACGTTGTGTTTTGTTTATGTTTTATCATGCGTGTGCGTGGCAGTCATCCATGAAGGGCTGCCCGAGTTAATTTCAGTTTGTGTGTTGTTTGATTAAAGTCTTTTAAATGTTCACCGGCTCCCGCCTCCTTCCTCCTTATGCTTCGAACTTCATTACAGTGTGCATAATGTATAACATTATGTGAATAATACAATATAATCAATAATATAATTAATATATTCATAAAATATCTTTGTCAGAATTGAAAAGGCGAGAGAGTAGATTGAGCTGAGACTGCTGAGGAATTTATTCTGTCTACTGTTCAAGTTCCTCTGAGTGGACAGAAGTGTTGCATTCACTGCACCTCTGATAGGGACAGAGCTTATCAGCATGTCTGTGTATGAGTGCATACTTAGCTATACTTTGAGCTGGTGGAGCTTATACATTTTTCCCCAGAAGTGTGGATAAATCTGACACACCCATAAACACTTCCTAATCAAACACACCTGATTTAAGTTGGTAAAGACTCCCAGGTTGTGTCCGAAATCGTATATGCATTCACTATTCCCTACATTACTCCACTAATAAAGTTCACTTGAGGGGGTGAATGAAAACGAGTGCGCAAATTCGAACAGCTTTAACAGGTTTAACAGCTTTTTGCTGTTTAATAATCATTTAAAACGTAGCAAACTGGCAGCTCCAGTTGTAAGATGCAAAGATGTCTATTGAACTCTGTCAAGGACACTGTATAAACTAATAAAACAAATGAATAATCAATTCAAAAGGAATTTATACCTGATTATACTGTAGCCACACTGAACCAGCAGTTTGGAAAATGAAAGGAGGATTCAGCTGTGGGCAAATAAATATTTGCAGAAATATGACGATATTGCCTACTCTGGAAATTTTTTTTTGACAACGCAGCCACAAGTGTGTCGCTACACAGATGCATTGCTTTCAATCGTTTTTTTCCCTTTTTATTCAAAATATTCACAAACCTGAAAGTACTATTTTCAAATATGTGAATGGGTTTTGTCATTTAAACCCCATTATAATGATCATGTTAGTTGAATTGAATGGTCAGCTAAGGGAGCCATCAACCGTCAACTGTTGGTGTGACTGTGCCTTCAAGAACAGAGTAAGGAAGCACTGGGTTAGTCTGGTCATTATTAGCTGCATAAAAACAATACAAGTTAATGTATGTCTCCAGTCCAGTTAGATATAAGCTAATGTTTGCGCGTGCGTGCGTGTGTAAAATTATACCTTCTAGATCAGACTGTCAACATAAAGTACATGACCAAAAGTATATACACCCCCTTCTAATTAGCAGGTTTAACTATTCCAGTCATTCATACCTACATACACACACACACACACACACAGTGGTAACAGACATACATGAATGTATAGCAAGCAAACCTGTACATACATGTGCACGCGTGCACAAACAAGTCACTACAATCATTCAAATATGCACAAAGGTGAACTGTGAACTCTTCATTGTGAAAGCTGTTTGTCCTGTAATTTAAAGATTTAAGTATACATAGATCCAACAAAGAGTCAATGGCCTTGAAAAGACATACTTAAATGATTTTATAATGAAAGTTGTTGCAACAGAAACGAATACCACCACTGCATAATTAGCCCGATTTCTCCGGCTCTATGTAGCAATCTCCAGCTCAAACATGTGCGCCTAATTCAAGGGTGTAAAACTTGAAAGAAAGCATGAGATAAGAATGTCAAAGAGGCCCATCATCCAAAAGAACTGGATACATTTCTTTTTTTGCAATAGCCTACCTCCCTTGAAATCAAGAACAATATTATCTGTGGGAAACTCCCTAAAATAAGGATGTACACTACCATGAGAACATGTTCTTCTGGAGGGACTGGAGCCATTGAAGGATGATGAGCCCTCCATGACCCTCCAGCAAAGTCCAGATAAGATTGATGAACCTCTTAATGAGAAGGCCAGCAAACAGGTAGCCAACTTATAGCCAAATCTGGCAGTGCGGGGACATTCCTGAAGGTCCTTTCTGGACTATTTCAGAAGGGCCATGTGCTATATGTATCTGACAGAATATAACAATGAAATTGGATTATTAGATTATTAGAAGACCATTAAAAGCTGATTAAGAGCTGCAGTCTGTTGCTTATCGGATTGGAAGTATGCTGAAGAGATCACCAGCACATCTGCCCACAAACTGCATTGTTCCTTTCAAATCCCAACAATACATGAAGACAATACATGAAGACAAAACAGCTTCATAATGTGAGACTTGCTCAAAAAACCTCTTTGGAGCAGCAGTATAGGGATATGAAGGGTTCACTGGTCTTGAGGGTGATAGAGTTTAAAGGGCTGGTAATACAATAACAATATCCATAAATAACTACAACATTTGAATACGAGAATAGGGAAAGTGCACACTAACAGTCCACATAAAGATATTGACATTTGATATTTTGTTGGTATCACTTTCAGAATTATTTTTTATTTAATTTTTTTTTAAATCTGATGGACAATAAGTGCTCAAGCATGTAAAGCGGCAGGAGACATAACTGCAGCGAGTGCTTATAAGAAACAAAACATTATCATACGTTGATGTGGGCACCAATATGCACTGTGTTCCAAATTATAATGCGAATGATATATCAGCGGGATTTCAGTATAACAAACGTTCAGATTTGAGTTTTTCTAAGAAAGTATTTGCTTTGTTTTATTTCTCCATATCTTTTTAGATAACTGGTATCAATCTCAGGCAGGTTTGTTAAATACTTTGCCAGGCCTACTCAGGTAAATGGAAACCCTACTTAAAGAGGTTGTTCCACATTATTAAGCAAGTCACAGTTCTCATACAATACGGGGAGGAAGAGACACAGTGTGGTTGTCGTTATAATTATTGTTCTTGATGTGAATCATTGGGCTTAACACTTGAGAACCAACAAATTCAATGTTCTAATTTCAATCAAAATGTTGGATTCAATACTGCTCTTTTAGGAGGAGGACTCTCTTACAAGTCCTCCACATTATGAGACCTCATCTGGCACTGTTCACTGTGTGTTGGGCAGAAGGCCAGTTTCTGTCAGCAAGAATGGACAGTGACATTGGTCTGGTGGAGGTGGAGAGCTCCAGCAATGTGGTAGGAAAAGATAAAGAGAGGTAATTTGACCAAAATAAAGGGACTATGGGACCTTACTATCATATAGAGAAGAGACTGAAGTCTTCTGAAGAACTAAAAACAAACCTTGAAATCCAACAGCTACAAAAAGTCAACAGCTTTGGGGGCTCCATTCTCTAAAGTATGTTAACTGGTTTGCTAAACCGGACTGGATTTCCTAAACACATCCTGGTGAAAAGCCTGAAAATACCAGACCAGGGTTGTGCAAAAATGCAGAATTCAAAAACTGACTCACTTTAAAATAAGAATTTTGAATTAAATTGGCCACACCCCACATTGCATTTGAATTACAAGAGGAACTGTAACTATATCTCCCTCTACTTTTATCCCCCAAACCAACAATTAAAGTTTTTCGTGTCAAACAGTTCTGAATATATAATAAAAAATATACATATGCACTGACATTTTCAATTTTCTAATTATACTTCTGAAAGGCTTTAAAAAGTGCTGCCGGTTTGTCTGGTTGAGGACAATGGACACTTTTTGCAGACGACATCACACTGAGTGAATCAACTTAAGAATGGCTCTAATTTACATGTATTTATCTCTCCCCCCATCCTACTTCCTAATGGCTGTGACCATTGAAAACATACCCAAAAATCTATATGATCTAAAAATGAACAAATACTAAACAATATATATGTGTTTGATATCATTGGAAATGTCTTAGTGCGACTGGTACAAATATCTCATCCCCACAGAAATATTCAAGAAGATAACAATGGTTTTAAGAGTTTAAAGAGATGTTGAATGGTATGGTAGGTGTGGCTTACAACCATTTGGTCTTCTGTCAATACAGGTCTGTCTGTATCAATACAGACAGTGATTAAATGTAAATTCCTTTGTTAACATATGTTACCATTTGAAAGAAGTTATTGTCAGATTTGAATATTTAAGGCACTGTAGCAGAAGAGTCAAGGCACAATTTTGTAATCAGATTCGCCCGTAACGTTGTGTCCAGCCAACGTTACGTAGCCTATGGAAAGTCAGGAACGCATCTCTTTACTTAAGAGTATGCGATGTGTTAAGGATCTTTGAATTGGTTATGTAATTGGAATTATACCTGACTGTTTAATAAATTGTTACATTTTGATTTATTCTGACTTACTCTGGAATTATTAACGATCTCTATGAGATCATGAATGGGTACTTTCCACAAAGGGTTAAACGGAATAATTAAATGTATGTCTAACTATTAAATATGAATGACCAAATAACCAAATTGGCAATCTAAATTCTAAATTATAATAAAATGGAGTCAGATTAAGAGGAATTGGAATTAGATCCATTTTGCCCAGCTGAGAACATCGAAGCGCAGATACCTTCGCCCGCTCTTCGCTGCCGCCATTGGAGCGATTTCAGCGGTCTTACAGCTTGGTGACCGCGCGTGATGCTGCAGTGCTCGAACACAACGAGCAGCATGTTTTTCAGCGAAGTATTGGATTCTAAAATCATCAAGAGGTTTGAGCTTCTCTTTCTTCAGCTGTTGTGGTAAGTCAAATTCATTCTGTCTTGTTTAGAAATGTTTTGGGAAAACCGAATGTTTGACCGTGTAAATCGAGTTTGTGAATTTATTGAATAGACATAACCACATATCAGACATGGTTAACAACAGCGCAGATAAGAAATGAAAACTCTTGCTATTAATTGTTAAAGATCTCCTTGTCGGCATTGCGCAACAAGAGATTGAAACTAAACTAAACGATCTATTTTCTGAGACGAAGAATTAGAGCCTAATGTGATAAAATCAGCTAAATGAGTCTCCATTGTCTCATTAACTATGTGCAACGCGCTAGCGATGAGAGCGATCAGACAATAGAATGAAAAATCTAAGTTCAGAAACAATTAAAAACATGCGATTTGATAATGCATTTGTTTATGAAAAGCAAAATGGGGAGAAACAAGGGTGATGCAATGCAATGTGTTAAAGCTAAGAAAACTTTTGTTTGACCAATTGCTGTTACTGCTACAAAATCGAAAATACTCGACAAAAAATAATCAAGAGGCGGTAAGATTAAAATCTAAAACTGATAAACAGAATGATAGTGATGTTTGTTACTATTTTTGTCAAGAAAACGCATGATTTAATGTTTCTGAGTGGCTCAGCTGAGCCCACGGGGCATACCACGCCCACTCGGAGAACACTTTCTCTCCACGTTGCATGGAGGCGTTTAGCCAAAGAAGTAACACAAGCTAAATCTATCACATTTTGTAAATCAGTTAAAAATTGCAACTGTGCCATCGTGCAGATTAGTCTTTAAATAGACTAAATCAAGCAAATAGGCATTTGAAATCTAAAAGAGATACAATGAATGTGCCACATCATCCCTGAACCACAGCCTTTTCATATTCAAATGTATTGACACGAAAATACAATACTGAAACTTCACTCTCAAAAACAGGGTTTGAGCAGGGATTGGACTGCACCCAGCATGTGCTGCTAGTTCATTGGATGTTAATGACAACAGAGTCCTCTCATTGGCCTTAATCCTGACTGTTGTTGTGCATGCAATGAACATGCCAGTCGGCTGTGACTGCAGGGCCAAACCAAAATCACGGTCTTTAATACACTTTGACAAATATGTTGTTGCGTTTGACTTCGTTCTGATTTACTCGAAAGTATTGATTTTAGTGCATTATGTGTACCCATTGTTTCCGCATATCTGTGTCAGGTTAGTAACGGACTGCAGTCCGGTTTGGGGTGGAGCTTTGAGGCACACCGACTGAGATTGCAGAGCTCCGCCTAACATTTGGCATTAATTACCAAGACTGACACGTTATGTGATCGTGGGCCCGCATAATGGAAAGTGCGAGGACCCTGTGCGACTCTGAGAACCTAATGAGCGATTTCAATGAATGTAAAGAGTTAATTAGAATAGTCAAACGTTTATTCATATTTATAAAGTATTAGAAATCAGTAAAAACCTTTTCATTAATTGAGGCAGCTCAAATAACAAGGTAACATGGACCAGAAATAACATTAATATTTGATATTCTTTGTAATATAATTGTATTATAAATAAAAATATAATATACATTGTATTACAATTGCCAAGCAGGACATTATGTGGAGAAAGGTGACACAAAACTGGGGAAATCTGTAAACAGAACTCCCACACTTTTGCTGTTTGTAATGTTTTGCTACCAGAAAAATAATTCAAAATCCTTGATTTCCGAATGATTTGTTTTATACATTTAAACTTACTATGATGTATGTTGTGTTAATAACTCAGTAGATCATGTTGTGTCCATGACACCACAAACTACGCTCAGGTTAGTTACACGGACTAAGATGCGGTTTTTGGTGAAACACACCAGACTGATGTTTTAGAGCTCCGACTAACACATTGGCGTAAGGCGTATACTTGAACTGTAAGGGGTTGATAGATCAAAGCGAGTCTATTCCGTTTAGAACAATAATAAATTGTTAGACCAATCTAAATAGGGCAACCTCAATTCCTAATTATTGTAACGTTGTTCTAATTACGTAAACGTGGAAAACCACGGCATGATTATAGAAAGTTATCATTAGAGTTATAACAAGTTGGTCGCTTAATTCATTGATAATGGTCATGGCCTCTGATTGGAAACAATTTTGCATTAATTAAGCGAAGTCAGATCCAAGAGAACTGAATAAAAATATTCTGGAATGATCACAGTGGTAAGCGTCCAGAATATCAGTGTGTCACCTCTGCCTTAATGACCAAGACTGACGAGTTGTGGCAAGAGATCGTAAACCCGGCCGGTCAGGCTCAATGTTATCGGAATCTTGATTGCTGAGTATAACACAATGTAAAAGATTTGACATGAATATCCTCAACTGCAGTGTTCATGCAAGATCTTCAGCTATTGATCTCTTTATAGTGGTCAATAGCAGTGAGTTTAATAATTAAAACATCCAAATTGCAATGATCCTGTCTGTATTTTCAAATTTGTAATTGTACTAAACACGTGCGCATAGAACACACATTATAGTTGTTTGTGCTACTAGATGCACATAGGCTAGTTAAGTTTATTCTTTAAAACACATGATTGCTTTACTGTAAATGTTGCATTAAACACTTAGGTAAAGGTTGTAGAGATGCTATGCATTCTAGGCCACGTATCTTGTGTAAATTGGAATAATCGCAATACTGGAATTGTATAGCAATTTCAAGTTGCATGTGTGTCTGTCTATGTTGAATTTGTTTGTCTTCTGAGTGGAAACTCTGCTATTTCCCATATAGCTGCAGTAAAACCATGTACAGGAGCATAGAATTGCCGTCTGGCTACAGTGTGAACTACAATTGCACTAACCATGAAAATGTTTCCATCACAACAGGACTCAATAACTCTGACCTTTGCAATTTCTAATTTGAGCAAGTTCTAATACTTTTCATTGGTTCAATTCCCAGTGCCAAAATGGAGGGGAGTTGTGATATTATCTTATGCCTACAGAACTAGAAAAACTAGAAGTGTGGCACGGATAATAGAAAACCAATTCATCCTTCACTCAAACTAACTGTAATGAGAGCAACTAGAAGTTTCTGATTAATCCTGAAAAATTCTCCAGCAGAACTGGAGTTCATAATGCTTAAACACAGCAGATTGTGAAGGCTCGACTGCAAGAGCAGCTTTAAGTGTTAAAAACTGAAACAACAGCAGAAATTAACTGTGTTTCTCTCTAAATTGTTTTCTCTCCAAATTTGTTTCTCTCTAAATTTGTTTCTATCTCAGGTTGACAATTGCAATTCCTTGGAGGATGGACGACCAAAGTCCCCTCCCCTGCATCAGAGCCAGGGCAACGGAAAATTGTCAGAACTTGAGATGTGAGAGATAGTGCGAATATAAATATGATGGGGTCATTCACATCTCACAATATAACTACACCTCCCAGTGTAGCACTGGTACTAAATTATGCAACACAGATTGATATTGATTAGATTCCACCCATCTCCCAAACATGAACATAGAACACACCCTACACGCGACAACATCACCTGGAATAGACCAAATCTATTCAGGCTGAACATTACACATCATAGGCGATAAAGATGGCATAGAGTCTAAAAGTGTACTTCACTAAAGATCTATTGCCCATTTTTTCACAAAAACACACAAACACACACACACACACACACACACACACACACACACACACACACACACACACACACACACACACACACACACACACACACACACACACACACACACACACACACACACACACACACACACACACACACACACACACACACACACACACACACACACACACACACACACACACACACACACACACACACACACACACACACACACACACACACACTGTTACCAGGAATACCCCATTATTGTATGACTAATCATATTTAGATCTGCATTAATAACATATGGGATTCCTGAACAAACACAGTGGTTATTATATACCGATATACACCTTCATAATTGTGATTGAATTGTTGTTATTCTTATATGGTTTATTGATGCATATCATATATTTAAATATATTAATTGAACTGACTTTTGCTGCTTTTCCTTGAGTGATTCAGACCAAGAATACTTAGATTGCACTCGACTACAGTGATAGTGAAGAATTAGATGATAAAATGAGACCACCCTACCATTTATGACCTTGAAAAAACTTGAGAGAAGATGTACCAATCGCACTATCTGACATGAACCTACTTTTATGTTTCGTTTTTGCTGCATTATGTGTTCCTTATGACTTCAAGTTCACCAGTGTTCAGTCATTAAGAGGTCATTAAGATGCTTTTCAGGTGTCATGCACCAAATGGCGTGTAACTACAAAGGAGCCAGATAACCGCACCGTTGGAGGTGAGAGGATTGGACAAGGAGGTTCAGATTATCATCGGAAAGGTGCTACAGAAGCAGAAAGTTCTCCATGAAGGAGTGACACGTTAACTGAACAGGTCACAAGGTCCGAGACTGACTCTATGAATCGATGCCCACATGATGTGCTGAACCACAGGTAGAACACCTGAAAGACACTAATCCACCTGCTGAACTCAAACTACATACACCTAATGAGACTGGGTGTCCAGCCGGTGAACACAGAGCCCTAAGAAGGTCCCTACAGCTGCTTACATTGCAAAGACAACTTACATCTCAAAAGATATCAACCAACGTCTAATTATGATCCCATGGGATCCACTTGAGTTTGACCCAATGGACCAAGAGGCGGACTGAAAGGCTTTAAAAGTTCTGCCGGTTTGTCTGGTTGAGGACAATGGACACTTTTTGCAGACGACATCACACTGAATCAACTTAAGAATGGCTCTAATTTACATGTATTTATCTCTCCCCATCCTACTTCCTAATGGCTGTGACCATTGAAAACATACCCAAAAATCTATATGATCTAAAAATGAACAAATACTAAACAATATATATGTGTTTGATATCATTGGAAATGTCTTAGTGCGACTGGTACAAATATCTCATCCCCACAGAAATATTCAAGAAGATAACAATGGTTTTAAGAGTTTAAAGAGATGTTGCATGGTATGGTAGGTGTGGCTTACAACCATTTGGTCTTCTGTCAATACAGGTCTGTCTGTATCAATACAGACAGTGATTAAATGTAAATTCCTTTGTTAACATATGTTACCATTTGAAAGAAGTTATTGTCAGATGTGAATATTTAAGGCACTGTAGCAGAAGAGTCAAGGCGCAATTTTGTATTCAGATTAGCCCGTAACGTTGTGTCAGCCAACGTTACGTAGCCTATGGAAAGTCAGGAGCATCTCTTTACTTAAGAGTATGCGATGTGTTAAGGATCTTTGAATTGGTTATGTAATTGGAATTATACCTGACTGTTTAATAAATTGTTACATTTTGATTTATTCTGACTTACTCTGGAATTATTAACGATCTCTATGAGATCATGAATGGGTACTTTCCACAAAGGGTTAAACGGAATAATTAAATGTATGTCTAACTATTAAATATGAATGACCAAATAACCAAATTGGCATTCTAATCTAAATTCTAAATTATAATAAAATGGAGTCAGATTAAGAGGAATTGGAATTAGATCCATTTTGCCCAGCTGAGAACATCGAGCAGCAGATACCTTCGCCGCTCTTCGCTGCCGCCATTGGAGCGATTTCAGCGGTCTTACACTTCCTTAACTCAATTTCTACATTCTCTTTTCTACACTGTTAAAATGCATTCTCAACTCAACCATGGTCTCCGTAGCTTTCATTGGTTTTTGGCATTAATCCTGAACCAGTCCAATTGAAATGGACAGCTATCACTTTTATCACAATACCAGCATTCACAAGTATGTATTTGTATAAAGTTCTCCTCATACAGCAATCAAATCAACCATAACCACGTCTTTCAAAATCTGCTAGCACAATGACATGCTAGAGGCAAAATATCGCCTGTGGTTCTTATACAGGTTTGCATCACATTTAAACCACACAGGGCTCATGGGTCAGTGCTGCTGGCAGCTGTTTGAGAATGCTAGGATTCTGCTCACGATGTTTGAGGGGTCTAGAGGCTAACCATCAATCGCCCTGCGACATGTGTTTTTTCTCCACTGTGGAGCTCAGTTCCTCTGCTGTGCTCTGCAAGTTGCTGGCTGTGCAGATCTAATTTATGGCAAATATATTCAGCCGTGAGAGCTGCATTTGCATCTAGCTGAATACTAACAGAAAAAAAGAGAAAAAAGGAATGAAAAAAAAAAAATGACACCAGTGACTTCATAGGCACTCCACATATGTAGCACAGAGAGAAGAGAGTTATTACTGTATTACAAAACCTTGTGGAAATCCTCCAGTCTGTAGACGAGATCAAAGACTACTACAACAATACAGCAGTAATACAAAACATACATACCCACAGGACTCACAACAACAGGACACATCTTCTGCAAGGATTGAAAATTGGTGTCTAGGCGCGTAATGAATTTAAAGGGAACACCTGGGCTTGGAGCAAATCCAAATCCCGGTTCATTCCTTTCAGGTAATCAAATATAAGAATTGCACTTTTCAACTGCCACTCTGGTGTGAGGAACTGTACATAATTTTACTTTAAACACAAGAGCCTGAACTGATTGGAAAACATTTGATATTGATTTATAAAAAAAAATTAAGCGATTCGAAAAAAATCGAAAAATTTTGATTCTGATAACCAATAATTAAGTCCTTCTCATGGCCGATACCGATAACCAATAAGTTCATATTTTTATATTATAGTTTCCATATAACCTGCAGTTCATGTACCCAGGAGAATAGAAAATCTAAGATGCACTGAAGAAACACTGACGATATTTTAGTAGCTCTGGCCTAACTATAATGGCAAACATCAGTCCTGATTCTTTAAATGGTTTTATTTTTTGTGTAAGGCACCACAATACTCAGTAACAGAAAGGGTTTATCAGAACTATGGTTTATCTGCACTTAACTCATTAACAACACATTTATATTCAAGTATTTCATGCATAAAAAATGCATCTATTAACCTTTAGTGCATGAGGATGAGGAATTTCAAAAGCCTATGAATGGGGACGTCGACACTCCGTGTTACGCCGGCTTCACACCGCAGGCGTAAGCAGAGGAAAGAGCAGAACCGCGGCTCGTGTAATGCCTATACAGATGAATATCGTCCATTCTGTCACTTTTCCGGTGTTCTCCTCCCACCCCTGTCTGTCTCGTGCATTGATTTATGATGGGCAGCATACAGGTCCTTCTAAAAAAATTAGCATATTGTGATAAAAGTTCATTATTTTCCATAATGTAATGATAAAATTAAAATTTCATATATTTTAGATTCATTGCACACCAACTGAAATATTTCAGGTCTTTAATTGTTTTAATACTGATGATTTTGGCATACAGCTCATGAAAACCCCAAATTCCTATCTCAAAAAATGTGCATATCATGAAAAGGTTCTCTAAACGAGCTATTAACCTAATCATCTGAATCAACTAATTAACTCTAAACACCTGCAAAAGATTCCTGAGGCTTTTAAAAACTCCCAGCCTGGTTCATTACTCAAAACCGCAATTATGGGTAAGACTTTGACCTGACTGCTTTCCAGAAGGCCATCATTGACACCCTCAAGCGAGAGGGTAAGACACAGAAAGAAATTTCTGAACGAATAGGCTGTTCCCAGAGTGCTTTATCAAGGCACCTCAGTGGGAAGTCTGTGGGAAGGAAAAAGTGTGGCAAAAAGCGCTGCTGCGAGAAGAGGTGACGGACCCTGAGGAAGATCGTGGAGAAGGACCGATTCCAGACCTTGGGGGACCTGCGGAAGCAGTGGACTGAGTCTGGAGTAGAAACATCCAGAGCCACCGTGCACAGGCGTGTGCAGGAAATGGGCTACAGGTGCCGCATTCCCCAGGTCAAGCCACTTTTGAACCAGAAACAGCGGCAGAAGCGCCTGACCTGGGCTACAGAGAAGCAGCACTGGACTGTCGCTCAAATTTTGCATGTCATTCGAAATCAAGGTGCCAGAGTCTGGAGGAAGACTGGGGAGAAGGAAATGCCAAAATGCCTGAAGTCCAGTGTCAAGTACCCACAGTCAGTGATGGTCTGGGGTGCCATGTCAGCTGCTGGTGTTGGTCCACTGTGTTTTATCAAGGGCAGGGTCAATGCAGCTAGCTATCAGGAGATTTTGGAGCACTTCATGCTTCCATCTGCTGAAAAGCTTTATGGAGATGAAGATTTCGTTTTTCAGCACGACCTGGCACCTGCTCACAGTGCCAAAACCACTGGTAAATGGTTTACGGACCATGGTATTACTGTGCTCAATTGGCCTGCCAACTCTCCTGACCTGAACCCCATAGAGAATCTGTGGGACATTGTGAAGAGAAAGTTGAGAGATGCAAGACCCAACACTCTGGATGAGCTTAAGGCCACTATCGAAGCATTCTGGGCCTCCACAACACCTCAGCAGTGCCACAGGCTGATTGCCTCCATGCCACGCCGCATTGAAGCAGTCATTTCTGCAAAAGGATTCCCGACCATGTATTGAGTGCATAACTGAACATGATTATTAAAACACTTTTCTTTTATTGGTTGGATGAAATATGCTAATTTTTTCGTTAGGTTTTCATGAGCTGTATGCCAAAATCATCAGTATTAAAACAATAAAAGACCTGAAATATTTCAGTTGGTGTGCAATGAATCTAAAATATATGAAAGTTTAATTTTTATCATTACATTATGGAAAATAATGAACTTTTATCACAATATGCACATTTTTTGAGAAGGTCCTGTATATCTGCTGCAAATGCGACAATGATCCCCTCTGTCCCAAACACATATCCATGCTGTATATAGGTAGTTTACATGATAAAAGTAAACTTAAAGTTAAGATAAGCCTCTAGTTTTAATCATTTAAACAGGCCTTTGAAGTTTGGGCAAAAACTTCTGGCAGTGATGTTTCGTGTATTTTATTATTCACAGCGCTGGATGTCATATGGTGCTTGTGAAACACACAGAACACCTCACTACATGATTTCATGGTGAAATGTGTTATTTGTCATGTTAATCAGGTCAATTTAACGCTAGTCGCTGGCGCGGCTGCTTCATATTCCTTTAATACAGCTTCGCCGCGATGACGCCCTTTCAAGTGAGATAAGATTTTGCGTTAAAACTTTACGGAAACTTGCGTTAGAACTTCTCTCGGAATCCTTGCTGAACATGCTCTGCAAATAGCAATGGCATTGTCCTCCGCTGCAACAGAGAAAAACTTCCAGACCGATGGAAATATGTTCACAGATGATGACGTAAAGCACTCGGAAAGCGGACGAATCTCGGATAAATGAGTACTAAAAAAAGTATTTTTATGTTTGTAAATCCATCAAGTAAAATCACTTGTTTAAAAAAAAGAGATCAAGGGCGGTCCAGTTCAGTTTCAATTTAGCAAAAAAAAAAAAAAAAAGAAATATTAAAATATAACGTATAAAATAGGTAGTTTCTTTTGACTACAACAAAGTAGTAAAATGGCATTTGGGTCCTGGTTCAAATGGTTCTCTATGAACTGTTTTAGTGAATCAGTTCACTGAAAAGCATTTGAATGAACAATTCAACTAAAATTAACCACAGTAATTGTATTCAGACTTTCTAAAACCCAAAAAGTTCAGTTTGTTATCAATAATAATGAGTATTTTAGGTCTGAATGTCTTGGAACCATCAACTTGATACTATCTTCCATAATGCTGCTGCTTACTCAAGGCAGCTTCTATAGTTTCTAATTCAATGTAGTACTGTCATTTTTTTTTTCAATGGGGCCATTCAAATGTACATTTCTCTAAACCAGTGACAGTAATGACACCTTAAAGTGCACTGCAGCAAAACTAAATTGGCCCCTTCAAGCTTATAGGGGAGCTGGAGCCCCTAAAGAGAAAATGACTTTAGACATCAGGAAAGTAAAACATGAATTTCAACCACAGTCTGAGGGCACAGACTAAAGACAGGAGGTCTTTCTGGGAAGTGTGAGGTGCCTTTGATACACATCTCACTGAGGTGAATGGCTGGTCTGTTGGGTGAGTCAGACTTTCCACTTGTTTGGCTAAACCTTTATGGCAGATTCAGTAAAGTATGTGTGTGTTTCAGTGGATGTACATGTTGTGTGTGTGGTAAACAAAAGTTTGCAGTCGTGGACATCCTTGCAGTTGCAGAGCCACACTTCAGTGAAAATCAAACAGCAAACACAGCACACGGGAAAGCATACAGACAAACAAACACCCTCCTCATCCATCACACACAGCACAACTGTGTTGCTCAGCTCTACCACAACCTTGAAACTTCTCTACAACTGCAGTCCCAGTCTGGCATATCTAAGCTCTTAGGCCTGTTTCACACAACACGCACAAGCAGCATGCAAGCGAAACGGCAGCGTGGCTGCAACAGCATCACACTGACAGGGTTTCTTCTGTGTAACAGTGAATTCAGGGTCATTACATCGAGTGCGGATTTTATTAATGTCCTTAAATTATAACACGTTTATCAGAGAATGTCCATTGACAACTATTAAAAACTTTATATAAGGAGTGAGAATTACATTTATCAAAGTGGTAATAAATCTACATAGACTGAACCCCAAACCTCAAAGGGTACAGATAAACTGCTTAAAGTTTTTTATTTTTATTTCCCAGTTTCAATATCTACAAAAATTTCAAACAAGATGCATTTGCTTGAGCAGAAACGCTGCATAAGATATTAAGACCTATTTAAAGAGAATGTACACTACTGTTAAACAAAATTGGGGTTAGTAAGACTTTTTAAGTTGCTTATGCTCAGCAAAACTACATTTATTTAATAATAAATGAAAATGAAAATAGTAAATGAGAAATATTAGTGCAAATTAAAATAACTATATTCTTGAATGTTATTTATTCTTGAGATGGCAAAGCTTCATTACTCCAGTCTTAAGTGTCACATGATCCTTCAAAAATCATTCTAACATGATTTGATTCTCAAGAAAATATTGTTATTATTATTATTATTACAGATAACTGTTGTTCTGCTTAAAATATTTGTGGCAATCACGATTATTCAGGGTTCTTTCATGAATAAAAAGTTCAAAACAATATAATTTATTTATATTTTATATAAAATCTTTCCTTTCATTTTCAAATATTCTTAGATTATTCATTTTTATTAATTAATTTATTTATTTTTAAAGGAGAATTCATTGGGAAATATATCAATAATTGATAAATATTCTTCAAGTAGTCATTTATGTTCAGATTTTATTTAGCTGCACATTCACATTTTCATATATCAGCCAAAATGGGTGATATATTCAGAATATTTGGACAAACCTTACCCCACCATTTTGGCAAGAGTGCTTTGTTTAATAATTTATCTTTCGCTACATCATTTGCATGACTTTATACATTAGCGACTGACTAATGCGTATTTATAATTTTTTCACTTCGAAAAAAAGGAGTACATTTGCTTTGATATATAATTTATTTAGAAAATTGTATTTACTTAGATGAAAATGGCACCCTAAACACTCACGGTCTTCCTACAAGCCCGCACTTTCGTGACGTAACGCCGCTTTGATTGCTGGGTAGAAGTCTGCTGCGTGCTCGCTTCAGTGCGGGCTTGGCACATATCGAGCACAACGGGGGCTCACGAGCACCCTTCTGAAATCTAAAATGACAAATGGGACACCCTATGTAAGAGCATATGAAGTGTGCCATTTGTGACATAGGAGAAAGTGGTTGTCAGTATGTAAGCTATCAGATATCTGGTAGATCTTTCTGACACTGACATGACAAAAGTTTAACTACTTTTAACTTAAAAAACATAATTACCACTCATGGTGCAAGACATTAATAAAAGGATACAGTGAGACATGACTAAGTGTGGAATACCCAAATGCAAGTTATTGTTTCTTTATCATTTGAAACGCGCTACTCCAAAGTGACTTATGTAATGCATTTACTGTCATGTGGATTTGTGCGGAATGAGCAAGGTATGCAAGTATGTTTATTTTTATGGTGCATTTTAAAGTGTTTATAATGTTTGCAAAGGTTTTGTTTAACAGTATTTTAAATTATTTCTGAATGTAATGAAAAAAAAAAAAATCTTTCAATGCAATTTTGACCCAGTGTGACTTATGTGCGACTTGCAGTATTTTCCCGGGAAATAGCCATCTGACAGATATGATGGACAGACAACTAAAGAATAGCACAGGTGTAACAAGAACACATCCTGCATACAAACTCTTACATGGTTACATTCCTGCTTCACATGACACTAAAGGCACTAGAGCTGCATGATTAATCGTTAACACATTGCAATCTTGATTCAAGCAAACACAAGATCTTATTCCTAAATGACAATGATTCTCCTGTGTCTGTTAAACCAAATCATATCTGCCTTTGCGCTGCTGCTGAGCCAAGAGAGAGCAGTTGTATAGGTATGAAACAGTTTTTTCACACACACGGTATCATTATTTCTGTGTTACAATAATTCAAATAAACACAGAAGTACCGGGATAAAAGTTTATAGTTCAGATATAAACAATCAAGTGACTGTTAAAAATGTTTGTCACTGAATCATTGATTCAGATGAGAGGGTTGTTTAAAAACAGTATTTATGAGTCATTGAATCATTCACTCAAACCATTTTTTATATAATTAATTCTAATTAATTTAATATTAAGTAAACTGCAGCAATAAAAATGTCAGAACCTCTAGTAAATTGCATTATTTTATTTAGTTGAATCGTGATCTCTATGAAACAAAAAGATTGTGATTCTCAATCATGTATCCAGAATCATGCAGCTCTAAAAGGCACATCCTGGGGTCTGGTTGAAGGGAAGCTTTCGACCTTAAAAAAGACAACTAACACAACCTACCACTGTTTCGATTCTTGCGGTTGGATTTGCCGCCAAGCAGCATCTTCAGACTGTTCCTGAACATGACTGCACAGTTCTGGACCGGGCTATAGAGAAATCTGCAGAGAGAGGGGAAAAATACAGCACTGTAAGAAACAGAAGCAAAAAAAACCTGAATGAACTAAATGAAAAAACTGTGTACCTGTCCGGTATGAATAAATACAACTAATGATAATTAAAAAAATAATAATTATGACTTTTTAGTAGACCATTTCTACCACTAATAAAAAAAGATTCTGCACAAACATTGAGCAAAAAAAAACAAAACCGTTGCCACTACGTTAAACCTCTTAAAAAAGATTTGTAACAACACCCACAATCACTTTCTAGCTCCTCTGCCCATCAACATTGATTCCCAAAACGTGTGATCTCTTTAAAAATGCAGCTCGACTGGTGATGTTCGCTGCACAACGGCTCTGAAGTCTAGACAAAGAGTTATTGAGGGGATTTTTAGAAGCCTGTGATTATATGTTTCAGGTACACAGAGCCTTCAGCCTGCTTGAACACTGCGGCTGATAATGAGTTTCATTCGTGGGATTCGTCATTCTTCACTGGATTATTTTAGGTCTCACTCAACACCCACATTGTGGAGGGATCACACCCTGATGCTGCTAATTACCGCTTCATGTATGAGCTAAGTGTGTGTGTGTGTGTGTGTGTGTGTGTGTGTGTTCATGTGAAAGAGCACAATATAGAGACACTTTGTTCTGCTGCTGAAAGTGATGTTGGTAGTGGATTTTAATGAAATTACTTTTATTGGTAGATCTTTGCGCAGCTGGATTCACATGCATGAAGAAAGCATGTGTGTTTGAGAATAGAATAGAACAGAATAGAACAATGGGAATAGACATCTAGAGAGGTAGATACTCGATAGATAGACAGAAAAAGAGTGATACATAGAGAAATAGAACGATAAAT
Source organism: Gobiocypris rarus (assembly GCA_023029165.1). Lineage (NCBI taxonomy): Eukaryota > Metazoa > Chordata > Actinopteri > Cypriniformes > Gobionidae > Gobiocypris > Gobiocypris rarus. The sequence goes on along the minus strand of CM040934.1, from coordinate 29,098,502 downwards.
AGACAAAGACAATATAGAGATGGACAGATAAATACATGCATAGAGATCTAGAACATTACATAGAGAGATAGACATAATGATACAGACAGATGGATAGATACACACACAGAGAGATAGACATACCGATACAGAGAGATAGACATAACAATACAGAGAGAGAGAGACAATGACAGAATGGTAGACAGACAGCACTTTATTCAACAGTACTGCCTCTAGACCAACTAAGCACTCTCAAAGAGTGAGCTCACAGTTAAATGTAGATTTATTTATTACATAATGTGCTTGAGGGGTGCACAAAGGGTACCAGAGAGAACCCTTCAAGTTTGGAGACCAAATGAGTCAGTTTGAGCACTGCTATCCACTGCTATCCATATAAATGGCACACAAGATCTGAATTAATATTCCCAAATCAAAGAACACTGAAAATAAGTATGTGCTATTATGACACTTTTTTTATGACATGGTAGAATATCCCAATAACATTACTGCACACTCCAAAGTCTGGAATTGGCTTAAAGCAGCAAAGTACATACTTTTAGAGTGTAGTGCGCATAAATCAATTTGGACACAGCTATCAAATCGCAAGACCAATGAGCTGTCCAAAGACACTAGAGACAAAATTGTACACCTCCACAAGGCTGGAAAGGGCTCCGGGGAAATTGCCAAGCAGCTTGGTGAAAAAAGGCCCTCTGCTGGAGCAATCATTAGAAAATAGAAGAAGCTAAACATGACTGTCAATCTCCCTCGGACTGGGGCTCCATGCAAGATCTCACCTCATGGGGTCTCAATGATCCTAAGAAAGGTGAGAAATCAGCCCAGTACTACACTGGAGGAGCTGGTCAATGACCTGAAAAGAGCTGGGACCACCGTTTCCAAGGTTACTCTTGGTAATACACTAAGACGTCATGGTTTGAAATCATGCATGGCATGGAAGGTTTCCCTGCTTCAACCAGCACATGTCCAGGCCCATCTTAAGTTTGCCAATGACCATTTGGATGATCCAGAGGAGTCATGGGAGAAAGTCATGTGGTCAGATGAGATCAAAATATAACTTTTTGGTCATAATTCCACTAAACGTGTTTGGAGGAAGAAGAATGATGAGTATCATCCCAAGAACACCATCCCTACTGTGAAGCATGGGGGTGGTAGCATCATGCTTTGGAGGTGTTTTTCTGCACATGGGACAGGGCGACTGTATTAAGGAGAGGATGACCAGGGCCGTGTATTGTGAGATTTTAGGGAACAACCTAATTCCCTCAGTTAGAGCATTGAAGATGGGTCGAGGCTGGGTCTTCCAACATGACAATGACCCGAAGCACACAGCCAGGATAACCAAGGAGTGGCTCTGTAAGAAGCATATCAAGGTTCTGGTGTGGCCTAGCCAGTGTCCAGACCTAAACCCAAAAGAGAATCTTTGGAGGGAGCTCAAACTCCGTGCTTCTCAGTGACAGGGCAGAAACCTGACTGATCTAGAGAAAATCTGTGTGGAGGAGTGGGCCAGAATCCCTCCTGCAGTGTGCGCAAACCTGGTGAAAAACTACAGGAAACGTTTGACCTCTGTAATTGCAAACAAAGGCTACTGTACCAAATATTAACATTAATTTTCTCAGGTGTTCAAATACTTATTTGCAGCTGTATCATACAAATAAATAGGTTAAAAAAAAATTCTGGATTTTTTTTTGTTGATATTTTTTCACAGTGGACATGCACCTACCATGACAATTTCAGACCCCTCCATGATTTCTAAGTGGGAGAACTTGCAAAATAGCAGGGTGTTCAAATACTTATTTTCCTCACTGTATATATTATTGCCAATTCCAGTCATTTTTTTCCCCATTTCATTTAACACAAATGTTAAATTTGTTTACAATGGTGCAGACGTACAAGATGGATCGAGAGCAAAAAGGGGTGTGCAGCAGTTTCTGAATAAAGATACGAGAGGAAGAACAGGATGACCTTATCCTGAGGCTGTGCTTCTGTTAGCTGATGAAGAACAGACAGGACGTAACTAGGGATGGGACGAAATATCGTTTGACAAAATATCGCGATACAAAGCGTGGACGAAACACATCGAGGTCGAAAAAATGGATCGCGAAATAAAGATAGATGGCACTGCTGCATGATTTGCGAAGTATATAAATAATTTTGTGTATTATATGTGTGTGAATGTATATGGGGCAGACATACAGTCTATGGTGGCAGGCATGGCAGCACCATCTGCTGATCAAGCAGGGTAAAAAAACTAAATGAAAAAAAATTATATCCGGGAACGTGCGATGCGTCGTCACGTCAAAACAGCGCATGTTGCAACAACAACACTGCAGCGAGCTAACAAATATTAGCAATAGCACCAACTGCCTTGCCCCAAACAGCCGACTATGGAGTCAAATAAGGTTGAAATTGAGGCGCTCCGCCTGGATACATGCCATATGTCTGTCAGTATTTTGGCTCTCTCATTAAAAAAGACAAAAACGGCAATAGAGTAACTGACAAGACTAAGACTGTGTGTAAGCTATGCCATGCTGTCATTCCGTACACCACATCACATCAAACATGAACCACCACCTTCAACGTCACCATAAAAATGTGAAGACGGCCCGGAGAAAAGCAGCCTACCGAAGGGACAGCTGACCATGAAACAAGCGCTGACACCAACTCTACCTCCGTCAAGTCCGCGTGCAAAACAGAAAACCAGGCTCATTGACGAATTCATAGCGGACTATATGGTCAGTGCCCAGTGAGCATGTCTTTTCCACAGCAGGAGACATTGTGTCTGCTCAAAGATCACTGATTACACCAGAACATGTTGATATGTTAGTTTTTTTGAAGAAGAACCAGTCCTGAGATAACTTAACCTAGGATTAGAACAGCACTATGGCAGTGTTCTTGTTTGTGTTTGGCCAGTTAGGCCTTGTGTTTGTGCAGCTGAAACAAAAATAAATAAGTTGTTGTTATACAGTAATATTTTCTTCTTTTTTTTTCTTTTTTGATATCGTATCGTGACATATCATATCGTAACCCTGGCATATCGAGGTGCATCGTATCGTGAGTTTAAGTGTATCGTCCCATCCCTAGACGTAACTCAGTGTAGTGAGGTTTGCTGCTGTCTGCAGAGTGAACCGTGCCCAAGCATGAGAGTGACGAGACTAACGCTATTCCCCAAAGCAGTCGCTCATACTTGGACATACGCACCTTTAATGAGGTACTGATGTCTGAAGAATAGCTGGCACAAACTAATAAGAGACTTTGATTGAAAGTTGGGAAAGTGAAAAAATGGCATCTATGGAGCAGTAGAAGGACCTATCAATATTTTTTTTTTGTTTTTTTACTGTAGTCAGAAGGGACAGCTACCACTGCTGGAAATCTTCCCTTCTGCAACAGCTCTCAAATCTCGATCAGTTACGAAAACACGCAAGAACCAGCCACTTTGAAGTTAACATTAAATTCAAACTTTTGTGACTCAATTGTGATAACTGAATATGGATGAACACAAATGACATAATAACGAATTAATTTTTGGTTGAAGCATTCATTCTACAAACATAGCATATACACATAGATGCCTCAGTAGCTATATGCAAGCCCTCCGCCATATTGGGTCAAAGCCGGTCTGTGAACACTCGAGAGCCAGTTGACTGAGCATCTGCAAACGCAGTTAGGCGCATGCATGAACATCTGTATGCGTATCTTTGTATCTGTATCATTCATTGATATTATTAACATTTTTGAAACAAACAAACATCATTTGACATTGAGTTCCCAAGATTTTACCACTTTGGCAACACAATGACATACTAGGTGTTTCATATATAAAATTAAACTGTCAGTATTAATGAACTGTGGATTTGCTTAATAAAAACCTTTGGAACTTATCTTTAGTTTAAGGTGTAAGGATTGGCTTTAAGGTCCGTTCACACCAAAAAATATCTCTATTGGTGTCCACAGACAAAAAAGGAATTTTGTTCTGTTTATTTTACGCATGCACTGCAAGTTCTGTTGTCTTTAAATGCTCAAGCTCCTTAAAGCAGGATGGATTCTGATTGTCTGTCAATGTTTTTATCATTCATCAGCTGGAAAAAATGGTTGTGAAAGTGATTCCAACTATATTGTTTCTCACCACCGCTATTGTTACAGTTGTGGTGTGGACCCTGCTATTCTTTAAAGCTTAGAATGTTTTTTTTATCCTTATAGTTATCCTCCTTGGTGTGAATGGGCTCAAGGCATAATTTTCACCAAGACAGCTGTCTGTCTGGTTTTGAGGTCTGTGTTGACAGAGGCTGTAAGTGCTTGTAGGAGAGAAGGGATGAGTATGAATTAGCTGCGATTTGCTTCATCTCCTTGATATTTGTCTGAGAGCTAAACAATAGCAGTGGGACAAAAAAGTGTGCCAGAAATTGAACACTCCCGGCCAGGCAAAGCCAAATGTTCAGCTTTGTTGTGTGTGTCCGCTGTTAATCCCCCCTAACTGAGGGGGGCCTGAGTGAGATTGTCCAACTGGATTACTAGTGCAAGAAGGGCTAACAGTGCAGAGTGGGACAGACAAACTAAGAAAAGGATTGGTGGGAAAAAAAATATAGTGGAAAAAACCCTCAGGAAAGAGTTCATGTCAGGGTTACAATTTTCATTTTTGGGTGAACTGTCACTTTAAATCATCTGTCAACAATGAAAAGCAATGTGGTACAACCATACTTTTTTGGACATGGCATCACAATCTCGGTAACTGATTTCTATCTAAATATCATGGTATTTGAATATGGTAATTATTCACTAATGGGTAGGTAGCAGTGTGACGATGCTATAGTTCATTCAAAACTATCAAAAGTAAATATTTTGTTGATTATTAAAAATATAATTTTGTAATTTGTGATAAATTATTTTAATGGACAATGACAACAACGACAACAACGACAGCAACATTTTTAATAATAATACTACAGTTTTTGTATGACTGCATATTATCACACTGCAGCATGTTTAAGTGAGCAGCACAAAAATGGTGATTAAAAATAGTGAGGAAAAAAACAGAGTCATAGCATCTAAATTACAGTACAGAGTTGACCTTAAATATCTGAATTGTTAACCTATAACTTATAATAATAGACATGATATTTGTCAACCAAAGGACCAAAGTATTGGACCAAACCATTTTAATCAGTGTAGTGGTGCTGCCTCAGGTGCTTGTTTTGTAAGTGGCATATGCACACATCACATTGACCTAGCATGGCACATCATGTAGAGACTCATGGACTACTCAACACATGTTTCTGAAACACCTGAACTTTCATTATGAACAAATAAGCCATTAGCGATCAGATCAGCCTACTGCTCAATTCTCACACACCTGCAAGAGGCTTATGGCATCAACATCTCTTTACATGCTCTATCAGCTACAAAATCTCTCTCATCAAACTCCACAGTCAGTTAAGAAACAGCCTGTGTGTTTATCAGAATCAAAGCAGCCTGAAGCAGGAATACTGGCTTCCTTAATTCACTGTTAAACACAGACTGTCTAAAGGTATCCTGCCACAAGTTATCAGCCTGCATCACGATGATGGAATCTTCCGGACTGATGGGCCACAGCAGGAGGGATGTCATGTTAGTTGCAGACATTGAGGTCTGGCTGGGAGCCGCAGCTCATAAATGACAGCCATTTTCTTACTGCACTCGGTAGGTTGTTGAAAATACTGCTGCTAGAATTCATGGAGAGGAAGGTGGGTGTGCTAAGCTCCTTTCAGCGGCAAGCAACAAATTGTTTGTAATAATCTAAAATGCTAACAGAAACTGTGCTTGCACTATTCAATTTAACTGCATGATGAGTGCTTAACTGCGGTGAGTGCCTTCTCCATTAGTGGCACCAAACACAACTGTTTACATATAGGCTACATATACAGTTTTCATAAACACTGGCACTAGGGATGGGCAGATCCACATAAAAATACTGATCTGTATTTAGCATGACGGTTAATGCAAATATCCACATTTAAATACTGAAACTTATTCTGCCGTATAATAATGGGTTTGTGTTTGTTGTTAATTTATTTAAATTAAAGTCAATTATTGTCTACAGTTGTTGTTAATAAATGATAAAAACAAAGATCTGATCATTTGCAATTTTCATTGCATGTTAAAAATTCTGGATAATTACTTATAATTACAAAAATATTTAAAATAATTTAAATAAATAAAAATACATTTAAAATAAATAAATACATATACATTTAAAATAAATATAAACAATATGTAAAATACAAATAAAATAATTTTAAACAAATGAAATATTTTATAAATAAAAAAATTACATAAATAAAAAACCTTTACATAAGCAAATACAAATATTTACAACAAATAAATAAATAAATAAAATAAATAAAATAAAGTAGACCATGCCAATTACAAAAACTAGCAACACATGTGCAATCATTTTTTAGATGCACTTAGCCACTGTCCGGGGTCAGAGGTTAGAGAAGACCTGCTTGAAACTACCCACGAATCCATAGTCTAATCTATAATAGTCTATTTTTATTTAATAAAATGATCTAGGCTGTAAGAAAATCTAAGGAACCAAAAACAGTCAAGTATCTCTTCTCAAGCCCTGAACATGACTTTTCCAAATGTCACACTGTTACTGGAGAGCTACTATGAGCATATAAAACTCACTGGCCTCAGCCACCGTTTTGAGGTTGATGGATTCAACAGGAGCATGAATGACTAAGAACCAAGAGCCGCAGAGCTTTATGTTTTATACAGTCTCTCTCTTTGACTAATGCCTCCCACAGCGCAGTGTTACAGGAATCGCACACTGTTTGTTTTCTGCTGCTCTACAAAGCCAATGAACGGTGAGCGTGCCGGGAAAGGGGGGGGTGACAGGGGTGCTGTCTCGTGACTATGAGGTTTGGGTCGTGTGCAAGGAAACAAAACCCTCTCACACACATACAGAAGAACAACAAAGAATGGAAGATAGATAAGAATATGAATGAATACAGCACATTCCCAGAATATGACAGTATGTACAAAAACACACTTGGGTCAGAGAACATTTCAGTGGTGCCATTTGTGTGTTATTCACACAAATTTGTCCATGTTGCTCAATGAAAAACACCTAAAGACTCACAAAGGGAGACAATCGTGTAAGTGTGAGCTGAGATTTTTCTTTCTTCAGACACAGCGAGGGAGGAAATGCAGTTATCCCCCCTGCACACACACACGTGGACACACAAAGAGCTACGCAAACACGCAGCGCCTTCCCTTTGTCCGTATCACTTCCTTTCCAAATACAACACAGCCGCTCTAAAGTGTTTGCAGAAACTTGGGCTCAAAAAGAGAAAAAGGCTCTCGAACAAACTGTGCAGTTTATAAACACATACACACTCCATCTACTGATGCTTCCTGATCCTGATCTACTGGCATTAAGAACTTTTACAGGGCATTAGAACCACATACACTGTAAAAAAAAAAAAAAAAAAAGTTGAGAAAACTTAAGTTTAAGGCAACCAGCTGCAGAACATTTTTGAGTTTTCTCAACTTCTTTGTTTGAGTTATCTCAACCTTTTTCATGTTAAATAGTTGAATAAACTTTAAAAGCTGAATTTGTCATACAATTGATTTTTTACAGTGTAGATTAGAAAAATAAACATAAAACATTACTGCATGTAGCCCTTTTCTTTTCAATAATGGCTTAAAAAGGTTAATAATAATAATAAATTATAGTACTACTACATTTTAAAAATATAGTTGTTTAACTTAACGTAAGTTACCTGGTTGCCTTAAAAATTTAAGTTCATTGAACTAAAAATAAAAATTAAGTTAATACAACAAAGGAGATTGGTTTATTAAATAAACTCAAAATTTTATGTTATCTGAACCCCATTCATTATTTAAGTTAATTTGACAAATTAAAAAGTTGTGATACATCATGAATAGTTTTTTTTACAGTATACAAAAAGGTTATTTTCATTGTTATTATTTGTATAATAATAATAATAATAATAATAATAATAATAACTATTATTATTGTTATTATTATTATTATTATAAAAATATTATTAGTTTAACTCTAATTTATATTAATATTGTAACAAAACAATAAATACCCATTATCTCAAATATAGAGTGGTTTAAAATAGGGATGACTAATTCATCCACTGCTTCCCTCAAGATTTTCCTTTTATAATAGGATTTGCAATTTAGGAGTACAATAATGGCTGTGGTAAACATAATATTTCAATATGTTTTGTTCTACAATTAAAAAAAATCATACTTTAAAAAAAAAAGACATTGTAGAGCAAAATGTTATTATGTTTACCACAACCCCTATTTTAATAAATCCAATAAAAAAACACATTCAGAGGTGTCAAAAGTACACACATTCATTACTCAGGTAGAAGTATAAATACTAGGGTTTAAAAAGACTTCTGTAGAAGTTGAAGTATCAACTCAAGCTTTTTACTCAAGTAAAAGTACTGGTTTCAAAACTACTTAAGTAAAGGTAATGTATGGGGAAAAAATGCCATTAAAGACAAACTCTTAGGCCACAGGGGCCTATAGTGCACTACCCCACCTCCTCAAAAAAAACTTTTTTCTAAAGGCCATGATGACTATAATGTTTTATAAAAATTTTAATGTTGAAAAATTTGGGATGCACTAGGCTACCTGTTTCAGCCGCATATGCGGTCACTTGAATATACAGCTACGAGTTATTGCGCTAAAAACCTGTCAATCATAAATGATCACGTCTGCCTGCTGATCGCTGATTGGCTGAAAGTGTGTGCTTGTCTGCGGGAGCCCGCCCAATCTGGCAACACGGTGTGTGATTTGTGACATGTACAATTGCGATTGATCGCGTACAATAGGGTGTCGGAATGGAAACAAGCCGAAATGAAATAAGATGTAAGGAGGATAAAGTACAGATAATTGCGTGAAAATGTAAGGAGTAGAAGTAAAAATTCAGCTGAAAAATAATTACTCCAGTAAAGTATAGATACCCTAAATTTCTACTTAAGTAAGGTAACAAAGTATTTGTACTTCGTTACTTGACACCTCTGCCCACATTATAAAAACCCGTAGGAAAATCTGGAGGGAACCAGTGGCGAATTAGTCTTCCAGGTTTTGCCGTCATCCCTGATATACATTTACAAATATATTTTAAAGAAAATAGCAAACAAAGTGCTTTAGAAGCATTTAGGAGTAGACATTTTTTGGCAAATCTAGCAATTAGCTCTTTCTCAGAAGTGCTCCTTACATTAGCAGCTTGAGAACTTGTAAACAACTCTGTTTCCAAAGCAACCTGTGTTCTCTGATTTTCAGAAATTGTGTAGAGGCTAATGAAATTGTTGTCTGAGGCTGGGATGACTCCCAGGTAAACAAGCAGTTGAGACAAATAGTCAACACATCATGTTTCAAACCGAGTAGAATCCTATGAATTATTCGTATGGTATGTCATTATAGCTCATCTATGAACACAGGAATAAATCAAGTGACCTACAGTGACACTTCAACAATTCAACTGAACAGACAGAAATGTGTAATACCATGTTGGTCGACCAGGTTTAACCAGCTAACAGCATAGTTATGCTCATCCACCACCACCAATACTACACAACCGAATCTGTAGAAAGTCTGTATTAAAGTAATAGAAATAACTGTGTATAAGGGGTCAACGTGCTGTTCTGTTTTTTCTCCATCTAATCTCACTAAAGTCTAAATAATGTGCCACCTTTGCACTACAGGCAACTTTGTAGTGCGATAATTACCAGAAAATGAAGCTTTATCATAACAAATTGGAAACCAATTTCGCCCAAGCGGAAATCCACACATTAGAGAACAGTCAACCAGCAGGGGTGTTCGAAGGGGGTGATGTGAGGGGCATCAGGCATCGTAGCTGTATCTGCCATCTCTGAAGCCAAGGGCTTGAACAGATTTAATGGAGAGCCTGAAATCAAAGAGTCCACACATCTTCAAAAAAAAAAACCTGCCTGTTTGTTCTCACTGCTTTTCAAAGAACTCCCTTCTTCACTTCTTACTTTGATTCACACAGTCAAAATAATTGGCCAGTGTCTCCTCGCCTTTCACCGCTGATGAAGGGCTTTAAGTTTTTGTGTGAGTTTTGACAGTTCAGTGCATGTAAGGCTTGTTGGTCTGTCTGGAAGCAAACAGCCAATGGAGGCCATGTGACTTAATACATATGTATTATACCATTCAAAATTTTTTTTTTGGGTGATTAAAAAAAATAAAACCATTTTTAAAAACAGTGTCTTACAATGGGCCATTTTAGTACAGTGAATTCATTGTCATCTTCAAGAAACCAATTTGAAATTCGAGCTTTGTGACGGTGCAATATCCTGCTGGAAGTAGCCATCAGAGGATGGGTACATGGTGGTCATAAAGGGATGGACATGGTCAGAAACAATGCTCAGGTAGGCCGTGGCATTTAAACGATGCCCAAAGGGCACTAAGTGGCCTAAAGTGTGCCAAGAAAACATCCCCCACACCATTACACCACCACCACCAGCCTGCACAGTGGTAACAAGGCATGATGGATCCATGTTCTCATTCTGTTAACGCCAAATTCTGACTTAAACCCTAGAAATGGTTGTGCATGAAAATCCCAGTAACTGAGCAGATTGTGAAATACTCAGACCGGCCCGTCTGGCACCAACAACCATGCCACGCTCAAAATTGCTTAAATCAACTTTCTTTCCCATTCTGACATTCAGTTTGGAGTTCAGGAGATTGTCTTTACCAGGACCACACCCCTAAATGCATTGAAGCAACTGCCATGTGATTGGTTGATTAGATGATTTTGCTATTTATAGAGAGAGAGAGAGAGAGAGAGAGAGAGAGAGAGAGAGAGCTAGTGGTTACACCATGGCATAGATCTTTTTCTTTTTTTACTCCCACCAAATGACACTAATCTGCCTTTAAAAATTGGATTTTGTATTTGAATCTGGATTTCTCTATTTTAACATTAAATGTAGCTTTAATTGCAAGTTTGCAAGTTAATTGAAAACTAATCTAAACATTTTTTTATCATAATTATTGCAAAAATATTAATTGGTAACATAACATTCTCTCAAAATTCAAGGGAAAAAATATTATCACATTGATTTTATTGAAAATAAAAAAAGTTATATTTAAGGTGTTCGGTCACTATTGACCACAAACACCACAAGTGTAATTCCCAAATGAACAAATTCCAGATGCATAAGAGCAAAGTATAAATGATTAAAAGAAAGAAATGCTGTTGAAATGAGTTTATTATGTGAAAAATGTGCTACCTCCACTACTGCAGATCTGCTTGCATTACTACAAGAGACTATATTCACAAAATGACCAATGACATAATACTGCACAGAACTTTCTCTCTGTTTTTAGGCTTGAGAATGGAAGTGGTTATAAACTGTGCCACTGTTGCCGCTGAAAGGAAGGGAAATTTATGGCATTGCTGCGACACAGCTTCCTGTGTTCAATTTGGAAAATGCAGAGCGGAAGGTCGCTCAGATGGGAATAGCACAAAAAAGTTAAATTCATCAACCCTTAGCCACAATTACCCAGCCAAGAGTCAGACCGCTGATTTTAGATCAATCAAGACTTGTTTAATGTCATACAAACCATAAAGAGGTTAGTCTAATATGGTTTCCAATTCATAGAAGGGTAAAAACATTTTCTGATCCGACTGCCACCCCTATGGAGTCGGCAACCGCAGCACCCACATTAGGTGACAGGAAGTAGTGGAGATGAGGTAGGATGAGGGGAGACTGTAATGTAATTGGGCAGGATGGGGTCATTCTGTTCCTGCTATACCAGTCGGGTTTGTGGTCCTGAAATCCCATCCTGCATGTGGCAGCGCTCCAGTCTACTCTCTCTCAACTGAGGGAATGCTGCCCACTCTAGCTGTCAGGGAAATTATGGATCCTGGCAGCACCCTTAGAATACAAATCAGGAGGAAATCAAAGAGTTGGCCGATTGCTTCTTTTCAGAAGTGATGCCATGCAGGGTCAATCTGAGTAACACTATAGCACCTGCTGTTTTACATACAAACTATATGTAAGTATATATAGTGCTGTCAATTTACCTATCGGTTAGCCACGTCCATCGAACACAGATGAACCAATGGCAGTTAAGTATCAATTGCGCTGGGACGAGAACTTGGACATCTTTAGAGAAACATTGGAAAATCCGAAGCTGTCATCAGTTTGAATGTATTTATGCTACAAAAATGGTAAAACGTCGTGCCTGAGGTATTGTAACACTGACTCCAGGTATCCTGAGAGTATTTTCTGGTAGTCATACTCTCTTTAAGTTACGATTAAAGTCCCTGCTAACGTACAAACTGAAATAAATAACTGTTCTCACGTCATGTAACGGTGTAGGTCAAAAACACATACACGTCTATATTTATGTGCCTCTCCATATTAAACTGGTTAAATGTAAATTAATACAATTGTACCGTGTGGTAAGTGTTGTCATCTGTGCGATGGTCGTAACATGAGGCTTGGCAGGAACATCTGTTCTGTGTCACTCACAGACGTATTGTGATTTATAGTTTAATTTGTTTTTGTATACATTTTTGATATTTCTGTGAGTTTAGATATGTTTAACGTATTATCTGCCTACTAAGGAGGACTCCTATTTTGATTGGTATTATAGTTTATGGGTAGTGAAAGGGAGAGCTCGCACGCAGTTTATCGGAGTTGTTTTGAAGATACAAAGTTTACCAGTTATTAACTAAAGTTTCACCCCCGAAAAGGCGTAAATGTTTTTGTGTTTTGTGTAATTTGCTGTGCATGTTAATGATAAAGCAACGGAGAGAGAGAGTTTGTGAATGAGACGCTTTACTTGTTCAGCACTTATGGTGATTTTTTTTCTTTTGGAGTGAAAAAAAAATGTAATTAACTTCATAAACCATCAGTAAAGTTTGGCCATCATTCGGACGGGCTATGCACTACATTCTGTGTCCAAAAAGATCTTGGGATAAGGTTTTCACACTGACAGCTGTTATTGTAAGACATTGAGTTACCAACAGTAACTAAGGGGGGCGGGGCTTACCGATAGATCAATTGACTTACATATACACTGAACAAAATTATAAACGCAACACTTTTGTTTTTTCCCCCATTGCCCCCATTGTTCTTAAATATGTCTAAATCTGTGTTAGTGAGCACTTCTCCTTTGCCGAGAGAATCCATCCACCTCACAGGTGTGGCATATCAAGATGCTGATTAGACAGCATGATTATTGCACAGTGTGTGCCTTAGGCTGGCCACAATAAAAGGCCACTCTAAAATGTGAAGTTTTATCACACAGCACAATGCCACAGATGTCGCAAGTTTTGATGGAGCGTGCATTTGGCGTTCTGACTGCAGGAATGTCCACCCATAAAAATGGGGGCAAAAACAAAAGTCTTGCATTTATAATTTTGTTCTGTATATGTGTATACTGACAGGTGAATTGAATAACACTGATTATCTCTTCATCGCTGCACCTGTTAGTGGGTGGGATATATTAGGCAGCAAGTGAACAGCTGATGGAGCATGAGAGGTCCTGTAAAGAAGAATGGGAGAAACTGCCCAAAAATAGGTGCGCCAAGCTTGTAGCATCATACTCAAAAAGACCTGAGGCTGTAATTGGTGCCAAAGGGGCTTCAACATAGTACTGAGCAAAGGCTGTGAATACTTATGTGCATGTTTAAACAAACTTTTCAAATCGTCATTATAGGGTGTTGTCTGTAGAATTGACGGGGGAAAAAATAATGAATTTAATCCATTTTGGAATAAGGCTGTAACATAACAAAATGTGGAAAAAGTGAAGTGCTGTGAATACTTTCCAGATGCACTGTATATATAGTATATAGTTCTGACAATTAAAGCACTGTCTACAAGGTTACATGGGTCAAAATGAAAACTTTTTGTGCACTTCGACAGGTCAAATAAAATTTTTAACTGGTCTGACTGGGCCGATAGAAAAATTGAGCCCTGTATTATAGGGCACAGGGAAATGTGACATTTGTTATAATGGGTTTATGTGAAGATTGTTTTAAATTCTTAAATTAAAAGCTATATTATTTAAAGCCTAATAAATGCTAAAAAAAAATGTATAGCTTTCAATTATACTGTAATGCTGAATGGCTATAATTAATGGCCTAAATTAAGGGGGGGGGGTCAATTTCATAGAGACATCAGTAGCAGCATTGGCATAGGAGATGCAGTCTTTCATAAAAAGATTATATTATATTTAAAATATAAAGTATCGATAACGTATCGTTAAACGATATATCGCGATATAAAATGTGACGATATGTATCGTTGATGGAAACTGTATGATTCACGATATATATAAATATATAAATATATATAGTTGTTTTATCCGAGGCTCAACTTGCTGTAGTAGGCCTATTTATAAGGTATAATTTACCCAAACACAAATTGATAAAATGTACCACAAATGTAAATTCCATCATCATGTACTCACCATCAAGTCGCTTTTCGTTTAACTTCCAAACACAAATGAAGATTTTCTTTATGAAACCTGAGGGATTTCTCTCCCTCCATTTTTAAAGTCCATTCGTAATAATAAAGGCATCGTAATAATAACTAATTGAGTGGTCTAATTTAAAAGTCTTACAGTTTGAGAGCGGTCATTTTGACACTCTTTCTTGCGATTAGAACTATGATTGATTCATCTTCTGAAGTCCACGTGCTGCGGGCAGCTCTTCAAAGTGAAAGCGCAAACATTATTTAAAGCGGCACTCCTCCAAGTCAATATATATATATTAGCAAAAATATAAAAAATAGTAAAAAAACAACAACTTTATTTCGGCTTAAAATATCGTGATACATATCGTATCGTGAGTTGAGTATCAAGAGATACATATCGAATCATGACACAAGTGTATCGTTACACCCCTAGTAGTTTTGTAAGGATTATGTAAATGGACAGATTTCTTGACAATTTAATTTTGGTCCAAAAATTCCACAGTAATGGTGGACAGACTCAAAAAGACGAGGACGAAGGTTTGAATAGGCCGTTTTATCCACTGTGGTGAAATCTTAAAGTTGAGTGCAAATATGCCAGCCATGACAATTCTGAGAGGCGATAACGATGGTATTCAAATGTACCACTCTAATTAATGCTTCACTATAGCGACAGCAGAACGTTGCATAGCAACAGTAGAATCATCAGGATGGTGGAAAATGGTGGGGGTAAGACTTAGAGCGTTTGAGGGGCTCGGTCAGGATGAATAGACAGATTAGAAACCAGAATGAAATGGACCATTAGCTCCTCCACACCATGTACAATCATTGCCTTCACATGCATTCAAATGACATTGGGAAGCTCTTTTGTGCTAAAGTCTCTTAAAAAGCATGCTTACAAGTGTCCTTAGAGACCAATTGACCGCTGAGGAGTCATAGTGTCGTTATATAGATAGCTTGTGTCTTCACCTCCTTCCCTTTCTGTACCTCCATTATCTTGCTATGTTAGTTTATGTTCTACACTTCACTCTAAAAAATGCTGGGTTGTTTCAACCCATGTTTGGGTCAAATATAGACAAACCCAACTATTGGTTTACATCTTTAAAATAAAATGTTAAACCCAAAAGGTTGGGTTTGTCCATATTTGACCCAAACATGGGTTGAAACAACCCAGCATTTTTTTAGAATGTTCAATCACATAAAACCTGTCAAGGTTCATTATACTCCAAAGAAAAAATAACAACATTAACAAAAAAAAACACACAAAAAGCTGTCAGTGTTTTATATATTTATAAAGAACATTGCGCTTTGTTGTACCGTTAAGATTTATTTGCATTGTGACATTATTTTCATGACAACTAAGTCACATTTTTATAACAAAAAAACAGCACAAGACAGAAAAACTAATACTAACACAGATTACAATAATTTTAGCATTACGTTAATGAAAAACTCTCACAATGTGTGAGACAATGCAAGGACATTTTGAATCCTGGGATTAGGGGAAGGAAATCAAATAGAATGTGTTCTGTTTGGTAAGCAGTTTTAGAGGTTAAAATATCTCTGGCTTCCTTGTGAACCCACACTCACAAAATAAAAAACGGTTTCCTTGGGGTCCGATTTCAGGGCGATGGGCAAAAATAACCTGGTCAGGTGCTGCACTCGATTTCTCATGAATAATCCAGAGATAGGCAGATATCAACAGAATCAAAGGGACGCTGAGATGAAATAGCTTTATAGTAAGAAACATTAATGCTTAAATTGTCTTTGGAACTGTAATCACCATCCAATATATCTTCTCAAATAGGATACTTGGTTTTCCATCCATTCTATTTAAGAAAACAAATTATGGAAAGTAGAATACACAGTGAAGTTAACACTATTGTACAGAGCCGAATCCACAAAAACAAATTCCTTATAAGAGCAATATTACACTGTAAAAAAATCCAACTCACAAAAATTTAATGATTATGATTTAGTTAACTGGACAATTAAACGCAAAAAAGTTGGCTTAACTTACTTCCATCAACAAAACCAACGTGACTAGGTAGCTAGTAACGACTGTGACTGTCGATCATGCCTGACTTTAAGGAATTGAGAATTTTTACTTGGTATCAAACCAAAATCCAGAACCATATTGTTTTGAGCCAGAATACACAGACGAGGAGTTACAAACTTTGGAAGCTGATAGACAAGACGCCGAATTATCTCTAGCACCGCTCATTTGTTACTGTAACAGAGCGCGTTTGTACTAATATTACAGGGGATACATAGAGCACGGAAACAACTGCAATACAGTAGTGACCACCCTATTCATGTAATTGTGTCACTAACGTTACATTAGATCTAGCTAATGGCACTGTTACAATAGGCTCGTCATCTAAAAACTTAATGGAACACTTACCGCAGCCTCTCCACTATGTCCTGTCTGTACTACCGATGGGATGAAGTAGCAGTGCCTCGCCTTCTGGGAATATAGTCCCCAGTGTGTATACGTTTATAAGATGGCTGTGTCTCATGTAACCTTGTTATTTGCACACGCTGTGACTATACACATCACAACATGTAAATAGGAAAATGTTGGCATATTTGTCACTTATTGAGCAGTAGGCTAGCTGGATCCATTTACTTCAAGTCTTTGTGCTAAGCTAGGCTAGCGGTGGGTGCGTCAGAGAGAGATGAGAATGGTATGTATGGACTTATCTAACTCTGGGGACATAATAAATAAGCTAAAACCGCGGTGCATCTTTTCTAGAATCACAATAAAAACAAAGCTGCTCATATTAAACTCAGTCATAAAATCAGTGAATTAAGCCACTACACAATGATTATATTCTTATCAGAGCAGCCGACAGCATCTGATTGTGTTTTATCTTGCTTTTCTTACCATAGCAAACTCAGTTACAGCAGCCAGAGAAACACTAACATTAAAAAGTCATCAAACTGCCAAACTAAAGAAAAAACACTGTTCTCCATGATGGTGATCTAAAAAACAATTTTCAACACAAAATAAAAACAACTATAAATTGGGAGACATGTGACCTTACTCAGTGAATTGAGTTAAGTGAACTACTTTGTTTAAAAGTTGAGTAAACTAAAGTTGCCTTAAAATTTTAAGTTGTGAACTTTTCTTTTTTTACAGTGTACTTTGCCATCCAACTTCAGCTAAATGCACTTAAATAGACATTTGTGAGCATTTGTATGTTTTTAACTGCAAAAATGAAGCCAATATTTCTTCTATGAGGATGTTGATCCAAAGATAACTGAGAATTAATATGTAATCAAATACTTAACAATAACAAAACAAATAAAAAACAAAAACTTTTGATATTGCTGTATATCGCTTTTTTGTACACTTAAAGGGCTAGTCACCCAAAAAAAAAAAAAATGCATGATTTACTTTCATGATGTTCCAAACCCGTAAGACTTTCTTTCATCTTCGGAAAACAAAGTAAATATATTTTTATAAAATCTGAGAGATTTCAGTCCCTCCATTGACAGCTTAGCAAATACCACTTAGCTGCTTTAAAAAAAAAAAAAAATATGAAAAGGTTGTAAAACTAATACATATGAATAGAGAGGTTTAATCCAGGAGAGACTTGCTCGCTTTATATGTTGAACAGATTTAATTTAGGCGTTTATTTTATAGTATGTTGAACAGATTATATTTAGGCGTTTATTTTATAGTATGTTGAACAGATTGAATTTAGGCGTTTATTTTTTAGTATACGTAGTACAACAATTTTCAGTGATAAACCTACCCTTACAATAACTGTTCTGTTAATAACCCTCTGTCGATCTGACTGTCCGTAGGCGGGAATACAAACAAGAACAATTGGAGAAAGTGCAGAAATATAATCTGTAGTTTGCACAAAAGCCCTGGAGCTGTTAAAAGTCAAAATGGACTTCTAGTGACAAATAAATGGGAATTTCTCAGCCAATGAGTAAAAACAATGAGAATGAAAAAACACTATATAGTATCGACAATGTAACAATACAAAGCAGGTTGAAAATAAGCAGAACTACACTTTTAAGGAGATACAAAATAAGGTAGCTCCCTCTCCTCTTTTCAGATATTTGTCTTCTCACTGAAATGGAAGAAAGCGAAGGCATCATCCTTACGGTGGAGTACAGCGCAGGGATTCTCCAGCACAAACGCAACACCAACTCAAACTTATTCCATCATGATTATCAGAGCATTGATAAAATGGATCAGAAAGGCATCAGCTTATAAGTATAAACATCATCAACACTGTCCAAAGGGGCAGTAGTGAATGTACGGAACTGGCAGGACATTAAAAAGCTCACCCGGACTTCCTTTACGTCTTCTGTGAGATCTCAGAATGGAGGTGCTGCTGGAGCAGACACACAACGGCAGGATTTCCTCCTTTGGTCAGGAGTCTGCGCGCTCATTCATTTCCCTAATAAAGCTTCAGATTTAGACACGTACAAAAAGGCGGACAAGACACGGATCTGAACCAAATACCCAATTAACAGATTATGCTTCTTTTGTGGATGAAAGATATTGCTCGCGTGCTAGCACAATCATCAGAGACGGTCAAAGAGTGAAATTAGCTGGCAGTTAAAAGTTTGTAATAATTACAAAACATTGTTTTTAAAAAAAATAGCAATATTGCAAAATACTATTACAATCTAAAATAACTGTTTTCTATTTGAATACATTTTAAAACATAATTTATTCCTGTGACGTCAAAGCTGAATTAAATATTTAAACCAAACAGTGACCTGGTTCTAGTTCAGTGACATTCTTGTGGGTTCATTGTTTGCCCACTTGCCCACGTCTATTGTGCTTTATCCTCCAGTCATCCTTCCCACAATGCACTGGTAAAAGGCTGAGGCCTCCACTCGCTTAAAAGCACGCCCGAGGGCAGGTGTTCCTAGCAAAAACCCACTCGGCAGACGGCCTCGGAGATACAGGAAAGATTTAGGGCGATCAGCCACCCAGCAATTAACAATACAGAGATACAGAGGGAGAAACCAGCAAATGGACACACATCAGAATCAATGAATCACGCTGACCAGACTGACCTAGATTCTCTTTCCAAGCAGTCCTCCTCCTCCTTGTGCTACTTAGAACGGCCATCAATAACATCGGCGTGCCTCTTTAGTACTAAACAATGGACGTTTGGCTCTGAGGAACGCCAGTGGGGGTTTGAAAGAAGACAGGCAGAAGATGTGTGGAGATACCACGTAGACTCAGACTGTTCATTTCGGTCTGGTAAAGCAGTGGAGATAATGCTCAACCAGGAACGGACCTGCGGGAGATGCGTGCCGATGCAACGGGTCAAGAATGTTACGCTACCCTATGCAAACACAACAGAGGATAGAGTTACATCAAGATGAATGTTATTGTTAAGTGCTGGCAGAAAAAGTACAGTCAGGACCAAATACATCCCCAACACAATCAAAGCTGAATGCATGATTTATGATCGTTCATGCCATCTTGATCACATTTTTTAAATGAGTAAGATGAGTGAAACCTTCGGGCTGGAATCCAGTCACACTATGTTGAAGCATTGCAAACCGTTTTATTCTTTTAAGCTCTTTGTCGTCCAAAAAGGCCATGTACAGTGCAGGAAAGTAATAGTATCATATTATTATTGGCTCGTTGTATACAACCAAAAGAACTAATACTTGATTTTCTGTGATTTATCATTTGTTTTAAGTCTCTACTTCATGTATCACAGAAAAGCAGTGTAAAAAGATAAATATATTATTTAGATTTATTTTTAACATTCCTTATTTTGGAACAAGTTGTTGAATTATTGGACTACAGAGAAGGTCCACAAGTAAAAACCAACAATTCAATTTTCTTCAGACTTCTAACTTATAAACTTGCAAAACAGACCTACAATGAGTTCTGAAGTAAAAAGCCTGTTTCTGTAAAAGCCAGTGTGAACATATGAACTTATGTTTTAATTGTTTAAAAGCCAAATTTCAGAGTTGTTAAAAAATAATAATAATAATAATTAGTATAAATAATACTAAAATAACACTGAAAGAGTGACACTTGACTACTCAATTCCTGCTGGAGATCGAAAAAAGATTTGTTCACACCAAGGATGATGATAACTACAACGATAAATATATAGTTTTAAAAATCTTTCTAAAATGTAAAAGAATAGCAGAGTCCGCACAACTAACTATAACTGATATTGTTGGAATCGCTTCCACAATTTTTTTCCAGCTGATGAATGACAAAAACCACTGACAGCCAATCAGAACCCATCCTGCTTTAAAGAGCTTGAATGTTTATAGCGGAAGATGACAGAAATGCAGCATGTGCTTAGAATAAACAGAACAATATATAATATACAGCAGTTATCATACTTCGTATGAGCGGGTAACCACGGGAGCGAGAACTACACCGAGAGAGCTCAGCAATGAATGCTCGAATTGCAAATGATTAAGGCATAGTTCATTCAGAATATTAAGTGCACATGTTTTTTTTTTTAAGAAAATGAATGGGGAAAATCCTTCTAAACTAAAAAAGCTACTGAAAAAAAAGTGCGTGATTTTTTTTTAAATGAACAATCAGGATTTTCAATCAGGATTTTCATGGCCAATTCCAATTAATTAAAAAAATTATGTAACAAACAAATTGACAAATTCTGATTTTTTGAATCATCTTGATGTCATTGTGCGGTGAAACACCGCCTCAAAAGAAGAACAATGCCTGATTCTGAAGCCCTGCCCACTGACATGACATTGGCCTACATAGAGCTAAACCAAGCAATAAACTTAAGCAATAAACATGCCGCATAAGGTTATTTCAGATTCCAGTATTATGAATGCATGGATGAACTTTATTTTTAATGAATATCCAGCTCACATAGGGAAGACATTGAGTGTTTGTTTTCCTTATTTCACCCCGGATTCGTTTGTAAACAAGACTCTGTATTTGCAGACAGGATGAGATTACGTGAATGAATGAATGAACCAACACACTATTGTGAGTAAAACATGTTTTTTTTTTATATGAGATAATATTGCATTGTTATAAATCGTTTCACATCTATTTATTATGTGTACGTGTCTAACTTAACATAGCACGCTGTCAAAGGCTGAAGAATCCTTTATTTGTGGTGTTGGTTTATTGCTATTCGGGATCAGATTTGGACATGTATGGGTCAGAGCTCACAAAGCCCAACGTCCCGAAGCTGTGTGTGTGTGTGTGTGTGTGTGTGTGTGTGTGTGTGTGTGTGTGTGTGTGTGTGTGTGTGTGTGTGTGTGGTTTCCCTGTGTGCGATTCATTCCGGTTGCCTTTTTCCCACACGCTTTCGAAACAACCTTTCTGAAGACATAGTCAGTTTCTTCAGAGATACATTCATCTAAAACCCCAACTCAAAATTTATATTTTTCTTCCTATATTTTGAGCATCGCAAACAGTAAGCTTGCTGCACTTAGTACAGTATTTCATCTGCCGCCTCTCCTCTTTGTGTCCCATTTCTGACCTGTGTTAACATCCTGATTACAGACTTTTTGTAATATTTCCAAATAAATTACATTTGGGGAAATCATTGCAATGCAGTTTGTCTGTAAGTCCGGAATAGAGACCGGCCAAAATAAAATTAAAACCCAGCTGTGTGCCGATCGTGTGTTTGGAGCAAAAAAAGTCAGGTTCCGATCTATGGCCGGTCAACCAGTGCATCTATATAATGAACTGTAAATCTATGTATTTGCAGCAGAATATGGAAATACTGCTATACTGAATAAGAATAAAAATAAATAAAAAAACATATCAGACCATACACCAGACCACAAACAATTGCCCATCAGAATGCTAGATCGATGGTCCCTGTCTACAGTCTGAGACACAGGTCACAATCAAGCTGGAAGACATGATTAGTGTTTCCAGGGCGACAGGGCGAGCCACCACTTGTCGTTATCCTTTAACACAGCAGGTTTTTGGAAAGGGGTGGGGGATTCAGTGCTGATTTGTAAGTGGCATCTGTCTCTAAGTTACTACCTGACCCCAGGTCAGGTATCAGGTGGCCACAATAAGACATTCTCGAGTGTATGAAACTGAGCCTAAAACCCAAAAACTCACAACAAAAGCAGGGGGAAATCATGACGATCCAAAAATTCAGCATCAAATATACAACAAAAAAGATATAGTGTATATTGGAATACAGAACATTTCTTCCTCAGTATCTGTATATGTTTTTTTAAATATACAAAATGTCTTACAAGTAAACCAATGAAGTAATGAATATATTTGACAATGTTAATGCTGAAATCCGGGCCACTAATTAAGTGTGTTGAAGGGCATTTAAACAACACAAACATTTAAACTTTTTGGCATTACTTTCTCTCCTGTAGAATTAAATCTGTATAATCCATATTTCTCAAAGGATTACATTATTTTTGTCTTTTTAATTACTGTATGGTTGTAAAATTGCTCAGAGAAAAACTTCCATGAAGAAATGTAATACAGTGCTGGTGTTAACTTAAATGTGTAAGGCAATGAATATTTTGTTTTGTGGGAAGTAATTCATTTTATATCAAGTCTATACAGCATGACACGAAGGATTTGTCCTACGGTGACACATGAAATTGCACATTATTTAACGTCACACTATATTACAATTCATGCAGTGCAGCCAAAGTATCCTGCATCATCATCAGAGCGATCAAACTGACACTTTATTAGAGCTAATAAACCTGGAAGGCAGAAAACTGTCCTTTTATGAATAAGCTGACCTTCTGACATCCTTCAGAAATGCTGTTCTTCCTGCCCGGGCAAAATCTGTCCATTTACTACGTACAACTGAACCGCAGCTAAGCCATTTATTATGCATGGATACAATATACAATGTCATTACACATACACATTTTAGACTTAAAAATTTTAATGTATTTTCATTATATTCATGAGTGAACAGAGAAAATATGCCCCAGACAGTGTATATAAATATATGTAGACACGCCATGTCAACAACCATTTGTATTCATCACACTCTCATCCTTATAGTGTAGAAATGCTGTTCAAATGATCCTTTTGTGTTGTGCATCTATTTACTGCACAGAGAGAGCGGCCCATTATGATTGAAACATTTCTCAGAGACACATGCAATGACACAAATCCATGTCAATGTGACAGGGGTGACGGCTTAATGAATACATATGAGGTCTTTTATGGCCTGAACGTGTATAATCCAAGGGTTAAACAAATTCCCCCTGTGGCCGTCCACTCCCATGAGGCCTCTTGGTGGCATGAACTGTCAATCAATCAGACTAGTCAACAAATCGCCTGTGGTGCGCACACACACACACACACACACACACACGTTGGGTACCGTCCACATTTTAACCGGTACATTTGCAATTCGGATTCCTTTTTCCGTTACCTAAGAGATACATCGATACCGTTAAGCCATTTTTAGAAGTGTTATTGATATTAAGCCACAGCTGCCTTGGTCTGCCATTGTCTGTGATGTTTGTTCACTGTAATATTTACCAGTAAAAAGCTACTTAATTAACTGAATTCATAAAAACAACCATATTATTTTTTCTTTTTAATTCAATTTCTATGAAAAGATTTCCCACAAATTCTGTGTAGTGTATTTTCTGGTAATCAAATGAAGACATAAAACATTACTTTATCTTTTAATTTAATTAAACTTTTTTGTCAAACAAAGCTGCACAACTGAGCTATACTCTTACGATTAAAACATGGAAGATTTTTTGGAGGAGCTTAAGGCCGCTATCGAAGCATCCTGGGCCTCCATAACACCTCAGCAGTGCCACAGGCTGCTTGCCTCCATGCCACGCCGCATTGAAGCAGTCATTTCTGCAAAAGGATTCCCAACCAAGTATTGAGTGCATAACTGAACATAATTATTTGAAGGTTGACTTTTTTTGTATTAAAAACACTTTTCTTTTATTGGTCGGATGAAATATGCAAATTTGAGACTTCAGTTTTCATGAGCTATATGCCAAAATCATCAGTATTAAAACAATAAAAGACCTGAAATATTTCAGTTGGTGTGCAATGAATCTAAAATATATGAAAGTAAAATTTGTATCATTACATTATGGAAAATAATGAACTTTTATCACAATATGCAAATTTTTTGAGAAGGACCTGTATTACTTAAAAAATAAAGTTTTGATAGTTTAGAATTATTACATTAGTGTTAGTATTATTACTACATTGAGAATGATCTAAATTCTACTCTTTTTTGACGGGTTGCCGTGAAGACCTGTGAGTTTCTGTGTTTATGACAAGACGGTAGTTTTCCTCAAATGAAATGGTAAAATGCTCATTAAGTGACTCTCAATTTGGTCGGTGCCCTTAAATACGGAGTTCGGAACCCAAACCTACAAAACACAAAACACAAAAGTGACCCTTTTGTGACTGAACTCTGATCACTTGTTTGGTGCACCTGGGTTTAGATGGCAGAGACCCACTTTTTCATGGGGTCTCAGGGTGTGTTCACACTTGTAGCTCGGTTTGCTTGGTTCGTTTGGTCCAGACCAAAGAAACAAACATTTAGTCCTGGTCTGCTTGGCACAGAACCTAAAGGCATAGGGATATGTTCACAACCTGATTGGTCTGCTTTTTTTATATATATTTCGCAATGAAACTTACCTAAAATCCATCTTGTTGTGCATATTTTGACCAGCTGAGAACTTGTAAAGAGCTTTTAAAATGTGTAAAGAAGTCAAAACAGCGGCAGGAATCCCTCTGTCACACACACAAACAAAGATCTGCTGTGAGGAGACGCAGAACTGATGCCTACCAAACTGTGATGGCCAACACTGCAATTATGACGAAGAAAACAATCAGGTATCCTTGAAGTTTTTTATCCATTTTAGGGTCACATCTTGTGACATCATGTCCTGTTTTGGTCCATGTTGCAGTCATATTTAATTCAAATCACACCAGAGTTCGTTTGGAAGTAGCCCGAGACCCATCCTTGCTCATTTGGTACACACCAGGCTTCAGGTGGCAGCGTTCACACTTATTCAAAGGAACCACACTAACAGAGAAATCGGACCAGGGTTCTTTTTAGTCACACCAAACATTCCAAGTGTGAACACACCCTCAGTCCGCTTCCAAACAAACTCTGGTAAGGGTCAACTGAAATACGAACGCAACATGAACCTAAACATCTAAAACAGGATGTGACGTCACAATATTCGACCCTAAAAAGGACAGTATGTTCAAGCATACCAGGTTCTTCTCGTCATAGGGTCTACGTTGCCCATTACAGTTTGGTAAAGGTGTCGGAACCACCGTTTTCTTGTAGCATATCTTCATTTGTGTGTGTAGCAGAGGAATTCCTGCCGCTATTTTGACTTTACACATTTCATAAGCTCTTCACGAGTTCTCAGCTGGTAAAAATACCACATCCAACGAACGTGTTTAGTCCAGAACACAGCACTGTTTTGGATGTTCGGCAAGTTGTCGCAAACGCCATTTTTTGTTTTTATCTCTAGATTCAGTATTATAAAAGAACAAGCAATCAAGACTAAAATGTATCATTTCCTTTTTTTGGTCCGGACTGAAAGAAACAAAAGAACCAAGAGAACTGAACTGCAAGTGTGAAAACACCCTTAAATGACCAGCCAATGACTATAAAACAGGGGTTAAAGTGAGATTGTGCTGTAAACCTGTACACGAGTGTGCTGCATATGCGACAATGGACCTCAATTGCTTCATATACAGCACACTCACACACACACACACACACACACACACACATGCACGATAGATGATGATTTATTTATTGGCAGGGCAGCATGATAGATGACAAAGATGCGAGTGAGTTTTAGAAAAACAAGCCAAAAAGAAAATGAGACTAAACTAATGACTGAAGAAGCTATTCAGATAAATAAACAATGAGAGGGTAAACTAAGTTCATTCAGCCCTTATGAACTGCTACAACATTATGGGAAACAATGTCCACATCACTGTTGCTAAAGATATGAACAGTCGAACAATTCCTCTAAAAACTACAACATTATATGCTTGCTCCATTTGACCTGAACTAACATAGATTTTATGAAAAATATCAAAGTAAGTAAAAATGAATAAATAATTTGAAGAACAACTTGTTACCATCTTGGTAAATTTCAACCAATCAATAAATAAATAACTTTACTATGAATATTTAAAAACTATACTACTTCACTGCTTATTTTTTATGCTGGACAGTTAAACCTAAATATTTCTGACATTAAGACTCACAAAAAAAAGAAAATTGAAAACTAAATTGTATCCAATTCAAGGCCTGTATTAAATTACATTTTAAATGAATTTTTAAAAGATACGGACAGAAAAAAAAAACCCGTCATTGACTCAGATTTAAGGAAACAGTCCAGTAACACACTGCATTTGATGATAAAAATAACAAAATAACATGCATAATGAATGCAGAACTAGTTTTAGGCATCAAGAGACATGTAAGTGGGCTGGGCATCAAAGACAGAATAACCGTACTCAAGTTATTTAAAGATTTACTATGAAATAAAGTATGAAAGAGCTTAAAATATTTGTAAAGCCACTCGTCAAACCTACAACAATGGACTAATGTATCAAAGCTTCAAAAAATGCTTTCTATACAAAATATCTGCAAACAGCTCTTTGCGCTAATTAAGATAACATTTAAAATACTAGTATTCTAATAGAACACCATTTCGAATGTGTTCCCTCTTTTACTCGAAACGAACATTACACTGAGGCAGCTTGTGTAGCTCACAGAGCTTATACTAAACGTTTTACTCTTAATATGAAAAACAGGCTCATTAGCCTGGTTAAAGGTCAACCGAGACACTCTATACGCATGTTATGAGGTGTCTAACCGTTCCCTCATTAAGGAAAAACTCGTATTCAAAGAAAGGGTATATAACAAGCAGCAGTAGAGTCACTGCGACAGAAATCACACCTTAAAGAGTCACAATGGCAATCGCTGCCGAGTTCCACATCCAGAGCAAATCCAGATGTGCAAGACTGCCAGATAATTAACATAAAAAAACTAGCACCTTTTAAAACTTAATGCAAGGCTCTGGTCTGTTTTAGGCACTACCTTGAATTATATTTAATAATTTGGGGGATTAGGGAGTAACTTCTTAATCAAAAAGTCTTTATTGTATATGAACAAGATAAAAATAAAAACATCCTCTTAGGTGAAGCTCAAACAATCTGAAGACCCTTTCCCATCTAAACACACTACAAAAACTTTCATAACAGTTCATAACATTGGGGGTTGCTTTACAGGAGGCCACTCTTCAGAACTGAGCCCAACTAGTAATTATTAGCCAGCAATTACCAACATATTAAAAGCCATTAAAATCCCACTTTACCACAACTATGCACTCTGTATAGAAATACTAGACCACTAGAGGAAACATTAAGAAGAAACAGAATTATGACACTATTTATGAGATCCAGCCAAATCTGGTTCCTTTATGTTCAACCTGTGTGCTTTGTTTAAGGTTTACTTAGCTACAGTATATTTCAGGAACTGTCCGCAGAAGTAAGCTTAATATCACAAAACCTCACTCTGGGACAAGCGGGAGATGTCCAGAATTAGAAAAATCAATAAAACATTTATATTTCCCCTAAAATTGCAAAAAGGAGGGATGCACCGATATGAACATTTTGGCCGATACTGTTAACAATAACTCTTTATACTTGAAAGCAAATATAACTGATATATTGGCCGATAAATCTAAATCCAATCTTTTATATTTTTTTGACAGCCTGATTAGAAAAACAAGTCTCACCCATTAAAAGCCACGTCCCAAGTGCACAATTATACGCGCCGTCACATTTGTGCATGCAATTGAAGAGCGCACGCTACGAGCACAGTGTAACGGCTGACAGGACAGGAAAGTCCCATTTTCTGAGGCGAGAGAGACTTTTTATTTCGTAACAAGCTACAAAAATAACGTTAGAATAATGACAATGATATACAGCCTGACAACATATCATCTGAGCACAGATACTGAACCGGGAAAACACGTTTTTCTCAGGCACTCTGCAACCGACTCAGAACGGTCTCCACCAGTTGAAAAACACTACTTTATTACTGTATACTGTATATAAAACAATAGTCTGGATAGCTAAATAAATGTGTCTGCGTGTGAGAGAGACACTGACAGAGAGAGAGAGAGAAATAAAGAGAAGGGCCAGGCTATTACATAAATCTGACTAAACTATCCCTGTAATGATAATCGCAGGTGCGTAAAGACACTGAAAGTCCCATTATTAAGGGTTGAGGTGCAGGTCTAGGTCAAAGGGTCAAATATTCAAAGAGGGGAATGTAGTGCAGTGGTAAGCCATCCACATATTAGTGCAGTCCAGACAGACTAGTGTTTGAGGCTACTGCCGTCATTCATTTCATGAAACAGATTTAATACGATTTGTCAGCCATTAAGGGTCAAGATTTGCAGTGCGCCATACTATCTCATCGTTCACTTTGATTTAAAGTGTTATTCTAACCACACATATGGCTGTGAGATACTTATTACAATTCTGTTTGGTGGTGCAGAAATAACACCCTTGAGCAATAAAATCTAACGTCCTTAAACAAAATAGCTAGACCAAAGTCAAAGGTTTGGATTCCTCCTGAGAAACAACTGTGATAAATCACTTTTCACGCTGATTATCATATGGTGCTTCACGTTAACCCATCAGCATGAACATCATCTACACTGTTACCCGAGTTTGACACTGTCGCTAAAACGTCCTCCACGTGCCCTGTGCACGCCTGGCACTCGAGGTATTTTAGGAAAGGTAATATAACCCATGCAGCGGGTGTGCACGGTCCCTGTGGAGCAACACACTCCCCTCCCCTTCGCTCTGTTGGGCAGCCACTGCTAGACAGCAGCAGCGTGTGCAGAGTTTAACATTACAGGCGTAGTCAACTGACCAAGGTCAGATGACGGACAAGAGGAGACTAACTGAATGTCAGGATTACAGCTGCAATCATTCATTCCCACAGCCGTTTTAAATGAAACCGTAACGGTCCAGTACACATAAATTATCAAGAACAAGACTTGCAGAAAACTTCAGAGTTCGTCTAATTCAAAGTATTACATTCTGCAAACACTATGAACGTAAACACTATAAAGCACTCCAAAAAGCTTTGATTGTGTCTGTGTTGATATGCAAGCCTTTGTGAGTTTTACTAACATGAGTGAGCACTAACATGACTGCGCAGTGGAGATGTTACTGAGAAGATGGCAACGAGGGAATCAAAAAAGCTGTGGATTGTGACTAAGACCCCTACGGTGATGGCACCCACTCAGAACTCCTCCATGGCTATGACGAGGGGACAAACAAATCTGCCTCGATGTAAACAACATGGCTGAATGTTTGCTGTTTACAGACAATGATCATGAGAACATACTTCCTTCGCCTTCTAGGCTTATGTGAAGCAAGCATCAGTGTTTTTAAGGCAATGACAAAAGAATGTTTCTATAATTAAACATTTTGGAGAATTGATTGATTGATACATTTTTTTTTTTACAAAATATACAGAAAAATACATTAGTACAAGTGGCAGTGAAGACAGGTAAAAATGTTACAAAAAATATATTTCAAAATAAGGTAACACTATAGAACAAGCTTCAATTTGTTAACAAATAAAGGGTTAGCTCACCCAAAAATGAACATTGTGTCATCAATTCCTCACCCTCATGTTGTTCCAAACCTGTAAGACCTTGGTCATCTTTGGAACACAGATGTGTGATATTTTTGATGAAATCCGAGAGCTCTCAGGCCCCTCCATAGACAGCTATTTAATGAACACTTTCAAGGTCCAGAAAGGTAGGAAAGACATCGTTAAAATAGTCCATGTGACTCCAGTG
Organism: Gobiocypris rarus; assembly: GCA_023029165.1. Lineage (NCBI taxonomy): Eukaryota > Metazoa > Chordata > Actinopteri > Cypriniformes > Gobionidae > Gobiocypris > Gobiocypris rarus. Next base: position 29,068,191 of record CM040934.1, on the reverse strand, counting down.
GTACAGCCTTATTTTAATGAAACGATGATTTTCATTTTTGGGTGAACTATCCCTTTAACTACGTCAGTTTAAATGTACTTCTACAACATTTATTAATCTTTGTTAACATTTACTAATACATTATTAAAATACAAAGTTGTATCTGCTAACATTTGTTGGACAAACAAAAAATTATTTCACATGGATGGAGAGCAATCTGAGGGTGAAACTACGGTACAGCTAGAAATAAAGACGCAGGTAGCACTTTATTACACTATAAGGGCCCTATGGGTCTATCAAACAAATAATACCATGCTAGAGAGCAGAATAAAACATCAGACCACATGAATGAAGGGATTCTGTCGATCAAAGCTGTTCCTTGTCCAGCAGCTGTCGCAACCATGTCAAGTAACCTGGCTAATCAACACCCTGAATGCCTCTGGGTAAACAGATGGAGGCTTCAATGCTCTGTATCTAATCGACTATCACTGATAAAGCAGCGGCTGAATCCCCAGAATGACAAATACAAGAAACCCTCTAAATTCTCCACAGATATCAACTACAATGTTATACTGAATTTGTAAAGCATCTTCGGGCAAACAGAACTGATGTGAGAATTTTCTCTTCCTTAAAGTCCCTGTAAAGGCAATTCTGAGATTTGTATGTAAACACATTAGAAATGTTAGAAATGTATTGTTGAAACACATTACAAAGACTGTGAACTATGTAGTACTGAATTCAGAAGTTAGACCGTTAAGAAGTTTTTCACCATTGTTGTGTTCCGGATTTTTTGGGTGGGGTTAAAACGGTGGCTCGATGACGCACTGGAGCCGCTTGGGATGTGGCCCCTCCCCCATAACTAGAGCACATTCACAATTTCGCATCAGTTCACCCGCTAGATTGCGAGTTACAGTCAGTACCGTTAGTTACTACAGCCTTCAACTTACAAAACAGTCTACAAAACAAAACAAGAAGACGATCTCAAGAAGAGCTGGATTAATTTTGTGAACAGCTACCTTAATGGGGTGCTGAGGATCACCACCAACACCTGCCTCTGCAGTGTCTTTACACCGGATAGATTTACAGACTTTCATCGGCAACAACTGGGATTCACTGATAATCCGCTGCAGAATGGGGCCGAACCGACAATCTCCCACCCCGCCGACATCTGATGCCGTTGTGACTCGTGAGCTGTACTTGAGTGTTGTTGTCTTGTGTGTTTACGGCCGCTTTCCCGCGAGTGGGCGTGGTTTCGGCGCCGATCAACGGACACGCCCCCAGCGTTTGAGAGCAGAGAATGCTGCTTATTTTTTCAAGATTTCAATAAGATATTTTATGTACTTAGCGGATTTTTTTATGATTCAAATTTGGCTTTACAGGGACTTTAAAAAGCATGGGTCTTGATTAAAAACAGAAGCAGCATTATGCAAAAGGTGACAAATTGATCAATCCCTGCTCACCCTTTCAGTACACTGAAAATAATTGCTTAGTAAATTTCACAAACAATTACAAAAAACAGCAAGTAACACAATGATTAAATGTGAAATCATTGTGTTACTTATAGTCGTCTAGTAACGTTACTTATAGTCAAATGAATGCGTTTAAGGGACCATCAAAAGCATTCATTTGACTATAAGTAACGTTGCACCTACATGTCTATTAACTCTCTGAGTGTTAGTAAAGTATTAGTAGACTGGTAGGTTAAGGGTTAGAATAAGTTGGCATGTAGTTGCAAAGTTAATTATAGTCAACACAACAGAATGTTTAAAAGGAAAGTTATCACCATCTGTTGTGAAATAAAGGCTATGTTTATTAATACCGTATAGCAGTGCCACTACTACTTCTGCAGTGTACGCAAATTCCAAACTTTTCTATATTCATAAAACACATGTATTACCTGCTATCAAATGGCAATAAGTGCAGTAATATAGGTGCTCAACATTGAATTTCCAGTGATTGAAGAATATATTTCTTCATACATTATTTGATCAGACAGACAGACAGACAGACAGACGCGCACGCACGCACGCACACAAACATTAGGGAAAAAAATGTGAAAACTACATCCAAAAATACTAAATCATCTCTGCAAAACACAATGTAGTTAATTTTTATTAATGGAATGCACACTGATCAATCTTAAAAATAAAAATAAATCAGTAGCAACAGACAGCTGAAACCGATGTCCTGCCTTAAAAAAAGTCTTTGAAATGAGATCGCAGGTGGCACTTGTCTTGCATGAGCAGGAGCAACATGGGGTATTCTAAAATGAGACATCTCAAAGGGTCCATGCTGTTTGTTTCAACACTGAACACATGGCACAGATATCTGCATCTACAAATCATCAGGAGCGGATAGAACTCCAGCCACACAATATTTACATGTTGGCCGGTGTTAAAAACAAGAAAGATTTTCCAACTGATGTCCTTTTCGGATGTCCCTTATGCATCATTTGTTTGCTCCACACTTAATCTGTGATTTTTAACAACAGCATCTGTTTCAAGCTGTAATGTTTTGCACCTCAATTTGCCAGATACATGTTTAAAAGATACTCACTGAGTAATACAACATTAATGCGGCATTACAATTACGGAATAAAGTAATGGAACGACAGACAGACAGACCAGACAAAACAGATAGAACAATACAATGGAAGAACAATACAACAGTCCACCTGACAGGACAATACGACGGAGAGAAAGACGGAACTATACAACAGACAGACAAACGGACAGAGAGAACAATACGACAGACAGACAGACAGACAGACAGAGAACAATACGACAGTCCACCTGACAGGACAATACGACAGAGAGAAAGACGGAACTATACAACAGACAGACAAACGGACAGAGAGAACAATACGACAGACAGACAGACAGACAGACAGACAGACAGACAGAGAACAATACGACAGTCCACCTGACAGGACAATACGACAGAGAGAAAGACGGAACTATACAACAGACAGACAAACGGACAGAGAGAACAATACGACAGACAGACAGACAGACAGAGAACAATACGACAGTCCACCTGACAGGACAATACGACAGAGAGAAAGACGGAACTATACAACAGACAGACAAACGGACAGAGAGAACAATACGACAGACAGACAGAACAATACGACAGTCCACCTGACAGGACAATACGACAGAGAGAAAGACGGAACTATACAACAGACAGACAAACGGACAGAGAGAACAATACGACAGACAGACAGGCAGACAGACAGAGAACAATACGACAGTCCACCTGACAGGACAATACGACAGACAGACAGACAGACAGACAGAGAACAATACGACAGTCCACCTGACAGGACAATACGACAGACAGACAGACAGAGAACAATACGACAGTCCACCTGACAGGACAATACGACAGAGAGAAAGACGGAACTATACAACAGACAGACAAACGGACAGAGAGAACAATACGACAGACAGACAGGCAGACAGACAGAGAACAATACGACAGTCCACCTGACAGGACAATACGACAGACAGACAGACAGACAGACAGAGAACAATACGACAGTCCACCTGACAGGACAATACGACAGACAGACAGAGAACAATACGACAGTCCACCTGACAGGACAATACGAGAGAGAAAGACGGAACTATACAACAGACAGACAAACGGACAGAGAGAACAATACGACAGTCCACCTGACAGGACAATACGACAGAGAGAAAGACGGAACTATACAACAGACAAACGGACACAGAGAACAATGGGACAGACAGACAGAGAACAATACGGCAGACAGAACGAACAATTCGGCAGACAGACAGACAGAACGAACAATTCGGCAGACAGACAACAATACGGCAGACAGACAACAATACGGCAGACAGACAGACAGAACAATACGGCAGACAGACAGACAGACAGAACAATACAACAGACAGACAGACAGAACAATACAACAGACAGACAGACAGACAGAACAATACAACAGACAGACAGACAGATGTATACACCTGGACATTTCTTGCCAGTTTTGATGAGAATCATCCAGAAAGTGTAAGAGTGACATTGTGTTCCCAGCGCTGGGACTGTGTGATTCAAATTGCTCATTTGGGATTCTATGACATTAAAGAGCCCTTGAACTGTGTCTTGGACACCCTGCAGCTCGAACCAAGAACAATTAATCACCCCTGAAGACATATGCAAGTGTAGATTATTTGACGTCCCAGAGAAATGCTGTTCGTTAAGATTGCTGGCCAAGTACGTTTCTTACCATCCCTACAACAACCCACACTAGTTCATGCTTTGAACTCGACTCTGCTGCGACTGCAACTGCCTGCAAACAGCAAATAAGATTTAATAAAACATGACTCAGTGGACATTGAACAGACAGTCCATTGCGTCCTGCGCCAGACTCCTTGCTTTTCATCATTACATTTTGTTCTTTCAGTCTCCTTTGCTTAAACAATATTCTCTTACCAGCAACGTCTAAAAGAAGAAGGAAAAGGGGACTTGCCTCTTTTTCTAATAACTCCCCCAACTCTCTGCCCATCCTTTTTTGGAGCAGATCAAAGGTAATAATCCCCCATAATCCTCTGGTGTGCCCTTGCTGTTGTTATGGTCATTATAGGCTGCCGCATTGTTGCTAAGCTATCACGATTGTTCAGAGGAAAGCTACACTGGCTCAGTTTCACAGTGTAATGCCTATTTCACGGATGGACAGCCACTAGGATAATTAGATGGGGCCTGAGCGGACACTGCAACAACGTACTTTTTGGACAAAAAACAAGGCCTCATTTTTGCAAACTAAGGGGTCAGGGAAGGTACAAAACAGTCTGTCAAAGTAAAACAACTTGGCGTGTTACTTCGAAAAAGTTAGAGTGCCAGCAAAAACTTAAGAAACCAACCAAAATGAAAACAGTCATGAAAAGAATGGATGGCATTGACATGCACACTTCAGTTTTATGGAACCATAGAAGGATTGTAAAACTGTGACATATGGAATAATGATAGCTGCTTTTGTCTTTGCCAGATTTGCTGTCAAAGGATCTGTTACTATTTATTGGCTGCATGCAGTACAAATTCTTTGGATAGAGGAGAATATTAATTTAAATGGCTTCTGCAGATTACCACCGTGTTTAGGGTAAATGTTGAGATTGCATTCGTGCAGAGCCAAGGTAAAGATTTCAAACCTATTTCAAATGTTTAAATCTGCACCTTTTTCAAGTCCAAGCTTTGATATGCAAGAGCATCTCTAAGGCTATTGGGTTCGACTTGTGAATCTATAATGCAAAATAACTGTTCACTAACAGAAAGTATCTTATTGAAAACACGTTCAGTTTTAATACTTCAGTGCTTGCCTAACAGAAGTTATTTCCTTTTTTTACTTTTAACAAAGAAAATGTTTTTTTTTACAGTATTGTTTGTCAACTCTGTTACATACAGTCAACATTGTTACTCTACCTTGGTATAACAGAGTTTGACGGTAACTTTTTGCCAAAAAACTTGCTAGAGCAAGAGCTAAGAGCACATGGCACTAATGAAATCATGGTTAAAAGACTTTTAAACAACCCATTGTGTGATCAGTCTTAAACTATTTTCCTTTTGATATTGAGATAATTTTGACGTTTTACAAAATAACACTCGGTGTAAGAACTTTTTCAATTAAAATATTTTCCCAGAGAGAGTACATACACTATATTGCCAAAATTATTGTGACACTCCTCAAAATTTTTGAATTCAGGTGTTCCATACACTTCCATGGCCACAGGTGTATAAAAATTAAAATAAAATCAAGCACCTAGGCATGCAGACGCTTCTACAAACATTTGTGAAAGAATGGGTCGCTCTCAGGAGCTCAGTGAATTCAAACATGGTACCGTGATAGGTTGCCACCTGTGCAATAAGTCCATTCGTGAATTTTACTCACTACTAAATATTCCACCGTCAATTGTTAATGGTATTATAACAAAGTGGAAGAAATTGGGAACAACAGCACCTCATCCACAAAGTGGTAGGCCACATAAATATCACAGAGAGGGGTCAGCGCATGCTGAGGTACACAGTGCGCAGAAGTTGCCAAACTTTGTGTGGACTTCAGATTAGCTCAAGTGAAAATTTTGGGATGAATTAGAGCAGAGACTGCGACTGAGAGCCAGGCCTTCTTGTCCAACATCATTGCCTGGGCTCACAAATTATTATTAATTAATTATTAAACCTTGTGAAAAGCCTTCCCAGAAGAATTGAATGTTTTATAACTGCAAAGGGTGGGCCAACTCCATATTAAACCTTACGGATTAAATACCTTCGGCAATGAAGGTGTATACCGTGTGGGAGATAATACCACCACAAAGTAAAGTATGGTAACAGAATTTACAAGTTTTTGAAAAAAATAAAATAAATAAATTTATAAGGGCTTTTATAAATGAAATAATAAAGATAACCAAAATAATAAATATAACCATTTGAACAAAATTATGACTTTGGAAATCACCAGATACTTTCAGTACACAACCCTTCTAACCAGGTTTGGTGAAATAAAGCAATAACTTTCATTGCTTAATACCTTGAGTTTTCGTCCTAACCAGCAGCTGCAACAAGTCGCAGGTCACTTCACCCACAATGAAAATGTATGTTAAACATAGTCCTTTTTAAACATAGGCCTAGTCCAGCGACAAATAATTTGGACAGCCTAATTATTTGTCGCTGGAAACTTCACAACTGGTTAGGATGTGATGAAAGAAGCTTAAGAACTTACCAGAAATATCCATGACAAGCAATTGCTTTGTGCACTAAAACCTTGGAAGTGATAAGTTATTAAACCAACCAATCAACAAGACTGCCGCTAAACAAAAACCAAAGGGATCCATTCTTGATTCCTCGCTGCACAACCTTTTCCCATAAAGTTTTTTCCCATAAAGACAGTGAAAGTCAACAACTCACCATTAGAAGGAGGTACAGGGCCTCACAGCAAACCGGTCACAACTATAGGGGTCGAGTTGGAATCGCTCTCCTGTGGGCAGGAGCCCAAGTCCCATCTCCTTAAGATTTAAACCTCAGAGGCTCTGTCTAAGAGGCAAAAAACAAAAGCAGCACATCAGAAGCATGAACCATAATTTTCCAGACCCTACCGTGAGCCAAACAAACTAGCATCTTGCCTGAGAGCCTATGGCCCCACAATTCCCATCGGCACCTTCAGCGGCATGTTGCTGGAGGCTCCTAGGGAGGGGGGTGTCTATATATGTAACCTTCATAGCGCTAAAAACATGGAACACTACACATGCAATTGAATTAACACATAAAATGTGCATTTACAAATGTCTGCACACATGGGAGGCCACTTTCTCTCTAGAGACAAGATGATGAAGAGTGAGGGGGGGAAAGAGAGGTGGAATATGAGTAGAACAGCTGCCAACTTGACAAAAACACCACAAAGCAAACAAAGCATCAATTATCTGTTGGCATAGTTAGCAGTGTTTGCTAAAGCAAGAAACACAATAAGTAAGTATTATGGACATACCTGTAGACGGTGAACAAATATGCCTCCAAAAACATACTTATATCTACAATTCACTACAGTTTCCAGCTGAACTGAACACTAGTGGCTGTAAAACATCTTTTAACTTTTAATCCTTTTCACTCAAATTATGATTACAGGGGCAGATTCTCAATTAATAAAGACTTGTACAGTTACATATATATTTATATATATATATATATATATATATATATATATATATATATATATATATATATATATATATATATAAAAAATACAATTTTTACCAACTTTTACCATAGTGCGTGATGCAACAAACACATAATAAAACACTGCCAGGATCACACACAAACATTAGACATTTCACTATGAATGTATGCAATGTAAGTTACAAGAAGCAACATAATATAATTTAGCAGAAATATCAAATTGTCACAAAACATCAGCCACGTTTTCCCAGTTCGCATGGGTTCACATTTTAAGGTCAGAATCACCCTTTTCACTTGGGCCAGTATTGGCACTTTTCCATTACCAGTACCAGCTCAACTCCATTCGACTCGTCTCGACTCACTTTTCGCTCCGTTTTCCATTGCACATAGTACATCCACAAAAATACCTGCTCGTCATAGCGACACTGCAAGAAACTGCCGTGACAATTTTCTGCGCGACACACAAATGCTAACCAAACAAAGGAACGTCTGCACCTCCTCGTTTGACCACAGCGTATTCTTTCGAGTTGCCATAATACTAATAGTAATGGGTATATCAAGCAATCTCTGGCCAAACTATTTAAAAATGGCTGGGTTATTCAGGATACTACATATGGCGTGTGCAATGATGACGCAGTAATTAGTGACGATTCTGTCTGACCAATCACATCACATTTTAGTATCGCCTCAGCTCGCGCAGAACCTAATACCTGGAAGCAGGTATAGGTAAAACTTTTATACAGTGGAAAACCAAACAAAGGCAAGGCGAGGCGAGTCGAGCTGGTACAGTGTAATGGAAAAGCACCTTAAGTAACAACCCAGCAATTACCAAGAGGGTAATCCAGCACCCAGAAAGCGTACCTTCCATAGCCATTGCTAACCAAGCCATCACCTGCTGTTAGCATCCCATTGACTCACATTCATTTTGGCGTCACTTTGACAGCGAATAACTTTACATCTGAGGTGTTTAAAGACTCCATTTGTCCATTGTTTATTTCTAAAGAAACACGACAATGTATAAAAGGCTCCATAACCTTGTATCTTACACTATCGCCCCGTAAAAGCCGTTTTTGTAAAAATAGGCTAACAATTGCATCATAACCACGCGACTCTCTGTCACACAGTTGAGAAATTACCGTATAGAGAGGAGGGGACGCTCGCAGGCAACCTTTTAAAGTCTATGAGGCAATCGGGGGGACGTGGAGGCATAAAGTCTGATAAAGTCAGGGGAGAAACATGGGGAGAAGCCCATAGAGAGCCAAAAGCAAGGGGACAAAATTTCAGCAACGTGATTCAGATTTCACTTTGCACAACTAGAGGACGTACAACTGTCACACAGGTTGGTTGCTCACGTCACATCAACGTTGTCAAGCTCAGTCTGAGGCTGCGCATTACGCTTGGCCATCAGGGAGTGAGTGCTTCCAATTGACTTCACTTAACTCTGTTGAAGTCTATGCGGTCGCTGTGTCCATTTCTTTTACTGTCTAATGGCAATTACCCCAAAACATCAACCACCCAGAAACCCCTCAGAACAGTGGTTTTGCTAGCATCTCTCTAGCATCATGTTGGCAACTTTGCACTAGCAAACACTACTTACATATTCTTCAGAAAACATATACATGTTCCTAGCTTTTAAATATTATGAATAAGACTTTTTAATTGTTAAAATACTTATTATGCATAAATATAATATAAATAAGTATTTTTGTTTTTTTTCCCCCCATGAAGTGTAACTACGGTCTCTCAAACAAACATTGATGTTTGAGCTTCACAACCAAGCCTGCCGCACTCGTGTTGAAAACTGAAGCCAAAGCGTCTTAAATTGCCCCCAAGTGGTTGGTCCCAGTATAGGTCATAACCCCGCCCCTTCATGTATTCTAATGAGACAAACTAAACAATCAAAATTACACTTGAAATATTTTTTTCCCCAAATATGGCTTGTCATTTTAGGCAGCTTTTATCATAGTGATTTCATTTCAAATGTCCGTTTTTTAAAAAAAATAAGTTTGGTTTTGGTTAGTTATTTGAAGCTATAAAAACAGGGGGGTGTGACATCATGATTGACAGCTGAGATTGATAGCTTCTCTGAGTGAAGTTGTCACTGAAGCACTAACAGACTTTTTTTTTCAGGAGGAGAAATTACATAGTTCTTTAGCTTATTTTCACACTCATACTTCTCAATTTCAAATATTTCGTTTTATTTTTACAAAGGCATCTTCCAGACAGCTGTTGGAGGCTCTGATGAGCAGAGGGCAAACAAACTTCTCGTCTTTCCGTGCTGATATGTGGCTCTGTTGTGTGTATTGTGTGAGTGATACCTGAACCCCTTACAGCATGGAGAAGGGACACGGATACTGCAAACCATAGCCAAAACATGAGGCCCGACAGATGAGACGCGCCTTACATTACCTGCAAACCTTGTGTGTGGATGACATCTGCCAATGTCATCAGCACCTTCGATGGGACGATAAAGAACATTTTGCTTTTCAAAATAAAGGGATCTGCAGTTTATACGACTGATAAGATCATAAAAAAAATAAAAAAATTAAAAACATTTTAAAGTGGCTGTGAAATTTGAGTAGGGAAACTAAACGTTTAGTATAGCCAGATGGTCTCTGAACCTTTAGAAAGTGAGACAAAACAAAGAATGTATCATGTTTTATTTAGTAATGACAATGTTTTGTTTTGAGTTCTCATTGTCATTATGTAGCCGCTAAAATTCATGCTTGAGGAATGACTATGTACTTTATATTGTAGAACAAAATGTCACAGTCTCTTCAAGTAATGAGCCCTTAATTTTCTCAGAACCACCATTCTAAAAACCCATTGGGAATGCATGGTGAATTAGCCTTCTGGGTTAGCCTACAAATTAACATTGTGACTGAACTCAGCTCTTTTCTGTAGGGTTACATTAGTGGTTCAGAAATGATGCACTTCACCTTTTTATACCTCTTCTTCTTTAAAAGTTCTTTAGTGCTTTTTTTCCTTATATTTTGACATATAAGAGGCCATTGTAACACACACACACACACACACACACACACACACACACACACACACACACACACACACACACACACACACACACACACACACACACACACACACACACACACACACACACACACACACACACACACACACACACACACACACACACACACACACACACACACACACACACACACACACACACACACACACACACACACCACACACACACACACACACACACACACTAACCTAAAGGATTATTAGGAACACCATACTAATACTGTGTTTGACCCCCTTTCGCCTTCAGAACTGCCTTAATTCTACTAGGCATTGATTCAACAAGGGGCTGAAAGCATTCTTTAGAAATGTTGGCCCATATTGATAGGATAGCATCTTGCAGTTGATGGATATTTGTGGGATGCACATCCAGGGCACGAAGCTCCCGTTCCACCACATCCCACAGATGCTTTATTGGGTTGAGAACTGGTGACTGTGGGGGCCATTTTAGTACAATGAACTCATTGTCATGTTCAAGAAACCAATTTGAAATGATTCGAGCTTTGTGACATGGTGCATTATCCTGCTGGAAGTAGCCATCAGAGGATGGGTACATGTGGTCATAAAGGGATGGACATGGTCAGAAACAATGCTCAGGTAGGCTGTGGCATTTAAACGATGCCCAATTGGCACTAATGAGCCTAAAGTGTGCCAAGAAAACATCCCCCACACCATTACACCACCACCACCAGCCTGTACAGTGGTAACAAGACTGGAAAACTTACACACGAGGAATTGTTTTGAAAACTTCCCATGTGGGAAAACAGCAACCGGAATGATTCGCAAGGGCTCGCAAAATGTCTTTATCAAACAAACACAATGATTTTTATCACATTCACCTGCAATTAATTGGAATATTTTTTTTTATTACTTGGCCACCCCGATCGGTGCATATAACCGTGAACTGTGCAACACACACACACACACACACACACACACACACACACACACACACACACACACACACACACACACACACACACACACACACACACACACACACACACACACACACACACACACACACACACACACACACTGTAAGTTTCAGAACTCAAAACCTCCTTGTTAGTCCAAAACAGCTGTTGTTGAAACGAAGCTGCCAAAATGACTTGTTTCAGATTTTGTTTCAGGTCATAGTGTGTGACGAGAGATCGCCTCCGCAGAAGATCAACGTCTACGTCTACATCACCGCCTCTTTATTCCCACCGACCGATTTACGCATTACTTGACAACAAAGCAAATGAATAGAGATGCCTTTGACGATTACAAGATGCTCCTGTTATTGTCAAGAACATCTGTTTCTCAAGTTTTCTTTAGTCTTTGAGTTGTAATACAGTCTTTGCACTGCCTTCCTTATGATCCATTAAGAAAGCATAAATGAACTGTATTTTTAATGAAGTTCCAGATCACGTCAGTAAGACACTGCTCATTTGTTCGCTTCATTTCACTGTGGATTTGTTTTTTAAATTCAATGCAGACTTTTCAGAGAGACTAAAAACTAGGGATGCACCGAAATCAAAATTCTTGGCCGAAACCGAAAACCGAAAAAGAGGAAACACCGAAAGAAATTATGCCAATTATTAGTACCATTGCATTTATGGCTATGACTGTGTAACTTTACTAAAAATCAAGGCATTGCAATTGCATAAATTAATATTAAAGTTTCAAATAATAAATCAATTACAAATTATGCAAATATTTATTTAGCACATTGCAATAAAATTCAAATTAAAAATGTTTAACTTGACCTCACTCATGTGTACATTAAATAATAATGTACAGGCCTACTGGCCTGCAGAAAGGTACATCATTTTAATAAAGCAATCAAACATAAAATAACTGCATATTTAACTGTTTAAATTAAAGACTAATCATTATTAAACTTACAAAAGCTATTTAATCAAGAGCAGTGAGTTATGTCCTTATCTTTTGTTTGAGATTAAACAGACCGCAGTAAAGGCTACTGCCCCTTTAAGACCTAATGCAGGGATATGCGTCGTCTTTCTCGACAGTATACAGTATACAGGCATACAGACTATGTCTGCAGGGATACTCATCAAGATGGACATGTTGACATACTTTTTGTGTGAGTTTGTCCGTTTAAGTGCAAGACTTGAAAGAGAACTCCGTGTTTGCGCGCTGTGAGACGAGTGCGCGTTTTCGGATGATTGCACAGAGACAGATCTTCACACAGCGCGCGAGTTCTCATTCGCGTCTTCTGGCTCTACAACCGGTGATGACGCGAAAACGACTGGTCATATTCGAACATACGGCAGCACTCGCATGCATTGAACAAAGTTTACAAAGACAGACCGTTTTGCCCACGTTTTTCTTTTTATCGCTGTTGTTGTAGTGTATCACTGAGGAGCCAGCACGTGTATCCATCAACAGAAACATAAACAAAGCATTATTTTCAAGTTACAACCAATATTACCGTATAGCGTCATCAGATGTGAGATGAACCACATACGTCCACACCGCGGACATGTTGCTTGTTGAGACTGTTTAGACAAGCACGTGCAGGTCGCGTGTCTGTTTGCGCCATCACAACATTTCGCCGATTGTTTCGTGATAAAAGTCTTTCGGCGAAAACCGAAATGCCCTTTGGGCCATTTTCGCCGAAAAATTTTCGGTGGCCGAATATTCGGTGCATCCCTACTAAAAACAGAAAAGATAATGCAGTGACGACTATATTGGATCCGACGGTAATTTCGCAACAGTGTGAGAATGTTTTTACCATGTGTCATAAATTAACTACCTCAGAGCTCACTATAGATCTGTCTTTAAAGGCTTACAAGTTATCTTTAAAGATCTGTTTCTCTGTGGAGAAAATGAATGGTATTTTATCTTCCGTAACACGACTGTTATGCTCTATATGCAGCTCTACAGCAACAAATACAATATGAAAGTACAATTTTGCATTTCCAATAAAGCACATTAAAACTGCAATTGAAAGAGTGACCCACATTCTCGCACCCACAGTAATTATCCATATAAGCATATGCATGTACTTGTAAACATGAAAATAAATGGCATGTACAACACCAATAGGTTCATACATTTCTGAGGACTAACTCTGACACACCAAGCATGTGCATTAAATAAGACCATATATATTTTTTAATTATAATAATTAAAGATGTTTTAAGTAAAATAAATAAATAAAACTAATAATAATATTATTAGTAAATATAAAAATATAAGAATATGATATTTTATCTTTATTTTCATAGCTGTGCCAGAGTTAAAGCAAAACCGCAAGCCCCTATAAGGCAGCAGGTTAGTGGATGATCCACACATTTTTCACAGACAAAACCTAACAAAACACCCACCTGGGGCGTTGTCAAATTTCTCAGTTGATCTGAGCATCTACATCTCTCCTCTGCATTTCATTCAGCAAGATAGATAGATAACTATAAGGTGCTCAACAAAACTATCTTCTGTGAGCCTCAGCCGCACTGATCTGATTATAAAAATCCTTTGATGTTTTTCTTTTTCTTTTACTGAACATATACAGTAAGTATATGTATATATATATATCTCATGAGAATATGAGGAGCTCCATGGTAACAAGACAGACACAATCAGCAGGCAAATGAGAACATATGCACTATTAATCAAAGGATGCCGCCGATGCCTGTTATGCTTTATCAGTAATTCTTTTTTTCACTCGCTCACAAAAAAAAAGAAAAGAAAAGCACACTTCCTTTTCTTCTTTTTTCAGTGCGTGAACAAGATAGGAGGACTTGCAAATTGCAAGCCAGCTTGAGCTTAACCTTCTTCTACTGACACTCAAATAATCTAATCCAAGTCTTATTGCCATAGCCGTGATCAGCATCAGGGCTTGAGTGACATTTAAGTTAGCCTGTCATCAGATACCATCAAAGGCAGTGCTGTAGTTATCCATGTAGGGGATACAATCAAGGCAGGTATCTAACATCTCTCATTTCAGCAGCACTAAAACAACATCTGGTATGCTACCGCCCCGCATCTGTCTGTCCCTCTAGTCAAACGGCGAGGAGTGGGTGGACGAAGGGATAGGGAGATTGTTCACTTTGTCTAAGGGCAGCCCTTGACTCCTACACAGGCGACGTAATGGACCTCAGTACGTAGGCAGAAAGAATGAGAAATCTGTCACATGTAAATTCACTCAGAGAGATGTTAGGAACAAAACTGCCATTATGTGAAGAGTCGACGCATAGTCTGAGTTAACTAGATTTGGGCGGTGAGAACAACAGATATTTCGGTGACACATGAAGTGGAACGAAAACAGCATAAGAGAGAAAGAGAGTTAAAAGATTAGGTATAATTAAGATTGTTTTCACACCTAGAGATTGCTTTGTTCCGAAACAGGGACTTAATTTGTTACGATGTTGCATTTTCTTCATGGTTGTGGTTCGCTTTCACAAGGCAACAGTTCAAAGCGTACCAAAATCTGTTCACGCAAGTCACATGCGAGTACAACCGTCCTCTAATTGGTCTGTTTCCGCTACGTCATCCATCAAGATCTTTGACAAGTTTGCTCCGTGAGTTTATTGTGGCTTTATTTGTAACTGTCGAGACACACACAAACACTATACGATGGTAGCCACCATTCTCGCTGTTACAGTATATACTACATTCATAATACTTAATACTACAGCAAATTCAAACACACTCTCTCTGGATCTCCCAGCGTGATCTAGTCAAGACAAACGCAACCACTATCAAGCCTTCATTGGGACAGCATTCTCGCAAAGAGAAACGCAATTTCGCAACATTTTAAGTTGAAGAGGGACTCTTCTGGTTTTCAACTGTGATAATAAATGTGCTTACTCACAGAATCAGACACTATAGCTATTATAGCACATTTCCCGTTATGAAATATAATATCACTTGGTTCGTTGGTCAGTTGGGTCGGATTGCTTTGACACCTCAAGCGAACCGCCCCAGAGTTTGTTTGCAATCGGACCTCATTCAGGCGGTCCCGGAGCAATTGTTTTGGTGCGGATCTGAAGATTGCCGTGTTAACATATGTCTAAATGCACCAGGTTCCGAAACAAAAAGCTCACCCTAAATGTTAAATTGGATGTTCAGTTTTATATAATAATAATATAATTGTGTAATTAGTATAATACAATTAGTGGCACTTTACAAATAAAATAAGGAAAAATACATACAAAATGTTTCAAATGCAGCGGCACGTCTTGTCTTCAACGAGCCCAAAAGGGCCCATGTCACACCTCTCTTCATCTCTCTGCACTGGCTTCCACTCGCTGCTCGCATCAAGTTCAAGGCATTGACGCTTGCTTACAGATCCACCACAAGCTCAGCACCTGCATACTTCGACTCGCTCCCACAAGTCTACACCCCCACCAGAAGCCTTCGCTCAGCTAGGAAGAGACGGCTCGTGGTGCCATCACAGAGAAACGTAAAATCCCTTTCCAGAACATTTTCATTCACCGTTCCTTGCTGGTGGAATGATCTTCCCACCTCCATCCGGAATGCAGAATCATTGACAACATCTGAAAACTCATCTCTTCCGTGAGCACTTGATCTCATCTTAAACAAAAATTAATTCTATTTTCCTCTATTCCCTCCCTATTCTAGCTTATGCTACTCTGGCTAATGTCCAGAACTTAGTATTTCAGACAGCTTATCAGATTTTTTGCCTCTTCATGATGGATCGCTTCCTGTATTCCTCAGTTGTAAGTCACTTTGGATAAAAGCATCTGTTAAATGAATAAATGTAAATGTAATGTAAATGGTTGGCTGAAGGCATCTACAACAGGCTCAATCCAAATACACCCAGACAAGCCATATACACAACTTTCCAAGCACATGATAGCCAGGCAAAAACACTATGACTCACAATAGCGGAGTTCTTCCATCTACGGCATATCGAATAGACAGGAATATAGTCTGGGTTATATTACTTGGCTGCCTAATATAATACTCTATTATCAGATTCTGCAATGCTTTTAATGTGATGGCAGATAGATAATGAGATCCTCTGACAGAAGGCGGTGTTAACAATTCCCTCACCTTCTAAGTTCTGCCATTTTTGGTTTGACTGCTCCCCCTCACACTGCAGGCTTTGTCCAAAGTCCCTGTTGAAGTGGGGCAAAAAATGAGGTTTAATGGAATGCAACAATGATGATAATGAGGGCCAGCAAGCCACCACTCTCAAAGGCGGCCTTATGTCCAGCCATGAATAGGTCCCATCCAAGGCGGCAATTCAGGCTCTGACTAAACAGAGAGGAGGACACGTGTCCTGCCACTTGCTGTGGCCAATTCACGAGCCAGCTGATAATGAGAGCGTGTCATGCCTGCCCTTCTTTTCTTTTCAAGTCTTGTGGTTTAAATTAAAATACGGCCTTGTCTCATTACTCAAGGCATTCACTGTATAAAAGGGTTTTTTTCTTCGAAAGGACTTAGAAACCCTTGAGAACTCGTACATTGTGCTGGCTTTAGAATGCGCCACAGTTATCAGAGGTATAACAAATGTTGTCGCTATGGATTTTTTGAGATTTTGAGGAACCCAAAAGACAGGATGCAGTCCTACGAAAAGCTCTGCAATGTGTTGAGCTACTTTTAGCAGCATAGGGATAGGGGTACTTGAGGATGGATGACCCTAATTCCTCTGGGATATGCAGGTTTGGAGGAGAATGGGGAGGGGGCCCTGTCATTCCTAGATGAGGCGGATAACTCAAGTCTAGACAAACACTTGGACCCAGGGCTCAGGATCCAGCAAGAGGGTCAGGAGGGGGGCTGCGGCTGGCATCCTGGAAAACCATCTGCCTCAGATCTGATAAATCTTGATTACAGCACGTTGGGAACTAGGGGAGGAAAGGATGAAAAAATGCATCACAAGTCTATCTATCTTCGGATTTGCGAGGCACAGGGAGCATTTGACATGCTCAAACAGCTGCCTTGAATTTCAGACAAGGTGACTGACACCAAATCACAAAAAAAGGGGGGAAAATGATTGTCAAAATCATACCCAGGCAATATTGTGCCATTTTACTATTATTATTATTATTATTATTATAATTAAGGCCTATAAGAATAGGTTTTCATGCTTAAATGTTCAAAAAACAAATTATTTACAAATGTTATTATTGCAAACACCTTTCTTCCTAGTATGTCGGTAATGCTCTCTTTAGTCTCTATGAAGCTCCTCCTTCCAAAAAAGGCAATGTGATCTGATTAGTTAGCTGGACCAGTGTGTTGGGATTGGTCAACCAGGCCTTGCCCCTTTTTTGCATATGCTTTGGGCCGGAATTATTTAAACGAGGAATATTGTGATGTGTACGTTCCCAGAAGAAAACGCAAGACTACAATCGAGGGAGTTTCAGGGAGTTCAGAAACGGTGCTTACTGATATAAATAACTTCCTTTGGAGTGTCTTTGTGCTTTGTAACTTTGCAGGCCTTTTTCAAAAGTTAACCCTTAAATACATAATGTTTCACCAATAATTATTACATATTCAAGTCTTTAGCAACCCGCATCAATATCTAACAAGGATGGATCTCTTCCTGTTGCGATTATTTAAAACTCTCCTGATACTAGAGTAACAATTAGAGAAGAATAAAATAACATATTTTGTTAGCTTTTGGCTTGGAAGGGTTCAGTTTGAGCAGATGTTTTATACCGTCACTGTCCTCATCAGAGCTCATTTCCCAGTACATTCAGCATCTGACTCATATTCCCCATCTCAAATATATTCTCAAAACTATCATTTTAAACATATTCAAGATCTATTTTGATCATGTGACACTGATATTTGATTGCGTTCAGCACTTGCTCAGCAGTAAATCAGTAAATCATTTCATGTTTTGCTGATGATACTTCCTATTCTTTTGCTTTCTGTGAAACGTCACTTCATCTTTGCATATCAGACATTGCCACCTTGTGGAATAAAGGTGAATTGCACTTAGTCATCAAAAATTAAATTTTTGTTGTGCAGAAAAAATATATATACTTACATGTTACACGTTATGTTACACACCATGGGTCGTTAGCAACCCTATACAATTTTTACAAAAAATGAAAGGGAAATCTTTTTTTATTTTTTTATTATATTTGTATTGTTATATTGTTTATAATGAATTAATTAAGGAATACTAAGAAGGATGTCTAACTTTAAACATTTTGTTTTGTTTTGTAGGGTTAGAAAAGCAGCATAATAGGTGTTCTTTAAAGGGGTCATGAATTGAGAAATTAACTTTCCCTTGAGCTTTTGATACATAAAAGGTCATGGTAAAATAAGAATATCCTGTAAGTTTCAGAGCAGAAAACTTCCTTCTTAGTAAAAAGAAAAGCTTTTGTCAAATTAACAGCTGGCTCATCAAACGATTGATCTGCGAATGTGCTTCCCAGTGACGTCAGAGAGCAGTGAAACGCTGCCTCAAGTGAAGAAGATTAACACCTTATTCTGTAGCCCTGCCCACCGATTCTTGCCTGGCATGTTAGATAAATAGCAGGCCTACGTGGAGCTAAACCGGATTAAACTTTCAAGCAATAAAGCTTATGGCATGTTTCAAACATGCGCGTGCGTGCGATGCACAGTTCACGGTTATATGCACCAATCGGTCCGGCCAAGTAATGCAAAAATTATATTCCAATTAATTGCAGGTGAATGAGAAATAAATCATTGTGTTTGTTTGATAAAGACATTTGTGTGATTGTGGATCACAAGTTTAAAGGATGTCAAAGGATGTTCATATTTATGACAAAAATGCCAGTTTTTTTGTCTAGTTCTGTGAAATATTATATGAAATATTTTTCCATGATATATGAAATACTTTTTTTATTCCACTGCTGTAAGAATACAAAAAGAAACAGACCTCACTAATACATGACAAAATACACCAAAAATACTGTCAATCAAGGTTGATACAAAGGTCATAAAAAGAGACCCTGTCAGCCAGATATTAAGATGAAAAACATTTTGTAGTCCACATATCTATCAGGTTCGAATCACTGAATGAAACATTCTGTATTTTGCCATGTAGAATACTCAATTACAGAGCCTGTAATTTCCTCACAAGGTCAGTGTAATCTTATTCCCAACAACAAAACGGCAGTGACAAATTCACTGGCCACTGTGCCCAGAGCTAAAAACATTTATCACAACAAAAACATTACATTTGCTGCCCAGTAGGCCACTATGCGCATCCACAATCACACACACTTTGTCAGCTACATCATGGCATCATATCCCACTTCTGAAAACATCCCGATCTTCTTTGTCCTTCAGTCATGTGGGTTTACTGACTTTAACACCCCAGGCAAGAATGGGGTGTTCTCCACTCCGCTCCTATGACATGATACAGATCAGGCCCTTTGCTCTCAAAAACAGGAAAAACGAGAGTGAATGAAATAGCTGAAAATCTAAACAAAAATAAAGCTACAAACATTACAGAAGAAATAAATATGTTTTAAATGTTTCAATGAGGGATACAACTGGAAATGTACAATTAGCATTTTTGAGTCAATTATTTAATCCAAAACGATTAGCCTGTTAACTGCAAGTTCATCCTAAAAGAATGATAAATCATGACTAGCATCTGAATTATTGCCACATTAAAAGGACGGTTAAATGTTGAAACAGGGAATCATTATGTATCAGTATCCTGTGCATTAGAAAACATGACATAGAAGGAATCAAAACAGGATTGAATCAACGCAAATCCACCCTCACAAACCAGTCATCCTTTCAGAGTTATGGAGGACTCAAAAGGACACCCGCCAGGTCACAACGCCCTGAGACATTTAATCCAGATCTTTCAGATCATCAGTTTGGTAGGACAAACAAAATTGTGCTTTACATCCATCTGTGCCATCACAAGCTTTAACTTGAGATCTTATGAACCATTAATAAACCACACTAAAACCCCAGCCTACAAAACATTGCATTTGTTCCATTAACACATTTGAGAGGAGCTGTCATTATGCTGTCGAAGAGCTGTGAAGTTCTGAATATTACACACATAAAACATGGCGCCAGATTTGGCAGCTGAACAAGGTGCCAGACAGGTGGAATGGAATAAAGGTAATTACTGTAAACAACAAATTACCAAAGACACAACTGGTGTACAGGTAATGGCAACTAAGTTTACTGCTGTAACACACAGGGAAAAGACATTAATGTTATATAACACTGTTTTAGGAATGTTTTTTTTTTTGCTTCAGAAATGGCTTTTAACAGATACTTCATAAAAGGTGAAGAGTGCTCGAAGACAAATAGGACAATGGAAGGCTACGCTCACACTGCAGGCCAAAGTGGCCCAAATATAAGATGATAGATTTTTTATTATTAACCTATTTTTATTATTCATATGCGACTTGGATTGGTTTCATTTTTTTTCATAACAGTGTGAACAGCACAAACCAAATAGAAGTTAGTAAGTTGTAGGACTGTGATTTGTTATACTCATAAGTTTTACGGTAAAAGCTATTTTTCTCCTCATCTGCGTCCTCCTTATTGCATGCACACAAATTCACTGGCTTCCGCGGCACATAACCAGACCTTCAGACTGACAGCAAAAGGTCTGGACTTTAACGCAGCTTTCATTGGCCAAGGACCAAACCATGTTTAGGAGTATGAAATAATAACAGACTGGTGTGTAACACTATTGGGCGTATTTTAAAGAGTCTTTGACATGACGCATTCTTCTTCCATTAAGGGGTTTGGCGTCACAGCGTCTTTGTTTCCAGGTATACTGTTAAAGAACGTGAAACACACAAGTCTCTAGAACTCGTAGAATTCAACCAGTCAGATGACGACTTTGAAACTCCTGAAGTGTTTCAAGTTGTGTTCCTTATGCATCAGATGTTTATCCAACGGTCCGTGAGCGTGACGTCTGAGGCTGAGACTAATATCTTTACAAATGAACGCATAAATGCTGACTTCAGTAACCTCCATTTTTACTTCTGTATAATTCCATGCTGCGAGTCATCTTTGTTATTGGTCTTTTGCGCATGCGAGTCAGTTCAGGATCACAATCTGGTCCCACACTTCAATTTAAATAATAATAATGTGCACAGCCACACAAAAGAGAAAAAATGTATCATTTAAAAAAAATCAGATTGGGCACTAAGGCTTGCAGTGTGAACGTAGCCATGTTTCCTTCAATAAACAAAAGACACTAAAAAGTGTAGTGTTTGGAAAAGAGCCCTCTTGTAAACTCCTCCTCCTAAATGCTGTCTCATTACATCAATTTCTCATTACAGCATCAACCAGGCGGAAAATTGCAATTTCACACCCAGCTCGGAATGACAATGTAGGTCACCCTTGAAGCTCTTGTATGTGGCAAAGGGAAGGTCAAAGGTCACACTGAGATGGAAGTCAGTAGGACATCGTGATCTTGATCCAATTGTAGGGTAATCATACAAAGCTAGACTTAGCAATAACTAAGTCTGATCCACCATACAGCTCGCCTACTTGAAATGAAAGAAACCATTTGAACAACACTACAAGTAGAAGTTTGTTAAATAACCAAACACCAACCATAATTTAATTCAAAATGAATTTTTCCACAACATTCAGGATATAATTCCACTCTAGAAAAGGACGCGTCGGGGAGGCAAGAACTTCACCTTAACCGCAAGGATCATAAACAGCAATGACACATTTACGTAATATGAAACTGCTAATCCATCACTAATTTCATAACAACTCAGTCACCTAGTGCTCTTGGCAAGGAACATGGTGATATTCTGTCTCTCTTCCCTTTAACAAACATGAACAGTCTCTATTGTCACAGGTTGGTTCCCAAATCTTCTCTGAAACTAGATACTTCATCCTCCTCCAGGTATGTGCAGACGTGAAAAGCTTATTTGCTCTCACAAACTGTGTTTGACCCATTGGAACAAGCAAAATACACATTAATCAGTCAATCAATCACATAAATAGAAAAAAAGCAAGGAAAGTTAAGACTTCAGGCTACTAGTTATTAAGGTATGCATAATATCAACATGATCTGTTGATGTTTGAGCTTATGTTAGTGAGTCATATGAATTCATTCATCTCATAATAGTATGAGACATAGGAACATATAACGCAACTACAAGGAACAAACAGACAGACTGCAACTCATCTTCTGATTTAGGAAGTGACTACATAACTAAAATGTATTGTAATGCGATTTACATAGGAAAAAAACAGGACTTTTGCAACCAATCTAGAGGGGAAATGAGTCACATGAAAAGACCTGAATAACCTGAAGATGACACACCCAAAGCTCTGTGAGGAGTTTACTGCTCCAAGTTTATGCTCATTTTTACACTATAAACACAAGCCAGACATTTAACAACTCAACTCAATTTGCTTGGAATATAACTTGCAACATGATTTTTGACTTAATAAATACCAATTCATTTAAATGTAGGCCTATTAAATGCACACTATAATATTTAGGAGGATCTATTGACAGAAATGAAATTTAATATTCATAACTATGTTTTCAGTGGTGTATAAAGACCTTACATAATGAACCGTTATGTTTTTATTACCTTAGAATGAACCATTTCTATCAACATACACCGCGGGTCCCCTTCCCGTGAAGTCACCATTTGCACCTCCATGTTTCTACAGTAGAACAGACAAACTGCTCTACAGAGTGCTAGCTACTCTCTGCTGTCTCAGACGATGACATCTTTGTCCTGTGTCGGCCACCGTAGCATCTCAATGTGCTTGGAAAGGGAGAGGAGAAAACCTCACCACTAGATGCCGCTAAAATGTACACACTGTACCTTTAAATTAGAATTATCATTATGAGTTTCATTTTGTTTTTCAACTTTTATGATATCTATACATTTTCGTGACCACATTGTCTACATGTTGTTTTCATTTAAATAAAACTAAAGCCTTGATTCATTTCGTTAACTTGCAACCAGATTTGTCCCACAGATGATCTCAGGGAGGAATCCCTCTGAGAATCAGGCTGCATGAACGCTCTCCCGAGATGTCTTCATTTGTGGTGAGAGGTGCAACAGAGACATCTCTTTACAACTCAATTAAGGACTCATTAGCATGTCCATTACAAGCCATCACTCCTTCAGGCCGCTGATTCTCTGATTCATCCACTCTGACTTTGAAGGACATTTAGTCCTGAAACACTCTTGCATAAAACAGTAAAATGGCAAAAGGTTTCCGATTAGCACGGCAGCTTCTGTAAAGTCTGCCTTTAGTTAAATACAAGGCAAGCTAATGGGCACATAATCAGAAAGTGAGTCAGATGTTATTTAATTTAATGATTCAGTAAAAGATTCAATAGAATGATTCAATCCGATAACTTTTTGTGAGTCTTTTTGTCCAATTCATTAACCAGGACAAATGCCACAGCGACCAGCCACCACATCCTTCTTGTACAATGGCAACAGGATGACAACAAAATAATTTAAAATAATTTAAGAGCAAGAGCAAACCCTTTACTTTTCTATCAACATTTTTATATTCAGAAACTATCTGGGAAACCACTTCTATGGAGATTCCGTATAGCATTAATTTAATGTCTCAAGTCAATGAAAAAATAGCTGCACCATACCGTACCATAATTTCAAAATTAGAATTTAATTTATTTTTGACATGGTGCTGTAGATTCAGCAACTATATAGCATTTGAAAGTAAGAACAATACTCAAAACTGATCAATTATTGGTCTACATCTACACAAACTGAAAAAAAAATGTTTTATGGGTAAAATTATAATAAAAGATATCGGTTTCTGAACAGCACCGATCACATCACATCGAGATTTCATCATTCTGTTGCATTACACTAGGTGAAATCAGTCCAAAATCCCATTACACATAGCTGTATATTAAATATAAAATCTGACAAGTCATGATTTTCATATTTAGCGTGCATAGAAAAGTTACTTGAGGCTTGAAAGTTGCTGTGTCCCACACCTGGCTTCTACACAATGGTATGCTGCACACACCTACATCATGTATTGGTAGTGTTTTAAGGTTCTCAGTATGACAAATCTCCAGCCCTGTATTCACCGTCATTCCTGGGGGTGGAAGAATCTTAGCAGGAACTCAGAAGAAAGATCTTGAGTTCACTCAAACCCCTTTTCTTATCTCTCACCCACCCTCAGTGCCTTTTGGTCTCCCTTCCTCGTTCCTTCTCTAGCCCACACTGGGCAGTGGATGCTGAGCCAAGGGGGTGGAGGGTATTTTTAGCAAGCACAGTGTGCTGAAACAGTGGAGAGCGTTGTGCCCTCACAAGGACAAATCTCACCAACCAGGAGAGAAAGTGAGAGGGAACAAGACATTTTCTTCCCTTCCCTACAGAAATAAAGGGTTTTAAGGAAAAGAGAGGTTGTCACATCTTAGGAACATCAGCCATCAGATCAAACACCTCTCTCTCCTTTCACTCGATTCATGGCACTATATCTCTGAGTTTCTGCAGAGGATGTCAGCCCATAGTTATTTAACATTCAGTTGAAAGCGGTCTTCAACAAAGGGCTGCTGGAAAGTGGATTCTAGGCAGCCAGACCATTAAGAGCACAATGTTGAAACCTCTACAATAGAGAAACATCCCAATGTCATTTGAGAAACACACAAAACCACTACTATATTATTTATATTATATACAGTCGTGGTCAAAATTGTTGGCACCCCTGGTAAATATGATCAAATATGGCTGTGGAAAAATAAATCTGCATTGTTTATCCTTTTGATCTTATATTAAAAAAAATTCAACCTTTCATTGAAGTAAAATAATTGAAAATGGTGGGCAAATCACATTATGAAATAAATGCTTTTCTCCAAAACATGTTGGCCACAATTGTTGGCACCCTTTTATTAAATACTTTTTGCAACCTCCTTTTCCCAAGATAACAGCTCAGAGTCTTCTCCTATAATGCCTGATGAGTTTGGAGAAACCTGACAAGAGATCAGACACCATTCATCCATACAGAATCTCTCCAGATCCTTCAGATTCCAAGATCCATATTGGTGCTTCTTCTCTTCAGTTCAGCCCACTCATTCTCTATAGGGTTCAGGTCAGGGGACTGGGATGGCCATGACAGAAGCTTCATTTTGCGTTCAGTGACACATTTGTGTGTTGATTTTGATGTTTGTTTTGGATCTTTGTCCTGATAGAAGAGCCAACCACGGCCCATTATAGGATTTCTAGCAGAGGCCGTCAGGTTTTGATTTTTTATCTGTTGGTATTTGCTAGAATCCATTATACGTTATACCATGTGTCTGAACAAGATGTCCAGGACCTCCAGCAAAAAAATAGGCCCTCAACGTCAGTAGCATGCACAGACCTCCACGGCGGCAGGACAGTGCACTCCACTGCTCAACGTTAAAGTTCCAGCTGTATTTTTAGCCGTGGACATGGGGTACTTTTTGTTTGCACAAAACCTTTCTGGTAGATTTGCTGCCAAAAAGCTATTTTTACAGTTCATCTGACCAAAGAACCAGGTCCCTTCTAAAGTTCCAGTTGTGTCTGACCACTGAATATGCTGGAGTTTGTTTCTGGATGAGCGAGGAGGATTTTTCTTGAATCCCTCCCAAACAACATGTGGTGATGTAGGGGTTTGTTTGATTTTTTTTTTTTAGGCTTTCTGACCCAAGACTCAACTAATCTCTGTGATTCTCCATCTGTGATCCTTGGAGAGTCTTTGTCCACTCAAACTCTCCTCCTCACTGAGCATTAGGACAATATAGACACGCATCCTCTTCCAGGCAGATTCATAACAGCTTTAGTTGATTGGATCTTCTTAATTATTTCCCTGATGGTGGAAATGGGGGTTTTCAATGCTTTTGCTATTTTCCTACAGCCACTTTCTATTTTGTGAAGCTCAACAATCTTTTTCTGCACATCAGAACTATATTCTGTGGTTTTACTCATTGTGATGAATGATTAAGGGAATTTGGCCTTTGTGCTTCCTTATATTTATACTTCTGTGAAACAAGACGTCATACCTGGACAATTTCATGTTCCTCGTCACCCTGGTGTGCTAAACAATTTAAATTTTAATGGGAATATACTTCAGAGATATTTTACTCATAACATTTTTAAGGGGTGCCAACAATTGTGGCCAACGTGTTTTGGAGAAAAGCATTTATTACATAATGTGATTTACCCCCATTTTCAATTCTTTAACTTCAATGAAATATTAGATTTTTGTGAATTTTTTCTTTTTTTCTTACAGTCATATTTGATCATATTTATCAGGGGTGCCAACAATTTTGAGCACGACTGTATATCAGCAAGGATGCATTGAATTGATCAAAAGTAATTGCATTTATAATGTTACAAAAGATCCTTATATTTCAGAAAGTTATGGTTTCAGCATAAATATTAGGCAACTGTTTTTTTAACACTGATAAGAAGAAATGTTTCTTGAGCATCAAATCATTATATTACAATGATTTCTAAAGGATCATGTGACACTGAAGACTAGAGTAAATTACTTTTTATAGTATATACAAACTTTAATTTTTAATTGCAATAATTTTTAAAATATTACTGTATTTGGTGTATGTTTAAATCAAAGACATACAGTCTTGGTGACCAATAGAGACGATATGATTGATATGATATATGATATAATATATAACCCCTTAATCATATCCTATCGGACATGACAGAAAAATAACATAACTTTGGCACTGATTCTTTAAAAATTGGCACATATGAATCATGCGTTCATGAATCGGATATGATGGCTTAAGCAAAAGAAAAACGCTGACAAACAGTCAATTCGATTTTAGATATTCTCAAAAACTACCATTTTAGTCTCAGTCTGGTGCCCTATAAAAGCGTTGTGTGAAGACGTCGTCTTTCATGTCCTCATGCCATTATTTGTATACCGAAAAGCATTAGTCACTTCAAAAGGACCCAGAAATGACAGTGCCATGGAGGATGAGGAAATGGTCATTGACTTCTTTTGACCGCTCCATGGTGGCGTACGACTCCAAGGGACCCAATTTCCACTTCAAAAGCGGCACTCTAGAGCTGAAATGGGGTTCGCTATCATGCTCAGCTTTGCTGTGATTCCCTGGTGGTATTAGATGTTAAACGTTCCCCCCATGGCAGAGGGAGGAATTCCACTGCTGGAGTCTGAAGTGGGGGGAGGACGCTGGTGATTTGAGCCACTCCAGATGTTATCAGCCTCCAGGGCTAATGCTAGCAAGGCTGCATAAGGATCTCCAGGTTTGGCACGTATTTTAAAAATGGACACACACACACAGACACACACACACACAGACACACACACACACGCACACACAAACACACACACACACACAGTGTTAAGCTTTATCAGAACAATGTGTCGGAGTGCCTGAAGGTGCTATTTACAACAGTGCCTCTCTCTCTCTCTCTGTGTATGTGTGTGTGTGCGTGTGTGTTTGGCTTCTGCCCTTCTTTCACTTTTTAGCTTCCCTTCCTTTCTATTTATTCATCTCTCACTCTTAATGCTACTGTACACACTTGATTACATCAGAATGGGATTTTGTGTGTTCATAATCTGTAATAAAGATAGTTGTTATGGCTGCATGATTAATTGAAATAAAATCGAAATGTGAAATGGTTTAAATCGCAAAAGCTTTGATTTAATTGAGTAGGTCACGTTCCCTCGATCCCTTGTGTGTCAGACTGCCTCATATGTTGATAGTAAATGCTGCTCATCTCTGCATTAGCTCTCAGTTTGGGTCACTGATGCGTGCATTTGGAAACACAACAGTTTATATTTAAAGGCACAGTATGTACATTTCATTGCTAGAGGTTGCAAAACAATAACAATGGCGTTGCTTAATGACAGCGTAAACGAGCATGGGCTCATGGGAGTTGTTGTCTTCACCTCCACAGCCGATGGAGAGCAATCCGAAGGGAAAATCATGTTCATGTATGAGCTAATGTATAAAAGTTTTATTAATGTTACTGTGCTAAGAAGCCAAGCTGGGCCATAAGTCTGGGACATTTTACGTAGCGGTTTTGTTATTCTTATTTTCTGCAAACGGCCAGTGCCGCTCCTTTTGTTTTACTGTTTATTTGTATTTTATGAATAAAGTTACATTTAATGTCTGTCGCCTCCTTCCCTGAACTTGCATTTTGTTAGCTACACTTATACACATTGTTTTGTTTTATTTCATCCTAATGAAATGGCCGCAAGTGCTGAATTACTACTCATACAGGTCTGTTTTACTTGGTCAAAACAATCATACTAAAAATACATTCGAGTGTGTTGAAAGTTATTTATAACGTGACTCAGTGGCTGGTATGAGACACTTGTTGCACACTGCAATAAGCTAGATGAATATTAGAAAAATCACATTAATAACAGCCCCGGTTCCACCTGACCAAGTGTCGAGGTGTCCATGTGCAAGACACCTAACTCCATCTGCTCCCGACGAGCTAGATGGTGCCTTGCAATGTCATTGGTGTATGAATGGGTGAATGTGAGGCAATATGTAAAGAACTTTGGTGGCCATGGGTCTGTTGAAAGTGCTATACAAATGCAGTCCATTTACCATTTTATCAAATATATTGTAAGGTGGAGATATGCTGCATTACTGTTACTCCAAATAAAGCTCTTTCTGATTAGGCTATGTTGTTAACCACTTAACAAAATAGTGTCTCTGATACATTGTACAACACCTGGAGAAATAAAAAAAAAAAACCCTGCTGGAGGTTGTTAAGAAAAAATAGAATTAGATTTTTTCCCCAAATCATGCACTCCTAATTTGGCACGGGGCCTGAAAAAAATACATAAAATTCACTTACTTAAATTGCAGGCAGTGCATCTCACAAACGAACTTGCTCTGTAAGTGATGCTCTGTAATTTAACTGAAAGCTGAGAAAATTATAAGGATTCACTAAAAAACGAATTTCCATCTTCCTCTCACATTCTTCCTGGGCTAAGAAACTCATTGGAACGTGTGAATCCATTCGAGCTACCGGTCCCCGCTGTTAAACTGGTGTGACAACCTTACGGGAGCACTGTCACCATCAGGAACAGCTAAACGGATAGGAGGAGTAGAAAAGAACAAAGAGGATGAAGATAAAGAAGTGTGGGGCATAGAGAGAAAAGTTCGTTTAAAACAGAATCCAGTACTGGTCCAGTTATAGTTGGCTTTAAATCCAAATTTTACACAGACTCCTCTGGTTTGAAAACCACTGGCATACAGGATTAACATGCACCTTCATTCGTCTTCATAAAGTCTTCCCACACGTTCCTGATCTGTTTAATAATCACGATATTAAATGATTTAATGACACATTATGGAAGTAAAACGGGTTCCAAATGTCATTTCATGTCTATCTGTTTAGTGTGCAAAGTGGATAATAATGTATCTACATAAAACAACAGGAAGTTCTTTGCAACAACTGAAACTGTGCCCAAACATTACAGAGAAACTAGATCATGTGAAACACAGAGACAATAATGCAAGCAATAGGAATCCAGAAAAAAGGCATTTATGATGTGCCAAACAAGTGAGCTATAGCTCTGGAACAAATATTCTGTAAAACTTTCTTGCAAACAATGATGGGGAATGTAATAAGCAAGACCCCTGTTCTGATAAAGACTTAAAAGGCCCACTTAAATCAAAATGAAGTTTTTTAGCTTTTAGTATGACTGTGTTAGCCTTAAGGTTATGAATAAGCTGTTATCTTCCAAAACAATGACAAAATTTGCATTCAGGAGATATAAACATTCAAAATGTACAGTTTCTCACTTCCGTTAAAACGAATCACAGATTTTGATGACATCACAGACTTCACCTACTCATCAAATCTTCTGTCCAATCAAATGCTCTGTAGAATCTGAAGCGCCCGCACCCTACATTATAAATGATCAGCTGTTCACACCTAATTACCTACATATTAACCTACTAATTTCTACATATATATGCAATAGAAAAAACAATTCAGTGTAAATATTGTTTCAGTCGAGGTGAATGAAGTCTGGTTTCACGCACCGCAGCAGAATGCACGCACGCACGCACGATATGGAGGAGATTATGATGATAAACAGTTAGAGGAAACTGGCTTTACCAAACAGAAAGGCTCTAATCAAACTGTGGTATTAACGAAACGCTATTGGCTGTTTCAAAAAACAGCTGGAGCCGTTTCAGGTGAAATTACATCAACACATTGAATAATGCGGTGCGTTTCAAGCATAGACAGTAAAAGAAATGGACACAGCGACCCCATAAACTTCAACAGAGATTAGTGAAGTCTGTTATACGTCATTTGTTGACTCTATTAGCTCATGGTAATTTTCTCAAATGCCATTTTCTCCACATCTATTTTTACTTTACATAATTTTCTTCAGGGAGGAACATTGCAGTGATTCATCCTAAACTTTCCTGAAAAACATCGAACTCCAACAACTGGTCAATTAGTAGAGTCCTGAAACTCACTTCACAGCCATATTGTGACACATTTGAAAGAGTTGATGCTCAGTGGAAATGACGACGGAGATGTGTGATCATGGTGTATTTCATTAATAGCCTAGCTTTTTTTTTTTTTACTTCTCCAGATTTTATTAAGCCTTTAAAATTCATAAAAAGTTGTTGATTGGTGAAGATTATCTTGCTAAACCAACCATCTAAGAATCTTACACTTTTGTGAGGTCACAGAGCTTATTTTCTGTAATAATCCAGAAGTAAAAATCCCCCCAAATTTTGATTTTATTCCAACTTTTAAACCATTGGCAAGCTGCAAAAAAAAAAAAAACTTTTATATATTTTTTCAATCTGTAAAATTTAATGGAGAAGAACTACAGCAAATGATACTACATCAAATGATCACATTTTATGCTGCTTTTTGAACATCTCACAAATAGCATTGCATTTTTTAGAAATTGTCAAATTTAAAATAGATCAAGAAGTTGATCAAGAAGCAGTAAGAAGGTTTACGTCTCTCAGCCCCTGCAGGTTGTGTTCTGCAGATGGATTGTGCCTGACAGAAATCAACAATAGGATTCTAAAGGATTGAATTCGGGAGTGTTAATCCGTGACGAGAATCTAAACAACATGGCGTGACATCATGAGTGAAGATGATGGGAACCAGAGAGAACTCATAAATGTTTCAGCTCAATCCATGAGGTATCTGTACTTCCTTTGTGCATGCTAACAAAGGCAGTCAGAAACGTTTATTGAAGCTAGTGTAAACAACGTTCAACTGCGCAGGCACATTTTACCCTCCACCACCCCCCGGCACAGCGACACACCCTAAAACACACACAAAACACAGAATGTTTTTTTATCACTAGCTGATTTCCATACTCGCTGTCATCTCACCTGCCTGCTGGGTGTTGTGGACCAGCCAGCGCATGCTAAACATTTGTACGTGTTCACAAAGCGTTATTACTTGACTTTCATTCCTCGCCTTTGTAGCACATTCAATCACTCAGTCATTCCCATTGCAATACACTCTTTCATTACAATTCTTTCTCTTTATCTTGTTTCCTGAGCTTGTTTTTTTCAGCCACTCCCTTCTTTTTCTCAGTATGTGTGCACTCTTGGGGTTGAGTTCTCTCTCTCAGCTAGACACTCATTAATAATCCAGCGTAGTACTGGAATCCACCAGCTCCTCAGAGGGAGTCCACGACTCCAGTGAAGCACAGAGTGCTATCTATCCATCCATCCATCCTTCCACTATCGCTCTGCTTCTCCACCTGCATGGAGATGGAGAATTTGCACGAACTGTGAGGAGAGAGCAATGCTAGCCTTCTAAGCAATGTCATATCAAAGAGTGCTCGTGCAAAATCTGCGGATTTGAAGCCAAGGAGGCTGATTGGTTGCTCCCCCAAAGAAGGAGACAGAATGAGGACACGCTGGGGCTGGTTTTTCATTCAGCAGCATAATAAACAGCACATGCTGCTCCAGCACTACAGAAGGGGGCGGGGTCACAGACAAACTGAGGAATTAAACATGAGCAGAGTGGAGGTCACGCCCACTTATATACTATATATTTTACGGCTGGCTCTGAGCATGCAAATGTGCATGTCCAATCCTAACCTGAACATTTATTAAAAACCCAGTTAGGGCTAATGAATGGCTAGAGCACTGTTTAAAATAGAAAGCAGAAATACTGACATCAACAAAACTGGGTGCAGTAGATACATTAAGAGAGCTTACACTTGAGAAAGAAGAGGTCTATTGTGCTCTATTAGGATGCCATTGTACAACCACTCAGTGGGCAGAAGGAAGAGAAAGATGCTATTAAAGTGCTTCCACTATCTGCATGAGTCAGAGTCACCTAATATGTCCCAGGCTTCTCAGGACACAAGCTTGTGATTTGCTAATTATACTTTATGGTCAGTGCTACTCCCTGACCCGGCTTATTGTGCTTTACACAAGTTAGATATATTCTTGGATCTTTTTTTTGCATAACATTTTTATCAGGGTTAATATCGTTAAATAAAACTATTAAAAACAGTTGTTAATTGAATACATATTGGATCAATTTAAACTAAACAAAATTGGAAAAACGTTACAAACTAATTGAAACAAGTTTAAAATTGAAGCACTAAAATTACCAAGTGAAAAAACTAAAAACTGAACTAAAACATTAAACCTAAATGGTAATATTTAAAAATAAATAAATGCATAAAAGTGACAAAAGCATGAAACAAATGACTAACAATAATTAGGGGTGTAACGATACCCTCATGTCACGATTCGATAGATATCACGATACTGAACTTATATTATTGCGATACAACAAGACATATAGTAAATGGTTATCAAAAAAATGTACTGTTTATTAAAATGCTAAATTTGGTATTACATTTGGCGGTAGAAATTACTCAATGCACTCATAACTCAATGTACAGGACAATGGTGACATCAGAATAACAATATTCATGATTATGAAGCTGAAAATACAGAAATATTTTCAGACGAACATGCTTGCACTCCATCACTGACTAGATCTATTTAAAATAATGTAGGCCACTTTTTACTGGTAACAAGACATTTGGCATTATTAGGACAGTAGGATAGTAGTTTAATGTAGTACTGACACTAAAACTGTAATCTTGATTTTTTTTCCCCTCACACAGTAATTTTCAGTTTAGGTGAACTATACACAATGTAGATTGTCGCTATCCACGATACATATTGTTGCAGTTTTGTATTGCGATATTTTGTGACACGATATATTGTTACACCCCTAACAATAATACAAATAAAAGGAACTTATTGATTTATATGAATAAAAACTGTATTAATATATAAATATTACTATTTTACTAATATATACTACAGTCCCTGACAAAAGTCTTGTCGCTTGTGTACAAATTGAACTGAAGTGCCGCTGAAATATATATCTTATCAAGATCTTTTTACAAGAAATGGCTTATTTTAATCCCAACAGCTTTTGTAATAATGTTTCAGTGCAAAATGAAACTGTCAAAAAATATTCTAATATTCACAGCTTGGTAAAGCACATTGAGTGAATTTTTGCAAAGACATAAGTGTTGTCGCCTTGTCATATGAGCTTCACCTGTGACTAATAATGGATCAATTAGATCTCAGGTGTGTATAAAAAGAACCCCAGTACACTAGACCTTCACATCAACTGCAACTAGACCTCTGCAAACATGCCTAAGATTCACCCTGAGACTAAAGTTTTGATTATCAAGAGGCTGAAGACCAGATCCACTGCTGATGTGGCAGACACCTTCAAAGTGTCTCAGTGTAAAAAAAAGATTTGAAGAGACTGGAGACGTTTATGACAAACCCAGGTCAGGCAGACCCTGCAAGACAACTGCTCGAGAGGACCGTTTGTTGGCTCGAAAATCCAAGGCCAGCCCATTTTCCACTGCAGCAGAGCTCCACGAGACCTGGTCACCTGAAGTCCCTGTGTCAACCAGAACAGTTTGTTAGATTCTGTCTCGAAATGGCCTCCATGGTCGAATCAGTGCCCAGAAGCCAGCATTTAACAAAAGATAATTGAAAAACCATGTGGCGTTTGCCAAAGTCCACAGCCTGCTAAAAGGATGGACGCAGGAAAAGTGGCAGAAGGATTTTTCAGATGAATCTTCTGTTGAATTACACCACAGTCGCCGCAAATATTGCAGGAGGCCTACTGGAGCCCGCATGGATCCGAGATTCACTCAGAAAACAGTGAAGTTTGGTGGCGGAAAAATCATGGTCTTGGGTTACATCCAGTATGGGGGTGTGCGAGAGATCTGCAGGGTGGAAGGCAACTTCAATAGTCTAAAATACCAAGAAATATTATACCTCTTATATTCCCAACCATAAAAGAGGCCAAATTCTGCAGCAGGATGGTGCTCCATCACATTCTTCCATCTCCACCTCAAAGTTCCGCAAGGCGAAGAAGATCAAGATGATCCAGGATTGGCCAGCCCAGTCACCAGACATGAACATCATTGAGCATATGTGGGGTAGGATGAAAGAGAAAGCATGGAAGACGAAACCAAAGAATATGATGAACTCTGTGAGGCAAGCAAGACTGCTTTCTTTGCTTTTCCTGATGACTTCATCAATAAATTGTATGAGTCCTTGCCAAACCACATGGATGCAGTCCTTCAAGCTCATGGAAGTCATACAAGATATTAAATTTGGATCTCACAGCACCACTACTTAATTTGCTGACATATTTTTGTATTTGCAGTAAATTTGTTCAATTTCTGTATAGGCGACAAAACTTTTGTCTTGCCAAAATTTGACCTTTCTGTCTTGATTAAATGATAAATCTTTTTCAGTGAAACTAATTTATTTCAGTGCATTAAACATCATTTGGGAGGGTTTTAGCTTTTCATATGAGCTATTTCTAACACCAATTGATGAATTAAAAATCAGGTTAATAGCAGGTGCTTCTACAAAATAGATAAGCGACACGACTTTTGTCAGGGACTTTTTATTAGTAAATAAAATAACACTGTTTCTTATCTATAGTGTTTAGGCTTATGGTTAAGGCCTGGAACAACATGTTTATCAACCAAACACTATCAGATGGTTTTAGGGGTATGTTAGTAGATTAGGTCAATGGTTCTCATTCCCTAATAAATGCATACTTGTGCATGTTA
Source organism: Gobiocypris rarus (assembly GCA_023029165.1). Taxonomy (NCBI): domain Eukaryota; kingdom Metazoa; phylum Chordata; class Actinopteri; order Cypriniformes; family Gobionidae; genus Gobiocypris; species Gobiocypris rarus. The sequence continues at coordinate 29,032,461 of CM040934.1, read as the reverse complement.
CAGTGTTACTTATATAGCACAAAAAAGTGTGTAGGATCATGCTTTAGGATATTAGGAACAAGTGATCCCAAGTTTATATCTGTATGAATTTAATGTATGGTTGTTACACATCAAATAACATTCCCGTCAAACAGGCATTCAAAGGATATTGGTCAAGGAATGTATCCCACTGGTGCAAATCACTTGCTTAGCTCAAAACATCACATTTAAGTCCTATTTAATCCACAAAACTGCTTGATGCAAAAACATAAATCCAGGCCTCAGGTGTTACAGTAAACATGGTATTACATCCGAGTCATACAAGCTGACATCTCTAGCATAGCTTCAAAAGCCAAAAGTTATCCAACGCAGCTGTGTTAGCACAACAGTGACGGCTCTGTTAGCGTACCTAGCATTGTTTTACACAAAAATGACAGAGAACCTCGCCTGGACACTTCACTATGAAGACTTCTACAAGAAAGCAGTCTTTTCTATACGTGCACAGCTGTCCGTTTGAGGATCATGCAAGCCTGAGATTATCTTCAGAGGAAACAGATGTTGTACGGTAGAGAGATATTCTCTCACTCATTGGCTCTTTAATAAAGAAGAGAACCCACTTGTGTGGAACAGAAGTCGTGGCAGCCTTCTTGTTTGTTCCTTCAGCCCAAAGGGTCTTGTTTCTGCACAGACATTTTCTGAGAAGGAACAGACAGTGACAGCAGAGGTCAAAGGTGTCTTATTTCAAAAAGCATTGAATACAGGAGAACAATAATAGTCATGACACTGCCTGCTGGTATAAGTGTGTAAACTGTGAAGGTCACGTCTGAAGGTCATGATCACTGCACAAAACATCACATCAAGTCAGTGCTTTAGTTTCATAAAGAAATGACTGGAAATTGAATTTTTTTAGTTTTTTTTCTGAAGGGAACATTATTTGGTGAATCTTCATGGGCAAAAGTAATTAGTACTCAAGGGTAATCCACGCAATCTGGGAACAGGATTCGCCACACTGACCAACAGAAGTTGCTTGGTTTGAAAGTGACTTCTGTGTGAGCTGTGCTTCATATGCGGTTACAGTATTGACAATAGACAACTGACCTTCTTCGCTTGCAAAATGGTCCTCACAATCTGTCCTCAAAATATAACAACTAGCTTCGCCTCTGAAACAACGTCCCTTTTATGCGATCACTAAGCGCTTGAATTTTTTTGGCAGGTTGTTGGCACTTACGCCAAATCTGTCATATTTGATGAGCATATGAGCACAATGGCCAGTCAGAGGTGTTTACGATCCGCTCAACAGCGCTCAAAGCATCACATTTTTTAAAATTTCAGTACCGATTTGGTTTTGCGGTCTGTACTTTTGACAACACTAGTGAACTGCATTTTCAGTTTTTGTTTTTCCTTGTTCATTATCTTCTGCGAAGCATTATTTTGCTATAATGCTACTTGTGCTGCCTTCAAGTTGCTATCGGAAATTTCCTTCTTCATGATTATGAGCTCATTGCATTAAAATTTTGAAATCATGTCCAATTTGAAACTAGAAAACTCGTATTTACGATAATTCCTATAGCATGTGAAGGCAGCATTAACCATCGGACTCACAGATCCGCCATGTTTGTAGTTTTTAACACTTATTTGTGTTTGTAGTTTAGTTTCTATTTAGGATTAATAGTATGCAAATTGGGACGCAGCAATCCACACTTGCATTGCATGTTTGTGCATTTTGGTTGTGGAGCAATGAAGAGAGGGGGTGTGTTTGTTTCAGTTGATTTCAAATATGAACAGTGTTTCTCAGAAATCGCTTACTGCACCTTTAAATGAATGCAGACAGAATGCAAATTCAGATGCAACTAAAATGAAAAGAGCCCAGTGATGGCAGGGAGAGGGGCATTAAACCAAGTGTCAAAACAGTCAAACGGTCTTCAAGTGTTTGCACACACACACAGACTCTCCCACACATCCTCACTCACTGCTGTCACCAGCTGGACCAGGTGGTGATGTTATATTAGCACTAATGAATATGGAGAAAAAATTTGAATTAATGAGCTGCATGTTAAAAGAACTCCCTCAGTTTCCACTAGTTACAGAGATGGACTTACACACATACACACTACCGTTTCACACTTTGAGAGAGGTGAACTCAGTAGCCAGAGAAGCAAACATAAAAAAGAGTGACGTCTGCATCTTAATTGAAACATGTCTACACTTTCAAATGCAAAACAGAGCCTGTCGTTTAACAGCCTCCCTCCAGCCCTCCAAGACAGGGCAGTTACTGTGGCCTCAAGCAAAGGGGTCAAAGGTGACTGGACAGACATCTGCCACAACAATGACTAAGACTGTCTGACACAACAGACCAGCGCAGATTTACAGCACACATGTTTGAAAAGCCTCCACTTCTCCTTTCTGCTCTGCTTGCTTAACTTCTGGGTTTCAATGGATGATTGTGGAGCTGTGGTCAAAACAAAGAACAAAAGAACACTAAACATGCGGCAATGATTTTTTCATCATCACTTAAACGTCAGCCTTTGTTTGACAAACAACCTGAATCATGCGAGTCAGCAAATATAAAGGCACAACATCAGCAGAATGAGCAAAAGAGAGATGATATGGATGCATGACTTACAGATATTTGAAATCACAGGCCATCTGCTACAAGTTATGAATTAAATAAAAATTAAATGAAATGGTTAGAGAGAAAAACTGGGCATCATACACTAAATGACTGAGGATCACACACTACCAGACTTTCAAATCGTTCGAACATAAAGGCACTTAGAAACACGTGCCTCATTGCTAGGAGATGCACAACAGATTCGCAGGAAGTGACCACAGCAGTTGAAAAAACAAGGCAAGTTCATTTGGATGCGGTCTTGGGTGGGTAGACATGGTCACAACAACAGATTACAACAGGAGTTATGGGTAAGTGGCATGGTCAGTTGTTTTTATCTATGTTGTTACCGTACATTAATCCATTATAAGTCATATCAACCATTCGCAGCTATGTTCATGCTATTTATCCACTGTGCCTATCATACACTACACAATTGAGCAAAGGTCGTGTAGTGTATTCCAGCCATAATTGGTTAGTTCAGCCAAAAATGGAAATTACCCTAAAATTTACTCACCCTAAAGCCATCCTAGGTGTACATGACATTCTTCTTTCAGACTAATACAATCAAAATTGTATTAAAAATTTTAAAAACCTGTGTTATTGGTGCAGTGGAACCGTCTGGAACTGGGATAATGCTACAATGCTTGCTGTTAACTTTAAGGACTGTTGTTGAAAACTATCAGCAGCTTGCTTGCTAACATATTATGCCCAATGTTATAAGTTCTGTTTTATTTTTCCTGTATCGGAGTCTGAGAATTTCACTCTTTTTAGTGGTGGAGAAAGCATGCAGCTCTCACAAACACTGCAGCGTTATTGAGGGCGGGGGCAACGTAACTCCACCCCGCTCACGAGCGAGAATGCGCATGGCAAAAATGACATCAACACGGAGAGGCGGTCCTGCGCATTGGCGTCGTGATCGGAAGCGCCGCGTGCAGTCAGCGGAGGCTCGCGGAAAGTATAAACAAAGCTGAAGCATCCTCAAACACAAGCAAAAGCACCCTCAGTTGATACTGTGGCAAAAACAGATTGGCCATATTTGCACATTTGTGTTTGCGCTATGGAGAGCGCTATCTATTTACAACGTGTGTTTGCAGCGGTGGGTAATGTAGCCAGATCTCTTGAACATGATCTGAATTGTTATTCAGTACTTTGGATAAATATTTTATTTTAATACCGTGCAGTTCACAAAATTAAGATTCGAGAGATGGTTCAAGTCAGTGTTCAATAAATTAAGTTTGTGCATCCACTTATTATTAGTGTGACACTTTAGCATGCAAATGAAGACTTCAAGATCTCAGCCCTAAAAATCGGCTGTCCCTGACCTCTAAAAATCGGCATTGGCTATAGAAAAACCCATATCGGTCGATCTCTACTCCATATGGCTGCAGGGGGTTAATAAATTCCTTCTGAATCTATGGGTTTCTGGAAGAAAAATATCCATATTTGCCATCTAGCGTCCGCCAGACCGTCTTCTGTATTAACTGTGCGACGATGACGTCGGACATAGCATAGGCGGTCTGCCGGAAGCTAGATATTTTACTTAATAAAGTTTTAAATATGTATATTTTTCGTACAAAAACTCATTGATTCACTTCAGACGGCCTTTATTAACCCCCGGGAGACGTGTGCATTATTTTTTTATAATGGATGGATGCACTTTTTTGGGCTTCACATTTTGGGCTGCCATTATAATGCTTGAATTAGCCAGGACATTTTTTTTAATAAAACTCCAATTGTATTCGTCTGAAAGAAGAATGTCTTGCGGGTGAGTAAATTATGGGATACTTTTCATTTTTTGGGTGAACTATCCTTTTAACTCATTCCAGCTGCTGGAGCTGGGGTGTAAGATATAACAGTTCACACTGAACAAAAGCTTCTTTGGGTGGTTGATTTCATTCAACAAAAGCCTGTCAGATAGGATATGGATCCTGCAGTTAACCTGCAGCCACGGCCCACACGCCACTAGCATAACACGACAGAAAGCTTACGAGGGAGCATTCAACTTAACACCACAGCGAGAAGGAGACTGTGTATGCAAGACGAGGAGAAGATTTAGAGTCAAAGAGCCATCATATCGAATCAGAGGGCTCCGGTCGCCCTCTCCACTGGAGGTGACAGTACAGAAGGCCTGGTCTTTACAAAGGCATGTCTTCAACATTATCAGAGGAAGCTTGTTTTCCAGCCACAGATGCTAAGACATATATGCTAGCCTAATATGTACATAATGTCAAAGCAACTTCTCCAGCATATGGTCAAAGCAACTTTTCTGGAAACATTTGAGCCGTGGTGATTATGTGGAAAACATTCTTATCAATCCAGACATTTGTTCCCTGACCTCTCCACTTTTACCAAGAATTTATTATTATCTTAATCTAATATCCATGACAATAAAAAGCTTGTTAAGCAGGTTTAGTAGTTAGGGTATTTCAAGCGGAATGCTTGTTTTTGCACAGTATATCCTCTCAAGAGGTGCTTCTCAAAGCAAAGTATACTAAGTAAACAAACACTTGTAACTGACTAGTGGCTGAGTCAAGGTAAGACATCATCCAGATTAACTGGATTTAAAGGGACAAACTGGTTGTATCGGACACTAGGTGTAATGAAGACTTAAAGGGATAGTTCAACCAAAAATGAAAACTCTGAACACAAAAGATGATATTTTGATGTCAGTAACCAAATAGTTGATGGACCCCATTGACTTCCATAGAAGAAATCAGGTTTGGAATGGAATTGGTAAATTATGACAGAATTTTCATCTTTGGGTGGACTATCCCTTTAAAGCAGGTTTATGGTGAAGTGCACTCAAGAAGGAAACTATGCCAGGGAAAGTTTGGGAACTGCTGAATGCTGTACATCAGCAAACAGGGAAAGACATGCAGGTTATAAACATGACTCGTTAGGCAAATATACTAGGCAAATTATGTGGCTTCAGTGAAAGGTGCTCATATTCACAGCGCACTCGTTTCCTTGTGAACAAGTGGTCTGGTCACCCTCCGATCAACCATGTACTTTTGTTTAAAGAAATAGTTAACTTGTCATTCATTATTTACTCTGTTGTTCTAACCTGGTATTACTCTGTTTTTCACACAAAACTGGAAAAATACCTCACCACTCTTTTGGATATATTGAAAGTGAATGACGAATCCAAAATAAAGTTTATGAAATTGCCCATATGACTTGTGTGCTATATTACAAGAAGCTTTGTGTGAAAAACATGCCAAAATTTAAAGGGATAGCTTCTGTCATCATTTACTTCAATGACTTTTTCCTTGAGGTTCAAACAACATGATTAAAACCCTTTTTTCATTAATGAAAAACTTTTAAAAACAATTTAACAAATAGAGAGAGAGAGAGATGCACATTAGACACACATCACAACACATGCAACATTAGAACCTCAACATTAATGTAAAGATCTACCTTTTTTTCCAGATGATTTAGCCACAAAAAGGCATGTTGTTCATAACAATTATCTTACAACAATTTGAGATGGAAACATTAAAATCATCATGCAGATAGTATGTTAATCTAAGATCATTTTCCTTGAATTATAAGGTTAATGGAAGAATTTAGGTCAGTTCAGCCAACTTCTTGTTTTCCTGCAAAACATTTTACAGTCAGATCCTGCTTTTCAGCAGACTGTCAAGCTTTATATGGAATATGCCCTAAAAACGACATCAACAACAACTGCAATTTAACAGGGTCAATTATCTAAGACAACAAAACAACAGCCAACACAAAAATCAAAGCCTTGGGGATGTCAATGAGATGAGCAAGACAGCATTATTAAGCACTACTGTACAAAAACATCATCATAAGAGTTTTTATGTATCCTCCTGTCCACTGGCTTAGGACGCATCTAGGGTATGATCTAGGAACAAAATAATTTAGATGTTTTCTTCATGAAAACTCCCTTGTGCCTGGTCTCCATGGATCAAAGTAGCCAAAGCTGGCCTGAACGCTGGTTTAAACTGAGAGTAGACAATGGCACAGCAGTGAGCCAAAACAAATACAGATTCTCCAGGTTGGCCCTGACATTTAATGTATTTGATGACCCAAACTTCCTCACTTTGCAGCTCCATCACAGATATCAGAGTAGATTGCCACTGACAAATAGGTTAATTGAATCATACCCACAGGAATGTATGAGATAAATGAGAAAATAAGAGTCAGGAGACAAACCTCAGGAGTCCCTGGAGTTTGGAGTTTTCTTTGATCAGCCTACGAGGGCTGGTGGGGCACATCCTTCAGGATTGAACAAAATCAACATGGACTGCAGAATCTGATCCCAAAAACCCAATGTGATGTTGATGAAAGGCTATAAAACTCAACCCAGAGCAGAAGCTCCATCCAATCAATAGGAACAAACAACTACATGATCTTGCTTGCTTTTCCGAACAAAAGATCATGTGAAAAACAGTCTTCTGGAAGAGAACTGTCCGGTATCAAGCAGTTATATTTTCAGCATTTTTCTTTCTGGCTCAGATAGACATCATTGAGGATCCTGATAATGGTGGTGATGACTGAAGCTTTCAGGCATCAACCCAAAAGATAAAAATAATAATAAAAATAGTTGAATGCCTGGTTATGTGAGTGAAGTAAGACATATAAGGCAAAAAAAGATGGTATGTGTAAGCAAAAATTAACACACAATCAATCAACTACAAAATATGGCGGTAGATGAGGCAAGACATTTCAATGCGCTTAAATCACCGTGGGTTTTTCTACAGCTGCACACCACTCTAAGCTGCCCTACATCTGTTGCTTCTCGCATAATTAAAGTGACCCCGGTCTGGAGAGCAAAAGTTTGGGTACCAAAGCCCACCAATTCACCACAGGACTCTGCTTCTGTTTCAAAGACTCTGCCTTGCATTTGCTTTTTTTAAATGGATAAATTCCACAGATATATTAGTCTTTAAAAATTAAGGTCCCAAAAGGGTTTTCATGGTGATGCCATATAAGAACCATTTTTGGTTCCCAGAAGAACCTTCCTTAATGTGAAGAACCTTTTGAACAAACAAAAGATTCCACGGAAGGCTCTTCATGGATCCATTGATGCCAATAAAGAAACTTATGCACACACACACACACACACACGGTTCCTATGAGCTCCGAGATGCAGAAAAGGCTGGAATCGCGGAATCCTGCCATTTAATTTCCTATATAACTCGGATTGTAAATTTGCCAGAATAAATAAATATTTATTTGTAATATGGCGCTTTTCACAATACATATCGTTTCAAAGCAGCTTCACAGAAAATGCATGCGTCTACATTACAATTTAAAGTGATTTGTCCATGTTATGCATTTCAGAAATGTACATATACAAAGCACACAGGTTAGCTAACAAGGAATTATTAATCAATATAATAATTAAATTAGAGCACAGAAATAAGTGAAATAATACGTTAATGAGAATACATGTTGTTAATTTTAGCAATAATTGTGTCCTATTTTTGATTATTCATTTAATTAAACCATTAAAATAAATTTAAACAACAAAAACATGGAATATAGGAAAAATATGGATTTTATAGGCAAATATATTTATAATAAATTTCATAGGGGAATTTTCAAACCTGCACCCAACTAGCATCCTGGTTACACTCATGGCAAGCAGAGAGACAATATGTGTCCCTGGCCATGTGCAGCAAAAAGGATGAAAACAGACCCCATAAAAGGTCCCCATAGGGGTGCGGAAGCTTCAAAGGCACAAATGTTAAAGAGCAACACCTGGCATGCTTGCCTTTGTGGCGACTTGTTGCCTTGGCGACGGGCCCTCCTGTCTAATACTCAAATAACCGCCGGATGCTCATTTTAAATTATGAGAATGAGATTACGGAGAAAGTTCTCTATAGATCACCGCGAGGAACATTCAATGTAAACAACACTGCAATCGCTGAACAAATTCTAGCATGATTGAATGGCTGCAAGGTTTCAGAGGCTTCAGAGAATTCTTCTTCGGCTGTGTAAAGGAAGTTATGAAAGACAAATCCCCAAGATTTGATCTGAAAAGGGGCAACGACATTCGTTGTTCGAGGTCAAAACAACACGCTCTGGAATTAACTTTGGGAAAACCAATTTAAACACTGTCAAGTCTATCAGTTCCTCCATGGCCCTTTGTGCTACCGTCAATTTTGAATTGAATTTCACTTGTTTTGCGGCTGAAATGTGTCGTATAAGAAAATATGCCAGTTAAATGCCTCTTCTCTCGAAAACAAGAGCAAAAGTTCTCCTACTTCAATGGTGTTTAGTTAAGGACCCCTGGGCCTATTCATCCTACTCACACACACACACACACACACACAACACCGGCCAGCCGGTGAATCAATTTGCAGCGTTTAATTACGATTGGGTGATTTTCTCAGCTGATGCCCCCTAGACCAGAGAAGACATTTCTCATGTGGTTGCCGGTGTGGAGACACAGCTGAGATGGAAAACTCTCAAGCTCCCAAAACCCAGACGGCACACTGAAATCCTTAATCACTTCACAGCTGTTATTACGGACAGCCGATCATGTAGAAATTAATATTAAGCACGCTAATCACTTCTAAGAAGGAGTGTATGACCCTTGCCACACCTATTTTTCCACAATGTTAAGATCATTTTGGATTATGCATTAATGCAACTTCCCTCTCAAGAAGGAATAACCATCTATGAAGCTATAAACGACACTAGTATGAAGTATAAAATGAAAAGCCTTTGTTGGAATAAGGATATTATGTTAAAAACCACAATCAACCCGCTACGGCTAGCCTAGAAGAGCCATCATTAGGTGTGCTTATGGGCCAATGATAAGGTAAATTCTTTGGCACTCAAGTTCAAGAGTGTGGTGCCACAACATGCCGAAGAACCCATAACATTAAGGATGTAGTAAAGCAGGTGATCTGCTGCATGAAAGCCAACCAGAGATCTAAAGATGACAAGGCCAAGGATGTCAATACACTGTTGTGGTCTGAACTCCCACATTGCACCCCAGTCAGTGCTGATGCAGAAGGAATTGCACAATTCTATTCTCTGCATAAACACAATACATGCATTCAATAATGACAGGTTACACATGAGGAGGGTTTCCCACCCCTAAACTCCAAGTACTGTGAGATATACAAACTAATTTTCAGATGAAGAACAATCCAAGGATGATCAGGGCACCATGCAATATCAGTATATTTGAAAAAAATTTCAGAAGACAGAAACCCCATTGAGATGTTTACATGCAGTTATGACTTATGGAGCCATATGAACCTCTACTTTTTATAAATGCCATGGACTAATTTAAATTAGTAAAAAATAAAAAATAAAGAATCTATCTATCTATCTATCTATCTATCTATCTATATATATATATATGGGAATAAAACTAGCGTTTGGTGTATGTAAGTGCTGTGTGTATATGAAGTTTTACATTTTTTGAAACAAAAAGATAATATTGTTTATTTATAATAAATAAATAATATAAAAAAATAATAAAAACAACCAATTGATGAACGCCCCAAACCTGCCATGCGTCTGTGCCATACACTGCACGCGCAGCAATGTTGCCAAATAAGAGCTGTATCTCCGGACATGGGAGATTCATCCAAGCTTTCAGAGAGGGAAAATAAAATCTGAAGGTCTAACTGTCTAACCAGCACTCAGATATTAATCATAACGTTGTAAATAAATATAATGATTCATTGATTTTGATTAATTAAACACGATGAACGCCGCTAGGAAACGACGTGTAACCGTCGCCCATTTCAAGTCAACACGCTGTATGTTATATCATATAGTCATTTGGAGATTGGACCTACCCGTTACGTTCTTATGCAGTCGTATGGATTTAGATCTGCTGCTCTTCTGGGCTGGTGTCCGTGTGTTATGAACCGCTGGAGATGAAGAACACCTTCGCCAAGTGTAAACGCTTCGTCCTTCTGTTTTCCTTTCCTATTAAACGGTAACTCCTAGTTTTCGTGCTTACCAGCCAGCACGTAGCAAATGTAAAAGATCTGTGATCAGAAGATCACGATAAATCAAGAGCGCGGTAGCCCCGTCGCGTCCGCAGACGGAAGGACCTCTGTATGTATCAACTGTAGCGACGCGGTTCTGGTATGATTTGAAGACGCCGTGCGCATACGGGCGCTCTGCAACAGCTTCTGCGCTTGGTGGGCGGGGCTTTGTGCATTATTCATGAGGAGGCGGGGAGTACGCCTGCCTCTCGTTCTCCACACGCTGCACTTCAGCCTGTATGATGCAGAATAATTAACGATAGATTCAAATTGACTTTTACGCCACGTTTCAGTATTTTAAAAAAAACAAAGTTCGTTTTTGAGTCTCTAAAACGTATAAATAATAACAAATGGGTATAGGTTATAACTTTTAAGGGTATAGGTTATAGATCCATTCATTGCATTGCATTTTAAATGCATACATCTAAAATTAACTTATTCAGCAGTTCTTTATCAAATGTGGTATTTAGTCTTTTTTTTTTTTTGTAGGACAAGTTGAGTCATTGATCTTATCTGATCTTCTGTTGCTCAAACTTGCCTATGGGCATCAAAGCCTTTCTGAAGCTAATGCCAACCTCTGCATCATTACTCATGTTTTCCACTTATATCTGACACTTAACACTTAAAGATGAAAGGGGTATTAATGGATTATAGGATAGCCTATAATGTACAAGACTTTCTGAATATCTAAGGGCTGAGAGTTGTAAATAGAAGTCTTTGGCATTTCAGAGGAATTTGTAGATTGCTCGTTTTAACGGACTCTTTCCCGTGTGATGTGGTTGAATCAAAAACATTTCTGTGTAAAATCTTTTAATGTGTAAAAATGTTCAGACTAAATGAACAGGCCAGTGCATAAAATGTGCTTTATTTGGGATCCATTTTGTGGTATTTGTCTTGATGAAAGGAGGGTGGGGTGGGGGTAAATTGACTCCACAGGACGAATTAATTAAATGTTTTCTTTTCCCCCTTATAAAATTCTGCATCCATATATGGATTTACTGAATATGCATCTTGCTACACCTTTTTAAGGAAATCTGTATCTCGCATGAACAAGCCAATTTAAATTCTTTGAAAACAGTGTTTTCCTTTAAACAGAATTCTCTGACTCACAAAAGATTATATTTAATGATCTACATAAAAAAAATAACCCACAAACTTAAAGGAACAGTTCACCCAAAAATGAACCCTCTGTCATCATTTATTGCCAGAATCATCTAAGATGTGTATTCTTCAAAGCGGGCTAGATATACAGTAGGTATAATGGTAAATTTTTCACTGAACTTTCTATTTTTAATCTGAATTATACTTATATCAGTGAGAATCGCAGTTCTTAGTTCTTGTAATCTGACTGTTCTTAAACCATGTGTTATGTTCTTTGTATTAAAGGGTTAGTTCACCAAAAAATGAAAATTCTGTCATTTATTACTCACCCTCATGCCCTCCAGACCCCTAAGACCTTTGTTCATCTTCAGAATACAAATGAAGATATTTGTGTTGAAATCCGATGGCTCAGAAAGGCCTCCATTGGCAGCAATGACATTTCCTCTCTCAAGACCCATAAAAGGTACTAAAGACGCCGTTACAAAGTCCATCTCACTACAGTGGTTCTACAATCATTTTATGAAGCAACGAGAATAGTTTTTGTGCGCAAAAAAAAAAAAAAATGTCTTATTTAGAAATGGCTGATTTCAAAACACTGCTTCCTGAAGCTTCAGAGCGTTATGAATCTGTGTATCGAATCAAACTGCTGAAATCATGTGACTTTGGTGATCCAAAGACAGTTGATGGGCCCCATTGATTTGCATTTTTTTCTTTCCATATATGGAAGTCAATGTTTAGCGACATCAACTGTTTAGCGACATTCTTCAAAATATCTTCTTTTGTGTTCAGCAGGAGAAAGAAATTCATACAGGTTTAGATCAACTTGAGGGTGAGTAAATGATGACAGTTTTCATTTTTAGGTAAACTATCCCTTTAACACAAAGAACGTAACACATGGTTTAAGAACAGTAAGAACAATAGAACAAAGAACTGCAATTCTCACTGATATACGTATTTATTTCAAATTAAAAATGGAAAGTTCCGTGAAAAATTTACCATTAGACCCATGCATCTAGCCCGCTTTGAAGAATACACATCTTAGACGGTTCTGGCACGGTGAGACGAGGCCTGTCGGATGCACTGGACAAAGCATTAACAAAGAAAGCGTCTAATGCGAAATAGATTAGATTTCTAGTTGCTTAGTGCCAACACTTAATTGAGTAAAAGTCTAACTGCTCTGATTGATATGTCAACTGGATGGGTTTGCTGGCAGAATCTCTGAGACGTTACACACGGTGGAATGGCTACTAAACGGTAGCAAATTTAATGCAGAAAACAATATTTTTCCGATCAGATTTCCTCATTTTTTCCTCAGTCGTATCTGCCTGTTATATCCTGTTTTTTTATAATGCACAAATGGTTAGTTTTAGGGAAGGGGTTGAGAAAAACTGATACCACTTAGCTCCTCTAGTGGACATTTCACCCGAAAAGTGCAGGGAAACGTACCTGGAGGTACATATTTCAGGGTTTGCAAAAATGTAGGCAGAGTCACGTATTTCACGTATTTCCAATTAGCCTGGGTTGGTTTATTTTTGACTAAACCAACCCAGGTTTTGCACGTTTTGACCTTTTTCAGAAACTCAAACCATTAAATTCACTTATTTATTAAATAAATCAATAGAAACATTGATTTATTATGTAGCCTATCTGCTGGTCACACCTGCGTACATATACGTAAGTATATGGGATTTATCAGCCATTTTATCATGTCAAACAAAAAACTTTGTTTCCTCAACAAATGATTTGAGGTATCATTCATGTCCATATAGCACAAATGGTGCAAATTATTCACCAAAGATTTACGGGTTTGTTCAAATCCTTACCCATATGAGAAGCAATAATAGTGATTGTTGTCTTCGCAAGCACCAATAAATTACTATTGAATTTAAAATAGTAGCTTAAAAGCCAGGCCATCTGGACATAATAACAGCATTACACTCCTTGATTAAGACAGATGTCTTTTTAGAGGCTTTTTCACTTAATAGTTTATGTGCCGCAGTTTCAAATGTTTTATTGGGTATAATAAGGAAATGTTCCCATCTCTCCTTAAGGGTTTGTGGTTGTTATAGTTGTAAAAACAAACTATAATTGTAAGCAAGATGTAAATATAATGCCAAATGTGTGGACAGAGATACAAAGCACCAAAATGACCCTTAAACATACTTGTTTGGTTTTAAGTTTCATAACGAGTCTCTCCCTGGAGTGGGACACAGTTTTTGCCCGTATTAGTCAAAGGGCAAGAGAGTATATAGAGAAAACACTGAATCTGATAGGTGGCAAATGTGTAACTAAACTGCTGAAAAAATCCTCTTGTTGCCGTAAATGTCTCTCCAGGCATTAGAGGACAAATTGTGCAATCATGAGATGCAGCTCATGGACATATTCTAAAATGCTGCTAAATTGCTTTTATGGCACATTCAGAGAAAGTGAAACCAGCCTCTGCTTCACACTGTATTACCGCAATGATTAGACTGTCCAGATTTTGCAATTGAAACTCAAAACTCCCATGAGGCCCCATCCGCTCAGCCAAAACTATCTGCCAACGTCTTGAAGACAACTGTTCCATTAATGTCTGCAGAGGTAGATGTTAGGTAACCGACGGACCATTTCCCATTTATAGAAATCAGGCTTTGTGAGATCACCAAGCTCCAATCAAATGGCTCGCTCTGCTGGAAGCACGTTTGACGAATGAGACAGCTGTTCATAAGCTGGCTTAAGCAATTGCTTATCAATAAATCCTTAAGGCTACATCAAAATGAGATCGCCCATGTTCAGGTTCCACAACAGAGCTGCCATGCCTGTGGTGAGCTGCTTCGTACAATTAAACGTACAAACAAACACAGGGCGTGTCGCCACATTCATGCTTTTCATCAACATAGAGATTATACGTTGCAGTCAACCAAGACTCCTTATTAAACTCGCAAAGTCTGTGATTTCGAGCTTCTTAGTCCCACGGGTGGCAAAAGCAGACCGGTGCAATAATCTAAATTGAATTTCCTTTATGCAAGGCTGCATGTTGCACGCTACCTCCTCCACCCTCGCATATAATCTCGCTGGGCGTCTATCTATTAATCTGACCCTGAGTTGATTGTTTACTTTCAGGACAAATCGTTTTAAGTCAAGACAATACAGGGAAAATAACTGTTGCTGTTGTTGTTGTTTCATACACTTTTCATTTTTGGGATTTTGTGGTATTTTGCTTCAATAACACATCTTCTTTCAAAATAGAAAGAAAACACCTAAAATGCACATTTAAGAGTCTTATAATATTTTTAGAGGACATTTTATCAAAATCATCACTTCAAAAGCACTTACATACACCAAACGCTAGTTATATATATATATATATATATATATATATATATATATATATATATATATATATATATATATATATATATATATATAATATGTAAAATCTAATTTACAATCTTAACAGAAACCCTAATAGTGTATCACAAATAACACTGGTTCATATAACATCTGCATGATTTACATAACATTTTATACCTAAAAACATATCCCTGAAAAATGTGCACTGTTGGCAGTATTGTCTAATTTATATTGTGATAAAAAGAGATAGGTCTATCTGAAATCCCCTCTTTAAATCTGCATTTTTAATTAGACAATGCCTTATTTTGCACATTTAAACATAAGATTTGAGAAAACTCGTAATACAAGATGTGATAAATTAACTGGGGAAGTATGGTGATATCTAATAGCTCAAATTGTACCTGTGGTGTCTTGCTTTAAAAGGAAGAAAGAGGGAACTGGATCCCCTCTTTGATGCCAAAACAGAAGTTAGCTCAGTCTCATTGGATTATGCAAGTCAACAAACAGCTGTTGGATTACAAAAGATATAGTCTACTTTGAATTTAGATTTTTAGTAAATGTGATTTGGGACTTTCCTTCCATGCCAAAACATTTACTAACTATCCATAAATAATTCAAGACCACAAACATTCTTCGTCTTCTAGCGTGTCCTTACATCCGCCTTGGTCTCCAGGATTCCTCTGGCTCTCCGTTAATTAGTGAAGGTGAAGTGATATGGGGGCCTGGGACACGAAAGGCAGCGGGGAGAAGAGGAGGAGGATGGGGAAGCTGAGAAATGTCACTCGCCGTTCTTTGTGGGTGCCAGAGATAGGAGGCTTACCGGCCGCTCCAGGCAGCGTTGCTCCCGATGGCCTTACAGCAATGTGCTGCGATTGCAATATACCATTGACTCCTCCTTAATCGCTTTTTCTGGATCTGCCACGTCTGCTTACAGCAGCCAGCGTGACTCCCGTCAGTGAAACCGAGAGATCAATACAATGTGGGAGATGGCTATTACTGAGCGTTATTGCATCCTAGCTGCTAGCAATTCTTCGTTTCCTTTTGTGTATGTTAAGAGCAAGATGAGCACTGTATCTTTTCCTTTTATAAATTATATTGTTATTGAGGACTGATTTTTAATTTGCTACCTTCTTTCTGACCCTCTGAAATGATCTGTTGTTAAAGTTGCACTATTTAGGATTTTTGCAGTAAAATAAAAAACCACCAGGCCAGTGTTACATATTTTGTTCTGTTGAGTACTTATATCCCAAATGTTTCCAACTATTTGTAAATTGTGAGAAAATTGCTATTTTAACCAAGTTGCCTGTCAATGGCGTCATATCTGCATTACCATCGGTTTCCGGTTTTATTTGGCAGAAACGCTTTACACTGTGTGAACAAGTGTCACAGCAGCCGCCGAGCGAATGCAGAGTAATGTCATATTTTAAACACACTCAAATGTATCTAAAATGATAAACAGAGCTGCGTTACCTCATACTCATGACCGAAAAAGCGGAAATGGCGACTGTTCCGTTATAATAAAAGTCCAGCTGCTCGCGAGCCGTGTGTTGCGTAACAATCGCTCCAGCGGCCTTGTTCAGCTCCCTCAACACTCGCTCCTGCTCTGCCTCATACTACAGTAAAGTCAATAACCGCATCCATGAACATGATTTCTGCCCGAGTCCTATCCCGATTCTTCCCAGAAGACCACATGTCCCAAGATTCTGCGCTAAAATGTGCCGTCATCAAGCTACGCCTTTGTTTTGAATAGGCGCCCTCTATAGCAGACAAAAAAGTCACACCTTTAAGGGACGGATATTAAAGCTCGTCAGTAAACGGCCACTGTTCAATGCCAAGCCCACTCACTATTGCACGTGAGTAAGTGTTTTGAAAATATTATCCATATAAAACTGTCATTTACAGACAAAGCATTATGCAATCATTTACTTACGAGTTGTGCTGCAGATGCTGTCAGATCCAATACATATGGCTGCCGCATCTTTCAAAAAGGGTTTTTTCTCCATTACCCTGTGCCTCGTTTACAAAACAAAATGCTCAGAACAAACATATAATCCTGCAACGTGATCCGGGACGCCATTACATCAAGTGCAAATAGCCACCTTGTTGACAAATGCTATTTACACTAACTCCGCCCATCGACATCTGATTGGGCCAAACAAAATTAGAGAAGACACTGGATTGTTTACAGCAGCAAAAGGGCTAGGGGCAGAAAGTAATGCAAATCGACCCAAGGTTTGAATATGCCTTTTGCCGAACTCGCTCTACTCCCTTTTCCCATCACATATCAGATCTGAAAGGCATTTATTTTCAATAAAATGAAGAAAATATTCAAAAAGTGGATATAAGTGTCTAACGTGTGTTTAATAATAATGTGTTTATTAGTTTAGGGAGGGCTTTATTGTCCCAATAGGCGGCATCCATTTTAACTCACAGATTAGCTCAGTTATATTAAAGAACTGAAAAGAAAATGAACTGAAAAGAAATGAAGTGTTTGTGTAAGAAAGATATCCATATTTAAAACTTTACAAACTGTACACACGTTCACGAGAGACTGGCGTATGACATAGGATGCAGGCGTAGCGTATGTTCCGGTGACAAACTGATGAACTGTTCGCATTGACACTATGTAATAATTGAACTGAGCTGAAAATTCTGTTGAATTATTTTTCTGTTAACACTGTGAAGCTGCTTTGAAACAATCTGTCCCTTTGATATCGAAGCACGTAATCTTGAGACTTTTGCTTTGTTGAAGCAACCCGGATATAAACACGAACGCCATTTTCAGACTAATAAAATGTAGAGTTTAGCTCAAACAATTCAATTCTTCACATGGATGTCCTTTGATGTCAACAAACTTGGTCCTCACGAGAACTAGCTTATTCTCACAGCAGCGCGCTACGCCATACGCTGGAACACCAGACACTCTTGTGCGCATGACAGTTAGCAGAAGTTAGAGATTACAGTTTGTAAAGTTTTAAATATGGATATTTTTCTTACACAAACGCATGGCTTCACTTCAGAAGGCCTTTATTAATGCCCTGGAGTGGGCGTTACCACTGTGTGGAGAACTTTTATGATGGATAGATGCACTTTTACGGACTTCAAAACAGAAACAGCCATTCACTGCCATTATAAAGCTTGAAAAACTCAGGACAATTTGAATATAACTCTAATATAAAAACTTTAATATAAAAGAAGAATGTCATATACACTTAGGATGACTTGTGGGTGAGTAAATCATGGGATAATTTTTATCTCATCCCTTTAATAAATATAATCATTTATACTCTGTTATTACTATTATTACCAGTAGGCCTGTTCAACAACAACTGAGGTGCAATCTGCCACTATTTATAAGTATAAATATAATCTATTACACATATTGCAAAGAAATATTTTTACATAGTGTAAATAGAATCTATTGCTTTTCACACAGTTTGCTTAGTAAGTTTCTTTGCAAATATTTATGAAATTCACTTACAATTTCTAATTCTTTGACCCTAGATTATTTTTTCAGTGCATATACTACTACTGCACACGCATAAACACACCATACTCACACACACATATACATATATCTTGCATCACCTGCTGCCACCAACCGGGTCATATTGGCCTTTAACACATCACTCTCTCTATAAAGGCTGTGCATATCTGAGAGTGTCTGCGGAGGCTATTAGGGAAGGTTCTTGCATAGAGCTCCTTGCATGGTAACAAGGTGGCTTAGCTACTGGTTGCTAAGGACCAAATCAGAGGCGAGCCCCCCTGAGGAGATTCTGTGCCAAAAAGAAGGAATTCCCCCCGTGGCAGTGCTATAAAATGCCACTGCTGGGTTACCATGGTGACCACATGGAGTCAATGAAGGAGAGAATGGGGCCACATGTGTCTGTTAAGGGTGGCAGATTGGCAGATCCGAGATGTGTCCTGTTGTGGAGGAGAACGCTGTGAAACACATCAAGTCTGGATTAACCAGACAGCACAGTAGCTGGCAGTCTCAATGTGACAAATGGTGCAGTTTTGCCCCTAACTGACTTAATGAATTTTGAATTAGTGACAAATGTGGAATAGAGCAGATGGAAGAAAACCCTTTTTAACGTATAATCAATATGCTTTAAGATAATATAAAAGAATGCTACCACATAGATGGTCAATAATATATAGAAAAAAGCACTATCATCTTGGGTTGCCACCTCAGACCACATGCACCGCCCATTCTGAATGTATAGGCAAACCCATTGTAGTGCTGGGCAATCGATTAATCGCATCCAAAATAAAAGTTTGTGTTTACATAATATATGTGTGTGTACTGTGTACTGTATATTTATTATGTATATATAAATACATACACACTCACTCCACTCCACACACACACACACACACACACACACACACACACACACACACACACACACACACACACACACACACACACACACACACACACACACACACACACACACACACACACACACACATATATATATATATATACACATATATACACACACATATATATATATATATACATATATATATATATATACATATATATATATATATATATATATATATATATATATATATATATATATATATATATATATATATATATATATATATATATATACACATATATACACACATTTATATATATATATATATATATATATATATATATATATATATATATATACCTAAAGGATTATTAGGAACACCATACTAATACTGTGTTTGACCCTCTTTTGCCTTCAGAACTGCCTTAATTCTACGTTTGATTCAACAAGGTGCTGAAAGCATTCTTTAGAATTGTTGATGGAGATTTGTGGGATGCACATCCAGGGCACGAAGCTCCCATTCCACCACATCCCAAAGATGCTCTACTGGGTTGAGATCTGGTGACTGAGGGGGCCATTTTAGTACAGTGAACTCATTGTCATGTTCAAGAAACCAATTTGAAATGATTCACGCTTTGTGACATGGTGCATTATCCTGCTGGAAGTAGATATCAGAGGATGGATACATGGTGGTCATAAAGGGATAAACATGGTCAGAAACAATGCTCAGGTAGGCCGTGGCATTTAAACGATGCCCAATTGGCACTAAGGGGCCTAAAGTGTGCCAAGAAAACATCCCCACACCATTACACCACCACCACCAGCCTGCACAGTGGTAACAAGGCATGATGGATCCATGTTCTCATTCTGTTTACGCCAAATTCTGACTCTACCATCTGAATGTCTCAACAGAAATCGAGACTCATCTGACCAGGCAACATTTTTCCAGTCTTCAACTGTCCAATTTTGGTGAGCTCGTGCAAATTGTAGCCTCTTTTTCCTATTTGTAGTGGAGATGAGTGGTACCCGGTGGGGACTTCTGCTGTTGTAGCCCATCCGCCTCAAGGTTGTGCGTGTTGTGGCTTCACAAATGCTTTGCTGCATACCTCGGTTGTAACGAGTGGTTATTTCAGTCAAAGTTGCTCTTTTATCAGCTTGAATCAGTCAGCCCATTCTCCTCTGACCTCTAGCATCAACAAGGTATTTTCGCCCACAGGACTGCCACATACTGGATGTTTTTCCCTTTTCACAGCATTCTTTGTAAACCTTAGAAATGGGTGTGCGTGAAATCCCAGTAACTGAGCAGATTGTGAAATATTCATACCGGCCCGTCTGGCACCAACAACCATGCCACGCTCAAAATTGCTTAAATCACCTTTCTATCCCATTCTGACATTCAGTTTGGAGTTCAGGAGATTGTCTTGACCAGGACCACACCCCGAAATGCATTGAAGAAACTGCCATGTGATTGGTTGATTAGATAATTGCATTAATGAGAAATTGATCAGGTGATCCTAATAATCCTTTAGGTGAGTGTATACAGGTCCTTCTAAAAAAAATTGCATATTGTGATAAAAGTTCATTATTTTCCATAATGTAAGGATAAAATTAAAATGTCATATATTTTTGATTCATTGCACACCAACTGAAATATTTCAGGACTTTTATTGTTTTAGGAGAGTTGGCAGGCCAATTGAGCACAGTAATAGCATGGTCCGTAAACCATTTACCAGTGGTTTTGGCACTGTGAGCAGGTGCCAGGTCGTGCTGAAAATCTAAATCTTCATCTCCATAAAGCTTTTCAGCAGATGGAAGCATGAAGTGCTCCAAAATCTCCTGATAGCTAGCTGCATTGACCCTGCCCTTGATAAAACACAGTGGACCAACACCAGCAGCTGACATGGCACCCCAGACCATCACTGACTGTGGGTACTTGACACTGGACTTCAGGCATTTTGGCAGTTCCTTCTCCCCAGTCTTCCTCCAGACTCTGGCACCTTGATTTCCAAATTATATGCAAACTTTGAGCGACAGTCCAGTGCTGCTTCTCTGTAGCCCAGGTCAGGCGCTTCTGCCACTGTTTCTGGTTCAAAAGTGACTTGACCTGGGGAATGCGGCACCTGTAGCCCATTTCCTGCATACACCTGTGCACGGTGGCTCTGGATGCTTCTACTCCAGACTCAGTCCACTGCTTCCGCAGGTCCCCCAAGGTCTAATCGGTCCTTCTCCACAATCTTCCTCAGGGTCCGGTCACCTCTTCTCGTTTTGCAGTGTTTTTTGCCACACTTTTTCCTTCCCACAGACTTCCCACTGAGGTGCCTTGATACAGCACTCTGGGAACAGGCTATTCGTTCAGAAATTTCTTTCTGTGTCTTACCCTCTCGCTTGAGGGTGTCAATGATGGCCTTCTGGACAGCAGTCAGGTCGCCAGTCTTACCCATGATTGCGGTTTTGTGTAATGAACCAGGCTGGGAGTTTTTAAAAGCCTCAGGAATCTTTTGCAGGTGTTTAGAGTTAATTATTTGATTCAGATGATTAGGTTAATAGCTCGTTTAGAGAACCTTTTCATGATATGCAAATTTTTTGAGATAGGAATTTTGGGTTTTCATGAGCTGTATGCCAAAATCATCAGTATTAAAACAATAAAAGACCTGAAATATTTCATTTGGTGTGCAACGAATCTAAAATATATGAATGTTTAATTTTATCATTACATTATGGAAAATAATGAACTTTTATCACAATATGCTAATTGTTTTAGAAGGACCTGTATATACAGTGGGTACGGAAAGTATTTAGACCCCCTTACATTTTTCACACTTTGTTTTATTGCAGCCATTTGCTAAAATCATTTAAGTTCATTTTTTTCTCATTAATGTACACACAGCACCCCATATTGACAGAAAAACACAGAATTGTTGACATTTTTTGCAGATTTATTAAAAAAAAGAAAAACTGAAATATCACATGGTCCTAAGTATTCAGACCCTTTGCTCAGTATTTAGTAGAAGCACCCTTTTGATCTAATACAGCCATGAGTCTTTTTGGGAAAGATGCAACAAGTTTTTCACACCTGGATTTGGGGATCCTCTGCCATTCCTCCTTTGCAGATCCTCTCCAGTTCTGTCAGGTTGGATGATAAACGTTGGTGGACAGCCATTTTCAGGTCTCCCCAGTGATGCTCAATTGGGTTTAAGTCAGGGCTCTGGCTGGGCCATTAACAGTAACGGAGTTGTTGTGAAGCCACTCCTTTGTTATTTTAGCTGTGTGCTTAGGGTCATAGGGAAGGTGAACCTTCGGCCCAGTCTGAGGTCTTGAGCACTCTGGAGAAGGTTTTCGTCCAGGATATCCCTGTACTTTGCCGCATTCATCTTTCCCTCGATTGCAACCAATCGTCCTGTACCTGCAGCTGAAAAACACCCCCACAGCATGATGCTGCCACCAACATGCTTCACTGTTGGGACTGTATTGGACAGGTGATGAGCAGTGCCTGATTTTCTCCACACACAAAATTATTTTTAACAAATTATTTTTATTTCAGTTTTTGTATTTCAGTTAGTAATTTTAGTACTTCAACTAATTTCAGTCATTTTATGTATCTAATATTTATATTTTAGTTTTATATTTATATTTCATATTTTTTTAATAAATTGTTTTACTCATTATTTTAACTAACAAATAACTTACTAAGAAATACTTTTAGTTTTTGTTATGGATAACAACACTGATTCATATATTTAGTCAGGGTGGACATCTAATTTCATTTATCTAAACTTCTATTTGTCACAGCCTCGTTATCATGAATGAAAAAAATGTATATGACATCGACTAAAGAGCATTGAAAATTGCCACAAATTCACGTTTTTTTTTTTAAGTACTGTTCCAAACATCCATCTGGGCACCTTTGTCGTTAAAATTGTCAACGTACCGTTTTTTGTTACTATTTCTAATCTCACATATTATTTATTTATTATGAAAATTGGAATGCAGTGATAAATTTGCTCATACAGCAAACGTAGGTTAAGACGGAAAGAGAGTCTTTACTGAACTCTAGTGGCCGTGAGTTGAAAGTACACCACTGTTCAATTATAATTTTATTCTTCACAGATGAAGAATATTTCTATATTGATGCAACAATACACTCACGCATGACTTCATCACCCCAGTAATTCCCTTCTGCTGAATAAGTAGAAATAGTATATTTTTTCATCTTTATGTGCTTTGGTCAATTAGACTATTTGAAACCATAAACAGAGCAGCAAGAAGGCTCATTTCCAAACAAGGACATATTCAAGCCATAACATGATTTTATGGCCAACATCCGACCATACTGTCAAACTGGATCATTAAACAAAGAAGGATCAATCTACAGGCAACCCGCTGAGTCCCCGATGTTGTTTTTGGAAGGAGCTGGTTTTGGTTTATTGCTCTTTGGCTGTCTTGCAGTCTAAATACGTATAAGCTACACAATGTGATAATGACCTGAATCAACCTAGTTTAGGAACAATAGGGTACTAAAAATATCACTCACCTCATCCTACAACAGAAGGGTCAGTACAGATGATGTTTTTGGATGTTGATGTAGAGACTGAGGCTGAGATCTATCTGGGGAATGCATGCAGTTATAAATAACAGCTGCTCAATGCCAAGCAGAACATTCCTGTCAGATTTAAGAAAAAAGAAAAGAAAAAGAAAATGGATGCAAATATATTTGTTCCCTCTTAAAGGGATAGGTCAATCAAAAATGAAAATGTGCTGTTATTTTACTCTCAGGCCCATCCAATAATATAGGTGACTTTTTTCTTCTTCGCTTGGACAGTAAAAAAAAAAGACATGGCGTTTGGTGATTCATATAATGCAAGTCAAAGTCAACGGCTATCGTCACTTTTAAAGTCCTTTAACTAAATTATTGCAAATTAGCATAAGCCCCGTACACTAATGCCATAAAATTCAGGCGCATGTGTCTAAATATTAGCCCGCAAGTTACCACTTCAAACCACGACTCACAACTTTGTAAAAGTCACGGCAAACTGCCTGAGCGCAAGTAATTGTGGTAGCTAGAAAACACGGGTTATGGGATGCCTGGAACGTGGCATAAGCACCTTTGGCGACAGAAATGATTGTAAATGAGCATAAGCCCTGTATGGCCCACCATGCTTTGTTTACATCTAGCCACCACAATTCCTTACTCTCAGGCAGATTGGTGTGACTTTGCCTGGAATGCTACAAAGTCGTGAGTCGTGGTTTGAAGTAGTAACTTATTTGAAGGAATGAAGAAGAAAAAAATGGCACATAAGGCAAGAGATTTTATACCTTTTATTTTACGTTAGTATATTTGGAAATGTAGGCCTATTCGGTAATTTCTTGCACTCAATGGACCGAGAACTAGTTAATGTTAGTAAAGCTGCTGATAATGCAAATAACGTTAGAGCAATAACTTATTTTAATAAACGTTTCGTTATTTTTTAATGTATGACTTTCATAAACACCGCATCCGTAGTGCTGTTATTGTTGTCTCGCGGGCTATGTGACGTCAGAGCGCAAAACTGGGAGTAGGCTAAAACACGGGTTATGCCTGGAACGCGTCAGAAAACACAACATTAAAATGATACCAGAGTAAAAGTAAACACATTAAAAAGATGGCACCATAGTAAAAATAAACCTGTAATATAGAGTTAATATAAAAACACAAACCAACACATTTTACCTGTGAAAAGCTATCCAATTTTTTCGAGAAATTCACAACCAGAAGCTGCGCAATGTTATTACTGTGAATGACAACACGCTGACCGTTCCAAGATGGTGGGCACACGAATGTGTCTAGAGCGGTTGGATTTTTATTTAGGTATGCCTATGTCGTTTTCAGAAAATTCTCAAAAATAGGGGCCCAGGTTACAAGATTAACATTCGTGGTGATCTGAGGGGGCGAGAGAGTCCCGGTGAGGGGGTGTTTGTTCTACTGACGAAAGAAATAGGCCTACCTACATCAACATCTTGTATGGCACCTCCATTTTGGATGGTAAATTCACAGCATATTTTCATTTTTGGTGGACTATCGCTTTAAAACCTGTAAATAAAGTTTTTTCTAGCATTTTTTTTAACTAATTAAAAAAGCTAAAGTATGATCAAAAAATTATTTACAAAATGTAGGTCGCTGATAATATAATTTAGTTTTTAAATTTGAAAAAAGGTTGTAATAATTTGGAAAAGTATTACAGCATTAAATTGAAAAAAGTAGGCTATGCAAAAATAAGCATTTTTACTACACAGCGTACATGACATATTCATACAGTTTTAATCTCGGGAAATATTTGCTTGTTTATGAATCATTATTTATTTGTATAATTACAACAATCATGTTTCATCCAGGAATCAGAGTAAAAAAAAAAAAGGCACAATCTGCATGGCAATACAACATTTTTTCCCGCATAATATAATACAGCTTTTCTCTTTATCTAAATATAATATATATATATACATTTTGCTTGCTATGCTGGAGAACACATCAAACGCAGATACTTTAAGGCAACAATTGTTCAAACTTCACAGCTTTTCAGTTGTCAATATGTTTCTGTTCGTCATCACATATTAATATAAAATCGCTGCACAGGCAAAAGAAATATAATCCTAGACACACTGTCCGTATATACAGATCATCTACTGCCAAATATCTTGCAGAAAAGTGTGATGTGTCAGTTGTTTGCTTGAATTTCTTCTACAAGCAGTTAACTTACAGTTAACATCTTCATTTCACATTCTACTAACTAACAAGATATAAATAACAAAAGGAAAAGCATTAAGACAGATGAGTTTCAAAGCAAATTCACTGTAGGGTAGTTTTAACATTGGGAGGAATTAAATTATTAATCAGTACCCACTAAAAAAATTACTAAATATATAATTACAATTCATAATTTAGAAAAAAATGGCATTATGGGTATTTAATGAACTGCAACTGTGATTGTCCACTATTTGTTCTCTAAAATGTGGATTTAGATACTTTGGTTAGATGAATACATCCAGAAATCCATTTACTCAGTCACTTTTGTGCAAGATCTAAATGAGATTTGATTGACAAGCACATTTAAATATGCTCATTATTCTCATTTGAGATCTACTTTAATCTTAGAGAAATTTGAGGCAGAGTTCTCTATCAAAAAAGAGAAATAAAATCATTGCCAATACTGCGAGTTATGGGAATTAAAAAAAACTGTTTTGTGCAATTGGTGTGTGTGCAAAATATTTCAGAAACAAAGTCACTTTTGAACTATATTCTATGATTAAAGTTTTTACAATTTGTCAAATATATACACATGATACTGTTTTATGTAAAAGCAAACCTGCAGTGAGGCCTAAAAGTTCTTACGAGGACTGCATGCATTGAACTGCATTGTCATTTTATGGAAGAAAAAAATTTAATTTGTTTACAGTACCGATTCATTCAGTTATTTATGACTGCATTGGAGTTTAAAAATAAATATGGACTGACTAGCTGAGCTATAGTTCATGCAATATGGACAAAATTATAGAGAAAAGAGCAACCACATGGACAGCCAAATAAGTGGAAACACATTTGCAATTTATACATTCAACCACCAGGGGTGCTATAGCTGAAAATGAGCGGGAATTTCTCCATAAATCTGCGCTGAGGTCAGCTACATCGCATTTCTAAACATGTTTTATAATTATACTGCGCTTACAAATGCCCTGTCTCTTCAGAAAGCTCAGTAGGTAAGCATGTCATCCTTCGAATACCATGCAGAGGTACACTGGTTAAATATATTCACTTCACAGCATGTGAAGAATACACACTCGCCTTTCTTGATACTACAAACATGCTCACAAACACTGGCAGTTGCATGAGAAAGCAATGTTGTCACTTCAATCCACAAGGAGAGCAGGATGGGGGCCAAAGAGCTCCTTAGCAAAATGAAATCACTGTTGGAAAGATAAAAAAGTAAGGTCAGTGCATCTAGCATCTAAAATGAGAATTCCATTAGCGGGGGTAAAAAAACACACACAAAAAGAGGACGGAAACGTAATAATCATTAAAAAAAGAAACGTAATAATCAATAGAAGCAAACAGAAGATATGTGGTTACACTCACAATTCTGGCATAATCAGTGGCAAAGGTCACTCCTTTACTGGTCCTCTCCTGTGAACCACTGCTGCTGCCGCTCACGGAGTTCTTCCGTATGATACCTGAAGTGTGTTTGTGGAAATTTACATTAACACACGTGTTACTTACATTTATGCTGTCATATATAACCAATGAAAGGCTGCTATTATAAATATATATACATTAGTTTGTAAAAAAAATTATTTTGTTTGGGTCTGAAGCAGACATGCACATTTCAAAGTAACCTTAATAAATGTTGTTTTTCCAAGTATCATTAAATGCACACATCAACTCACTCTGATGTGCTCTTAAAGGGAAAACGCACTTTAAAAGGATAGTTCACCCAAAAATGAAAATTGTGTAATTTATTCACCCTCATGTTGTTCCCCAAATCTTAAGACTTTCTTCGGCTGAACACAAAAGAAGATATTTTGAAGATTATAGTTAACCAAACAGTTTATGGACCCTATTGACTTTGACAGTAGAAAGAAAAAAAATACCATGCAAGTCAATGGAGTTCATCAACTGTTTGGTTAACTTTAATCTTCAAAATATCTTCTTGTTCAGCAGAAGAAAGTTATACAGGTTTAGAACAACTTGAGGGTGTGTAAATGATGACACCATTTTTGGGTGAACTGTCCATTTAAGAGATTTACTTAACAGGTACAAATATTTGCCTATCGCTATCCCTTTAAATCAGTTCTAGATGATGAAATATGTCCAGTATAAGTCCAGTATCAGCCAAAAAACATCTTATGTCTGCTGATGTTAAATAAAAACAATTATTGATAATACTGCAGCTGTCAGCTGATAATTCATATTTATTCAAAATATAATTTCTGAAACAACTATTCTTTGAAGTCGACATCGAGCCCTCTTATTTTTAAACCTCATCAACAACTTGACTTCATTGTGGCATGAAGTGCCCACTTTTCATGATCCAATCATGAAATGTGAATGCATTTTTGATTAGAAATGTGGTTTAAAGCAATAAAAAAAGAAAAAAAAAACGTTGTAACTTTGCTTATGGCACCTGTAGGTGGCAGTATGTCCAGTCTTTGCAGGCTATTTCGGCGAGATGTGGGGTACCCTCCACTCTTAGACAGGCGGCGTTGGCGGCTGGACAACATGGCCGCTGGGGACACGATTCCCGGGGGAGGCACTTTACCTATCCGTTTGTAGAGCTCCTCAATCTCTTGCTTTTGAGAGGCCTGGAGAGCCTGAACCTCTGCCACGTGTCTGAGAAAGAGGGAGCATGAAAGAGAAATGTTAAGGAACAGGATAGGAAGTTCCTCAAGTCTCTCAAATCAGTGCTTTTTCAACTTTAGCCTATCAAAAATGAATGTGGATGGATCAATTAATTATTTAAATAATTATTTAAAAGAAATGTTTTACTTATTTAGGTTTAGATGACTGATAACCTAGTAGATCTCATTCACCAATATATCATAGGATATAGAATGTGTTTTAATATATTTCATTAAATTCTTAGTTCATTGATGGCAAGGCATTCAGGTACCAAACTACCACCAACATGCTTGTTAATATAAGGATCTTCATATGAAATGCAGGCTTTGGTTTTTGCCAAACATAGCAAGGCCCACTTTACCAAAAAGCTCCACTTTTGATTCATTTGTCCATAAAACAAAGCAAAGACTGAAAACTTTACACAGCACTGAACATGTTTGGACATGTTTAAAAAATGATTTGGTATTAAACCTATTAAAGGACAAAGATGGTTTGGGCCTAAATGATTAGAGTTTGCTGCTTAATAGGTTTTACATTATGCTGAGCCACACTGTTGAAATGCGATTAAGCTCTTTGTAAAATGTATAATGGCCTGAGGGATTGTTTATTAGCCACAAGCAACCCACGGAACATACTATATGCTCACCTCTCTCTGAGTTCCTGTAGCTCCTCATACATTCCCTCGTCTTCACTCTCTGTCTCGTCGCTGCTGGCGTATGATGTGCTGCGTGTGTAGCTCATCCACGGCTGATTTAGATTGAACTGAGGACTCCCCGTTGAACTGTCCAGCAAACTCACACTTATCCTCCTCCGCCTCCTTTCTGTCTCCTCCTCCGCCTTCTCTTCTTCACCTCCACGCCCCTCATCTGGTTCTACAACTTTTCTGTCCAAGGTTTTAGTTTCTCCAGTCCACAAGGGGGCAATGTCTGAGCTGTGTGAAGTCTCACTAGGCCGTTTGCTAAATGGTGGTGATTCATTCAGAGAGCTGGGATTGCTTTCTGATTCCCCTTGTACGTCTGTGCTGCTGTCTGATTGGCTGTTGTGTGCGGGGTGTGTGGTTTGGGGAGCTTTTATAGGACAAGTTTGAGTCAGCATGGATGTTGGTGTAGCTGTAGGGGTGGGAGTTGGCGTCATGTTGGGATTTGGAATGGGAATCTCCTTGCTTGGACTGACTTGGAACCGTCCCACTGTGACAATAGACTTTTTCTCTGTAGACAAGGAGATAAGGATGTTTCACAATGTGGACATGTTATAACAGCAAGACAATCAAAAACTAGATTTTTACATATTCTAAACACAATGTGAGTGGTAATAAGGGTTATAAAATGTATAACTGAACAATGTGCTTAGTATGCAGTGAGCTCTTACAGTCAATAGATGGCAGCTGTGTGTTTGTATTTTAGCCACTGGCAACACAATTTGGCTTTATAGGAACTGAATTGGAGGGACACTACATGGAAATAAACCGGAGCAGAATATTGCAACAAACCGTGTTTGTATGGCTTTCACAATCATAATTTTATCACAACCTGATGATAATTCCTGTCAGATAATTTGCTAGAGGTGGTGCAGGGCATGTTCATTTTCCCTAGTGAAAAATAAAAAAAATAGTATACTTAAGCACATTTATTTGTTTGTACTTTAGTATAAATAAATGTATATGTGACACACTATAAATGGGTATGCTTAAAGTCTGTTAAAGTAGAACTAATTTTGTACTAAATGCATTTTAGCTGTACAAAAGCAGTGCTAAAGTTCAACTAAAGTTGTTTTAAATATACTTGTTTGTGCTAAAGTGGAACTATTCCAAGTATACTTAAGTACAATTTAAATCCACTCTTGTATTTAGGTTTTGAAATGCAGAATTCACTCAGCATAAACATCAAATGCATTTTGGTGACATTACAACTGCAATTCAATTACACTGTAAGTGTGTTGAATATACATTAATATTATAATGATTAACTTTTAGTGATTTGAAAACACATTGCAATGCCATAAATGTGCATCATTATAGTGTGCTTTAAATAAGCTATAATAAAGTAATCTTTATAAATAACGACACAGCTTATGAGTTTGCCTTTTGCTGACATTTTATAGACACCCCCCAGTCTACCAGTAACTTGCTTATCCGGTGAACATCAGTGAGACAATGGGAACTGATATATATGTAGGCCTATGGACTGGAATCGAACCCGGGTCGCTGCCACACAAGTGAACTCGCTTTACCATTTATGCCACCACGCAGATATGTACCATGCAAAACTTCTTTCATACTGTTACATAAGTAGCCTAATGCTATAAGCAAACTGATTTTTCCATCAAAACGGCCTGTATAGAACATAAGTGTATTTAACTTGGAGCAACAAATAAAGCTAGCAGACATCAGTAGTACTTAAATATATAACAGATAAAATTATTTTATTTGCAAATTGCTCACTGTTACATTTGCGCTGTAGGCAAACATTGTGGAAATTCTGCCCTTACTGCACCTGTTAGCAGAAACAAACTAGGTGTTTCAGTTCATACCTCACATTTCCTTTGTTTTGCACAAAAAGAAAGTCATCTAAAAAATTATATAGCATCATCTAAAAAGAATTTCATCATTCACAGATTTGAAATACATGGTTGTGTTTAGCTGCAATGAGTTTCGCGACTCTAAAAGGGTTTCCTTCTGAGAAATGTGCCAAATCTGCAACATTACCAACAGTGTACACTCTAGTGAGTTTGGTTAGTTAGCAAAAGTACAGCTAAACCGATTGTTGGCGAGTGTAATGGCATTGGCTTTATGGCGTGCTCAAAACATTGATCAAGCATAGCGGTCTGACGTGTCAACTTCTGATTCAGCCAATGATAGGACGTTGGGACAGGCCAATGGGAGTCAAGGTTTAGCTTCAACAGTTACAGTGTTTTCAAGTCATGTCCGAAAGAATGTAGTTAAAATGCAAATGAACATCAGGGCACCTCGTAATTATTTGTTTTGGTAACTTTGGATTTAGTTAAGACTTTTCGAGTTAGGTGCGATGGATGCAGAGTCTGCCTATAGTGAAAACAAAAACAAAAAACGATGCCAAAATGTATTTAAAATACATTGTATTTTAAATACAAATGTATTTTAAAATTTAAATTAAACTTTTTTTGGAGTTCTTCTTTATTGCACAATGAACATTTCTTAATATTAAGCCTAACATGAATGGATCACTGTATAATTTAAATGCAAGATATTTAAAGTACACCTAAAGTATACTTGCAATAGTTCCCCTTCAGCACAATCATTTATACTTATCTTTAGCTGGACCTCAGCACTACTACCGGATAACTAAAGTGCATTAAAAACAAAATGACTTGTTCCAAAGTACAGTTGCAGGATAATACATAAATATAAATGTATGTGTAGTATATTTAGCATAAAGTAAATGTATTTCAAATACATTTAAGTATATTTATTTTTTTAGCAAGTGTTGGGTTCCAAATGTTTTTTGGAAATAAGTCTTATGCTCCTCAATGCTAGATTTGTTTTATTAAACATTACAGTAAAAACAAGACAACTTCTGTCTTTGTGTACATGGAACATAGGGTGTGTACTTATTGATGGGTGTGTGTGTGTGTTTGACAGATGGAAAGAACACAACTCACCTTCAGATATAGGTGAGAGTCTGGATTTGGCTGCAATGGTATTTGTTTCAGACACTGCCAGAGACATGGATAGAGTGGGGGAGGACCTTGGGACAGGCGGGGACACCTTTTAAAACACATTAATAAAAGTGTCAACCCCAGATGTCTTTCTACAGGTGCTTTCAGACATACAGTATAATAACAGACAACACCCATGTCAAATACTTCACATGCTCAGAACAGGTTTGTCTGAGTATGCAAACAGAGATTTTCACCTAGTAGTACACCATCATATTTATATTGAAAGAAACACTTAAAAGAACTTCTTGTGTCTTGTGTCTGTTAATGGTACACATCAATAGAAGAACAGGTTTGGCTTTAGAATACTTTTAAGTGATAGTTCACCCCCCAAAAATAAACTTTTGTCATTGTTTCTCACAAACTTTAAAGACTTGTTTTCTTGAGTGGAAAACAAATGGAAATGTCTTTCTCTATTACAGATTTAAAAAAAAATATTGCATACGTCTCTCTCTCTCTCTCTCTCTATATATATATATGTGTGTGTGTGTGTGTGTGTGTGTGTGTGTGTGTGTGTGTGTTGAATGCCTTGGGCAGTCCTGGTCATAGAAGGAAACAATCATACAGGTTTGGCATGTTCGATAATGCCTCAGAAGTTACATTTTTTCCCAAACTATATGTTTTTGAAAAAGTTGTTTATGTGTGTTATTTCGAACACTTACAGTGTTTTGCGGGCTGGTGGATGTGGAGGATGCTGGTGAGCTTGTGCTGGATGGTGTGCGGGTGCTTGATGCAGAACTGTCTGCCCGCTCTCTGAGCTGCCCTATGAGGTTAGACTGGCTATCCGCAAGTGGGCTACTTCTGGACACTGGAGAAGAGATTGGGTTTGCAGGAATTGGTTGTTTAATCTCAGGAGTGGTGCTTGTTCTTGGCTCCCCAGGAGGGACTACTGGTATTTGGTTCCCTTCTTGAAGTTCAGGAACTGGTGCCGGAATCTGCGTATGAGCATCAGGGTATTGGTACATATCCATATGCTGCCCGTTCATTGCCCCCTGGTGGTATGGAGCATCAGCGTTGCTCATGCTTGCATGCTGAGCTGGATACATGAGGCCATACCCTGGCTGAGGGGTCATTTGCGGGTGGAAACCTTGAGGGATGGATCCAGCAGGTATAATGGATTGTGCAAAGTTCATAGCTAGAGAAAGAACATTGGCCAGGGAAATAAAGGGCTGCTGGGAAGGCGATGGCCACATCTCTGGAGCTTGTGGACCTGATGGAGGAGCAACTGGAAGTGGCAGAGTGTTGGTTTCTACTTGAGGCGCCATCTCGTAGCACTGCTGAACTGGTGAAACAACAGAAGAGGACGAAGAGGAGGAGGAGAAGTTTGGGTTGCTGGGGACACGGGTGAGTGGACTTGGGTTGAGGGAACTTTTGAGGGAGGTGTGATCCATTTGGTAGGGGTAGGCAAAGTGGGTGTTCTGAACGTAAGGTGGTTTGGTGAACTGAGGAGGCATGGCAGACATCTGGTTTGGCAGATATGACAGAACATCAGGGTGGGAGTACTGTGGGTAATTGGGCACAGAAGACTGATAGGTCTGTGAGGAACCTGAAGGACATAGAAAGACAAAAACTGGATTAAGCTCTATACACATAGTAGCAATCAAAAATCGTTCTGGGTTGGGAGAGGTCGCCAGCAGTCAGTCACCCATGTATTGTAAAAAGTGGTGTGGCATTGTGGCTAAAACTTAGGACAAGAAAGAAGTTGCAGATTCAAGCATCACAAATGACAAGCCATGACCTTTCACCCTTTAACTCCAGGTTGTTCCACAAGGATTGTCCCTGGAGTAAAAGTACTGTAAGGGACCATTCACACAGAACGCGTTTTTTGCTTTGAAAAACAGACAGGCAAGTGGAATGGGGAGGGGGGGTTGTTCCACTTTTTAAAAGTGCAACAACTTTTAAAAAGTTGTTGCACTCTTTAAAAGTTTAACAACTTTAAACTTTGAACTTTAAACTTAGCCAAGAATTTAGAATGCCATATCATGAGTGAGATGCTGCACAAGACAGCAGACATCAGAAGCAAAACGCGGGCACAAAGGTAGCATGTGTTTACATAGAAACACAATGGAAAAGTAGCGCAGTGGAATGGAAAGACAACACGTTCTGTTTGAACTGGCCTTAAGGGTGTTTTCAGACCTGTAGAATTTGTTCCAAAATAGAGACTGTTACAATGTTGCATTTTTTTCTTGGTACAGATTGCTTTCACAAAGCAACATTTCAATGTCTACCAAAAGTCACATGTGAGTTTAACTGTCCTCTCATTAATCAAAGTGAACCTGCTTATATTCCGGGATTCCTCTCACAGAGTCATCCATCAAGATGGATTGGCCAGTTTGTTCAGTGGGCTTATTGTGGCTTTATCTGAAGCTACCTTTACACACTCTTGTTGTTTTTATGTAACACATTTGCCATTATAAATTATGATACCACTTGGTTCACTGGTCCGATGCTTTCTCACCACAACTAAACGCCTTCAGAGTTAATTTTCATTCGTGTCGATACCACCTTATTCAGACGATCTCCGACGATCTTGTTTTGTTGCTGATCCGAGCACGACTGTCGTGATCAAATATACCCGCATGTCTCGTTGAATCGACAACTCTTGTTACAAATAACTTTAGCTCACTTCGTCAATGACCATGTGAACATACATAATCACTTTTAAATCAATTTCCATGTTAAAAAAAGACACTCTGACGTTCTTTGACCTGTCATTGCTGTGCTTGACTTTTGGAAAGACTGCATAAACATCATTGGGGTGTAAAAATAAAGCCATAAACTGGGATGTGGCCTCTCTCCTGGGGAGCTAACTACTTTGGGGCATTTATCAATTTACCTGTGCCAGTTCTCTACGTCCTGTGTGGATACAGTTACACAATGATTTGTCACCATAAAGTATGTGTCTTTAAAGAAAAGAAAAGACTAGTTATCTTGAAATAGAGCTTTTATACTGTGCAAAGGCTGTGTAATACATGTAGTTTGTTCTCACAGAAATCTACTTGTTCATTTTGAACTAGCAAGTGTGAAAAGCAAATCATGGGTTGCGCCAACAATGACATTGGCGTAAAAACCTGGTCTCCATGGGGATGGGTGTTTAGAAAGCCAATTGCAGAGTAGGATACACGAGATATCAAGTT
This sequence comes from Gobiocypris rarus, assembly GCA_023029165.1. NCBI lineage: Eukaryota > Metazoa > Chordata > Actinopteri > Cypriniformes > Gobionidae > Gobiocypris > Gobiocypris rarus. Next base: position 28,996,918 of record CM040934.1, on the reverse strand, counting down.
TGTTCCAGTAGCCTCACAGCTAATGGTGTGCAGAGAAAGAAACAGTGCTCTCAGTAACAATGACATCAGCGAAAGAAACAAGAATGAGAATGTTCATTATGACGCCCCTCATAGACTAGGGTGACCAAACGTCCTGTTTTCCCAGGACATGTCCTGTTTTCAAGCCCTGTCCTGGCTGTTTTTTATAAAGTGATGAAAATGTCCTGGTTTTCTGCATTATTATTTTCCATTGGGCCATTAAATAGACCTGCACTCGAGTATCATTTGCAGCGGAGGCACTCCCACCACGCGCAGTTAAGGGTGCACCCCACAGAAAACGAGACCGCAACCCCCCAGACAGGGCTTAGATTAAGCCAGGATTAGATTAGTTCAGTAAGGACATTTAAGTAGCTTTTATATACATGCCTGATGTGCATATTGAGACAAAACAATGAAACTGACATATTTTAAGATACGTCAGAGCAAGTTGCTTTCAGTTAAAACAGTTCAATGATGCATTTTATTCTGGGATTATAGGTTTAAGCATTGTCTGTGAAACTGGGGGAATATGTTAATCTGATTCATTAATACTCTGCAGAGATGGAAAGAGTACCTGAAAACCACATTCAAGTAAATTTACAGCAATCATGACTCCATTACAAGTTATAAGTCACTAATTCCAATACGACTTGAGTAAAAGTCTTACTGATTTTAACAGAACTTAAAGGGTCGTTCGAAACCTGTAAGACTGTTCATCTTTGGAACACAGATGTGTGATATTTTTGATGAAATCCGAGAGCTCTCAGGCCCCTCCATAGACAGCTATTTAATGAACACTTTCAAGGTTCAGAAAGGTAGGAAAGACATTGTTAAAATAGTCCATGTGACTCCATTGGTTCAGCTTTATTTTAATGAAGCGATGAGAATACTTTTTGTGTGCAAAACAAACAAAACTAATGACTTTATTGAACAATTTTGTTCTTTTACGCAGTTTATGTTATAAATACAGTGCAGCTCCCGCACATGCATCGTGGTGCTCACGTGAAGAGCATCGGCTGCTGTAGATCACGAAAACGCTGCACTATTTAAAACGGAAACTGCGTAGGAGACTCATATTGAAAGTGTTAATTAAATAAGTGTCAATGGAGAGGCCTGAGAGCTCTCGGATTTCATCAAAAATATCTTCATTTGTGTTCCAAAGATGAACGAAGGTCTTGCATGTTTGGAACTGCATGAGGGTGAGGAATTAATGACAGAATTTTATCATTTTTTGGTGAAATACCCCTTTAAGTATTTTGCTAATACTGAACATTTATTGGACTTGATTTAAGATGCATGCAAAAACAGGTACAAAACACTTACTATTCAGTAAATCTGACTGAATCTACATGATCTAACAAGTTTATAGCTACACTTTTGGGTTTGCATTTAGTTCCATAATAATATATATTTGACCTTTGTCCTAATGTGAATTATATTTCAGCATGATCAAGTTTGTATTGTAGTAATTATTAATGGGCCATTCCGAATACCATTTTATGATGCATGGCTGTTATCAACACAAAATCTCAATGTAGTATCACTTTGGGCAGAGTTGCTTAGGAACATTGCTTACTGTAAAAACTAAGCACAGTACAAAATTAAAGGAAAGAGGTGAATGATGCCTAAAGAAGAAAAGTGGTTTACTGTGTAGACAGATGAATGTACCTGTAGTGTGGAAGGATTGTGAACGCAGGGGCCGGACGGGTGGAACAGCATCAGGATCGACGTAAAAGTCGGCGCTCAGAGTAGGCGAGGAACCACGGGTCACTGGACCTATATTAGTACCAGCATAATCTGAAGGACATACACACAAACAGGTTTATATCATAGTGGGCACTTGTGTTGTTTTGTATTGAGCAAATTAAATGTTCTATACCCTAACCCTTAGAGAAAGCTTTAGATTTTAGAAAGAGAGAAACTCTTTCTAGATTTATAGATTTTATTGAAGACATTATTTAGTCCTTTCCTTAAACCATTTTTGTGAGAACCAAGTACATTAATAATAAGATTCAAGACTGTATATTGATATAGAGCATATGTTTGTAATTATTATCCATCCAAGTTACACATGCTTTATATGATCAGTGTTTGTGTGCACTTGTATGTGGCCTGCATGTGTGCATGTTTGTTACCTGGCAACGAGGAGGAGGAGTGCGTGCGAGCGAGGCCCTGTGTGTAGAGATTGGGCTGTGGGGAAAAACAAAGTGCACGTTGGCATTAACGTCATTATCTAGCAAAGTGACAAAGTTAGGAACACCTTTGTGAAACGATAAGAAGATTGATTGTCACTCAAGCACAAATAAAGTCTCCAATCACTCTGTTCCAGAGGCCTTTCTCACTAATGACTGTTGAATATTGATGACTAAGTTCTCTTGTTCCAATTAGTTTGAGGAACAGAGAGAGGAACGCGTCTTTCTGAATTGTTATCTCTAACATGATGACATCAGGAGTCAGTCAGTCAAAAGTAATCTGATCTGATTTCGGCTTTCGGATTGGATCAAATCTGGAAATTGGTTTGTTCAAAAGAAAAAAAGGATTCTGAAATCAGATAAGATAACCAAATCCAATCTTGGTTTTGATCAGGATCAAATCGTCAGTTTGTGTTGTTCAAAACCTTTTAGTAAGATTGGGATACCTTTGATCCAAACAATCAGGATTATACTGATCTCATCAGAAGGGTTGATTTCAGGGAGAAAACTACATTGTTTGTAAACTACAATGGCACAATCACAAGAGATGAACCAGTCTAAAGGTCTTTGCGAGTGAACACACAGTTTCTCGGGTGAACGCAATGCAAAACTTATCTCAGAGGATGCAAAAGCATTGAACACCCCACCCACCCCGTGTCCCTTTAGGGGCTCCTAGAGCACTAATAATCCAGATTCGATAATGTGAAAGAGTGTGTATCTGGAGCAGGGTGATTCAATCCAATTTTGCTTTGAAAATACGGCGCAAAGGTAAAATGGACTACCTGATTCAGGATAGCAAAACATTCTGAACTAGATTAAATATTCACGTTATATGAAAACCACAGAGGGTTGGCATCTCCATGTGCCAGCAGCCATATCACCCTGTAGCCCAAGACTGGTTTCCCACTGAAGCTAAGCAGGGCTGAGCCTGGTCAGTACCTGGATGGGAGACCAACTGGGAAAACTAGGTAGCTTCTGGTAGAGGTGTTAGTGAGGCCAGCAGGGGGTGCTCACTCTGTGGTCTGTGTGGGTCCTAACGCCCCAATATATAGTGATGGGGACACTATACTGTCAATAAGCACCGTCCTTCGGATGAGATGTTAAACCGAGGTCCTGGCGCTCTGTGGTCATTAAAAATCCCAAAATGTCCTTTGATAAAAAGTAGGGGTATAACCCTGGCATCTTGGCCAAATTTGCCCATTGGCCCATCCATGATGGCCTCCTAATCATCACCATATATATATATATATCTTCCTCTCCACCAATAAGCTGGTGTGAAGTGGCGTTCTGGCGCAATATGGCTACCTTCGCATCATCCAGGTGGATGCTGCACATTGGTGGTGGTTGAGGAGATCACCCTGATAGTTTACAAAATGTTGAGTGGATACACACCTGTGAAGCAGACAGCGTGCCAACTCCGCTCAGGTAAGGCAGATGATCGGTTTCTTTCGGACCCAGTGGTTCCAAAGGCTCTCTCCTCATTAGGGCTTCTGCCCGACGGATGATATCCCTCATGCGGTGGATGAATCCCTCTCTCTCCCCAGGTAGGATAAACTCATTATGTACCTAAAAGTGATGCAAAGAGACAAAAAGAAAATTGCTTTGATCTAAACTTCAGTCTTCTTGCATGCTCTGTTTAGCGGACTTTATTAATGAGTTCAAAGGTCTCCTTCAAAGGTACTGGAATTAAATACAGAGCAGTGAACAAAGACATGTACTCATAATGCAGCAAAGAGAAACACCACCGTCTATGTTTAAGAGTCCTAAATCCAGTCTCAAGGCCATGGACAGGCTGATCAAAACAACTTTTAGTCACAGCTTACACAAAGAGGCCAAAGAAAGCAGCTAACAAGTGATGTTCAGAAAACACACTCACCCAAGGTTCAATTTTACATAAATATTTTTTTGCCTCATATCAATACTGACAAAAGTTAAACTGCTTTTAACCTGATATAGCATCTTAAAAATAGACTGTTCACACACACACACACACACACACACACACACACAAGAAAAACACTAGTACACTGTAAAAAAAATATTGTTGGTTTAACAACTGAAAAAAGCAAGTAACCTGGTTGCCTTAATTTTGAGTTCATTTAAATTAAAAATGTGAGTTAATACAATGAAGGAAATTGGTTTAATAAATATAAACTCAAAATATTATTGTATCTGAACGTCATAAATAATTTTTTTCACTGCATTATAACAAATAAAACACACAATTACACAATATGTTTACAAAATCTTTTAATAATATTTGAATAAAGGGTGATGTCGATTCTGAAAAGTTTTCCTTGTATTAACTCAAAATTTTAATTTCAATTAACTCAAAATTTTAAGGCAACCAGGTAACTTACTTTTAAAATATATATATATTTTTACAGTGTAGCAATATGAAAAACAAATACATTTTCCAGTGATTTTCAGAGCTAATTGAGAATGTGGTGACAAACATTTCAAACCAGTTCTTTCTCCTGTAAGCTAAAAATATGTCAAATATAGCTGACAAGTCACAACGGACACGTAAGAGCTGGTTTTCCACTGGTAACTGAAGATGTAACAAAATGTTTTAGATGAACAGATGAGAGAAATGGTGCGTAGATTTTCCACTGTGCATTTGAGGTTGCAGAGTTTGTGCAAACACAGAAGCTGAAACATCAACACTTCTCACGGTATAATGCAGTTCTCACTAAAAGGGCCACCTTATCTGTGTCCTTGTGTCCGCTTTGACAATGAAGTAGTAGTGGAGAACAGGGACAACTGTAACACGCTTTGTATTTTCCCTCAATAGGACTATAGAACTATAGGAATTGTAAAAGTATTTATTATACAATTACAATTTTATTATTATAAATTATACAATTATTATATAATATCATTATTTTATATTTAATTTATTCCTATTTTTATTTTATATTGTATTTCATTTTATTTCCACAGTGTTGCTAGCTTACCATCACTGTAGCAATGTCCTCTGGATTGTCTCCATCCAGATCGAATTTAAATGTCACCATCTTGCTGTTGTGGGTCTGTAGTTGACACTCTACGACACGATCCACTTTATCTGACAGCTGTAGGTAGAAAGACAGAGGCAGGGAATGAGGTGAGAACATTTATATGTGTATATTACAAAAAAACGATCAAGACATTTATCTTCAGTATTAGCAGAATGTAACGTTGGGAACCACGTATGAACAGTTAATTAAAGCTAGAAAATTGACTGATGAGTCACCCCAGTGATGCGTAGCCGTGAGCGAGCCCTCTTCCTGAGCAGCTTGGTTCCTGTGCGTTTGTTCTGACCTTTCCCGCTCCTCTCCGAAAGACCCTCGTTTCCGTCACTCAAACCAGAGGTGACATCAGAAGCGTAGCTGTTCCGGGAGGAAAGGATACAAAACACATGGTGACTTTCCGAGTTCCTGAATTTCACAGAACTCGACTTCACAGAACATTTCTTTAATCAATTTATCATTAGCACATAAAGGCCAAGTCATTTACGATAGATCCTCTAAATCAGGTTGAGCTAATTCAGTACTTTACCTTTGATTTGCCTTCGTCAGGCTTCCAACAGAAATGCTTTTTAGGGTAAATTGGTCCCCTGAGCTAAATCATTCCCATTAATGCATTTACTGCTGGGCTATGTGTAGTGTATGTGTGTGTGTGTGTGTGTGTGTGTGTGTGTGTGTGTGTGTGTGTGTGTGTGTGTGTGTGTGTGTGTGTGTGTGTGTGTGTGTGTGTGTGTGTGTGTGTGTGTGTGTGTGTGTGTTGAAAACGGAACTGCTCTCCACTGGAGCTTTACAGCCATCGTGGGTATATACGTGGCATGATGTTGGTCAGTTGGTAAGATTACAGCTCTCACAGCTGGGATCAGATCCACATTTTCTTGACGTCAAAACAAAAGCCACACTCACACACACACACAAACTGAGGGAGGTATTTATTATTAAACAACAGCCTTTTTATCAGACTGATTCTGCGTTTATAGCTTAACAGGTCAAAAGCAGGCTGAAGATGTTAAAGTGAAGTCATTTTGTCAAATTTTAACAGATCCCCTGTTTAGTGTGTAGGGAACTGTTAATCAGAACTCCGCTTACCTGTCTACAGGAGAGGAAAAACCACTGGCAGTTCCTGACTGGGTCTTCTCTGTATTTTGGGACACAGCAATGCTCTGTGTGTGGACCAATGGCAAAGAAAAAGTTTCAGTAGCAATTCAGTTTAGCTAAACCTCATTCAAATTAGCATTTTTTATTGTTTAAAACACATATGGGGCATTTTAGGTCTGCTTTTTCATTATAAACTCTGTAAATATAATCACACTGTAAAAAGTGATCAGTTGACTTAATTTATAAAAGAGAGGAAACCCATTGCCTTAGAATTAAGTAAATAAACCATGCGTAATTGAATTGAGTTCACATAACTTATTTTTATACGTTTATTAAGCATAATAATTTTGAGGCTATGGGTTTCCTAACTTTTTGTTAAGTTAAGTCAACTGATCACTTTTTATAGTGCAGTCAGAAATGCTCTGAAATCTTACATTTTCCTTTAAATTATTAGTTACATATACAACCATAAATAAGTTTGGGGTTGTTAAGATTATACTGGCTTATTAAGATTTTAATGCTTGCCAAGGTGGAATTTATTTGAATAAATATACAGTAAAAACTATAATACTTTGAAATTATATTACAATTGTTTTCCATTTTAATTACATTTTAAATTGAAATTTATTTCTGTGATGGCAAAGCTGAATTTTCAACACCAGTCTTTGTACTGAACAAAAATTGTACCGACTCCAAATTTGTAATTGTTAGGGTAGGTTGGATAATATATCAAACAATCATTGCTCTCATCATTTTAAGCATCTCATGCTCGCTGGTAACCTACCGAGGGGAAACGGAGAGCTGGGATTGCAGCAGCTGGAGTGGGAGGGGCTTCAGTGGATGGAGCTTCAATGGGTGGGGTTTCCACATGAGGTGCTCCACTGGTTGGGTGTGGAGCTGTGGAGGGTTGGTTTACAACAGGAGCTTGAGATTCTGAAGGTTCCTGAAGCCCAGAGGGGCTGAGGTAGCCGTCTGTCTCACAGTCAGCTGCAAAGGTAATCGTAATTCAATCAAACAAAAGAAAACTATGCACTTTAGCAGTATCAGCTGCACACTAACAAACTAGATATGTCATGCCATGCGTGACCTGGCAGACTATACAGTGACTTTCATGGAGGTCACTTATTTTAAAGAATTTTTCCTTTTGTTTTTTTTTTGTCTATTTGTGAAAATAAGTGAAAATAGCAGTATGTTCTTTGCAATAATGTAATAGTTAGATGATATTTATACTTGTAAATATTGGCAGATACTATTTGCACCTCAGTGTTGTACATTAAACAGTATGCAATAATAACACAGTATAAATTATTATATTTATTAAAATTATTAAATGGATGCCATCTTATTGGGACAATAAAGCCCTTCGCCCTCAGTGGGCGGAGTTAGTGTAAATAGCATTTGCCAACAAGGTGGGCTATTTGCACAGTGTAAATAGACATTCTGTTTTTGAAAGGTATTTAAAATGATTTTTTATTTTATTTTAAAAGGTATTCTAAAGACTTTTGAATTATTGAATGTACACTACAGTTCAAAAGTTTGAAAAATATTAAATGTTTTCTTTTTTTTAAGTCTCATTTTTATCAAAGTTAAAAACAGATGCTTAATATTTTTTCAGGATTCTTTGATGAATAGAAAGATCAGAAAAACAGCATGTATTCGAAGTATAAATATTTTGTAACACTATGTCTTTACTGTCTATTTAATGTACTCTTATTGAAATTCCTTTAAAAGATCTGACTGACCCTAACCTTTTGAACAGAAATGTATTTGTCATATATAATAATAATAAAAATCCACGAAACAATTATACATAACATGTTCAAGCCAAAATGGAACGAGATGGAATCGAGTGAACTAAATCTTTTAAATTGTCATGTACAGTAAGTTAGTAAACATTCTGTACATGCAAATGATCCAGAAATAAATGTATGCTGACATACAATGTAGCAACTGTTCATCCACTAACAAGTAAATCATGTTGGTTTAAAGGACATTTGGTCATGAGAATCATATTTGAAGGTTTGGTTGGTCACGGGGAACATGTGCATCCTCACTTCTAATGGAACAACATTACAATCAACCAGTCGGATTTGAGGTCTAGGTTTACAGTTATTGTCAAGTTTAGACTAACAACCATGGTTAGGAGCTTCTATACTCATACTACATGCTACCCATCTACCTATCATTTCCCTCAGATTCTAGAGGTAAGCTATGGATAGGAGGTTAGGATTATGTGTTTGGACAGGAACATGTCTTGGCAAAATCACTGCAACCACTGCACCACAGTGTTTCTGTGCACACATGTCAGAGTGAGAGTTTTCGGTTTCATTCAGATGTGCTCTCATAGTAAGCTGTGTCTATGACAAAATCATGGAAAAATACATTCAGCAATAAATGGATATCCACAGCAGATATGATTTTGGGAAACTTACAACTCAGACTGAAAGACTGATTGTTTACTTATTTGAAACGGTTACAACAAATGTGAATGCCTGGAACAAATTGTGACGTACATCCAAGTGTAATGGATTATTATTAAAAAAATGTTAGGTAGGACTGGTTCTATGCATTGGTTGTGGATTGGACTTTGAGATATGGGCGTTGCACTTAAAAGTTGAGGAAGCTGAACATGAGCTTGCAGTGTCGGGGTTTAAGTGGATCAAATTAGAAATCCTGTGTACGTCACATATGCATGGATGAATTGTTCACAGTGAGATCTAAAACTGGCATTTAGAAACAAGATGCCATTACCATTCAATGCCGACTTTAATATAAACAAAAGCACACAGACTCACATGTTGCTGATGAGTAGCTGGCATGGCGTATGTTAAAATGCTGCCGCTGGTCCGCGTCCGGCTCCTCGGGTTCAGTGGCAAAGCTGGCGTTAAAACCAGAGTCCAGAGATTCGTTTGCAGGCAGGGAAATGGGACCTGACACTGTGACAGTGGGCGGAGCTTGTGTAGGGGTGGATACTGCTGTCTCTACAGGAGGTTTGGGTGCCGGTGGGTTAGAGACTGAAGGTTCGGCTTCAAGACTAGGTTCTGGTTCCTCCTCAATCACCTCCTCTTGACGCCGCCTCTGAACCTCTTCAGCCTGACGGCGGAGTTTCTCTCGTTGGCGCTTGATGGCGGTGACGCGGTCACGGATGGCTTTGGCCACAAGCTTGTAGTCGGCCTCACAGACGAAGCCAAGAATGACCTGAAGGACATGGATTAGGCATTATGTTTGCTGATCTGTTCAGTAATGGCATGGCAATTAATTTGAGATCTCAAATCATCTCACCATCTCCTGAGCCACCTCCTCCGGGACATCCTTGTAGAGTTCGAACAGAAACTCGATGGCATTGTTGTCCTTGTATTTGCCATGGAGCTTCTTGGTGTCATCCATCCGAAGCCAGAGTTTAAGGCCAGACTTCACCATGTCGTCTTCCTCTGCCAGCTCAACATGGACACCATTATTCTCCTGGAAGAAGGTGTGCTCTAACAGGTCCTGAATAGTGTACCTAAACAAGATAACAAATAAATACATTTAAAAAAACACATAGGATTATATACTTCCTCTGTGTTTTACAAAAATACATTGGTTTGGCTGGTTAGCATGGCCTAGTTAAAACCTAGTTTTTGACCAAACATACAAAATGGTAAATATTGAATTATTATACTGAACAAGCTATTTTTAGCTATTGTTTTTGATGAATGCTGTTTACTTGAACTATTGTTTTTAATAAATGCTAATTATGAGTTATGGTGTGGGGTTGTTTTTCAGGGGTTGGTCTTGGCTCCTTAGTTTTTACACATTTTTTACACACTTAGACATTTTGGACAATTTCATGCTCATAACTTTGTGGTAACAGTTTGGGGATTGCCCTTTCTGTTCCAACATGACTGCACACCAGTGCACAAAGCAAGGTCCTGACATGGATGTGAGTTTGGTCTGGAGGAACTTGACTGGCCAGCACAGAGTCCTGACCTCAACCCGATAGAACACCTTTGGGATGAATTAGAGCGGAGACTGCGAGCCAGGCCTTCTCGTCCAACATCAGTGTCTGACCTCACAAATGTGCTTCTAGAAGAATAGTCAAACATTCCCATAAACACACTCCTAAACCTTGTGGAAAGCCTTCCCAGAGGAGTTGAAACTCTTATATCTGCAAAGGGTGGGACAACTCCATATTAAACCCTACGGATTAAGAATGGGATGTCATTAAAGTTCATGTGCATGTAAAGGCAGGCGTCCCAAAACTTTTGGCAATGTAGTGTGAGCATAATAAGGTCTCACATCTTATGGGAGATGGGCTGCTAGGCAAGAACTCGGAGGTCCTAAAATGACAGAGTAAGAACATTCACCCGCTAAATCTGAAGTTAATTAAATCAACACTATTAATCATAAGAATTACCTGCTGCTGATGGATGGATGGAGTGAATCATTTCTAGTGGCTATTGACCAAATGTTTTACATAATGGTTGGATGACATTAAATGGATTATGGACATTAAATGGAGAAATGTGTTATGCTGAATTATACCAAGGGTAGAACACAAGTGGTGTGTTTGAGTGATTTCAAGTGGAGAACAGATTGGTTACTGTTGGAAACACAAATTTCAGTTACTTCTCTACAGAAATATAGAAATATTTGACATTGTTTAGAATAAAAGTGATAAAAAGCAATTGATAATTAAAATGCTTACATTTCTTTCACTAAAAAGTTGTTTCACATAAAAAAAAAAGATTTTTTATGCATATTAGAGTACCATGAGTACCACAAGTTATGTAATCAAATCACTTTTTCCAAGTAACTAGTAAAGTAATTAATTACTTTTAAATGTACCACCAGAGTTACGTTTTCAAATAAGTAAGACATTTATTGACTGACCTCTTCTGTGCGCTGTGAGAACATGATGGTTATTGTAGTTCTAGACTAAATGTCAGCAGGCATTTACTTCTATCACTTGAACAAAAGCAGTTCAGTATTCCTCAAAATAAGGAATTCATATACTCATAATTACTTTTAATGTGAGGGCCTTTCATTTGCCAAAAATATAACTATTGTTATCAACAAACAAACATATGGAAGCTTGTTTCCGCCACACTTTTTTTAAGTATTATTTTTTTAAGCTTACAATTCTGACTGCTGACATCTCGCGATTCTGTCTTTTTTTTCTCAGAATAATTGCATGATATAAACTCACAATTACGAGATATAAACTTTTTTTTCTCAGAATTGCGAGTTTATATCTATTCTAACTTCATAACATGCAATTAAAAAAGTTTCCCCCCAGAATTGGACTTACTCTCCCAGATGTGAGTATCTAACAATTCTGTGAAAAGAAGTCAGACTTGTGAGATATAAACTCACAAATGCAAGGAAAAAAGTTAGAATTACAAGTTCTCTCATCTCTCAATTCTGACTTTTTTTCGTGCAATTGCGAGTTTATTCTGACTTTAAAAGTCAGAATTGTGAAATAAAAAGTCGCAATTATCTTTTAAATTGTTTAATTCTGTGGTGAAAACTAGCTTCTCAACAAACAAGCAAGCCCAACCCAGGTGAGAAAAAGCAACTCAAAAGTAATGTATGGCATTAGTTATTTTTTAAGTAGTAAAACAATATTGTAACTCATTACTTTTAAAATAGTAACTTTTTAAAATAGCCCAAATATATGAATAATGTGAATGAAATTAGCTGGGAGTCTAAAAGATGGGCAGGGATATGTTAGTAACTCTCTTAAGCGACTCAAAGCCCTCTGATTCCACAGAGGTCATTACAAACAACCCAGGGGAGAATGTTTATGACCTAGTAACACTGAAAAAAAAGTCTATGTCAGTGCCTTTTACACTGTTGATTCTGCAACATATGTCAACTGACCAATGTAGGGTGGAACAGAAATATCAACCAGTGCAGCTGGGTAACACAAATAGTGGTGTGCAGGGCTGTCTGAGGATCCTGTATGGTATTGTTTAAACACTAAAAGGACAAGAATCAGGGTATTGTTGTTTTAATGTGCACACAGTAAAAACTCGTCTGGCAGGTGTTAAAACATTACAGCGGCTACTGGCGCACAAACACAACTTTGCAGTTCTTTGGTTACAGATTTTCCCGTTTATTGAATGACCTTGAAGGCATTATAGTTACCTTTCGTCTTTGTTCATTCGGATGCATCCCTCAATGATCTCTTTCAGTTCAGGGACTTTCACTTTGTAAAAACTGTCTGGCTTCATTCCCTGAGAGAGAGAGAGAGAGAGAGAGAGAATGGGGGATGGAGGGAGAAGAAGAGGAACTCATTTTTAGATACTCTAAGTGTCACAGGTTTCAATCATTTTGATGGATGGCATGGGCTGGAAAAAAAAAGAGGGAGGGAAGTCAATGCAATAACGGGGAAACCTTTTTTGTGTGTGTACATTTGTCAAGTGGGCTGACAAAAAAACCACACCGCCACCACACACCATCATCACACGAGATCTCTGTGTGTTTAGCGTAAATGTTACACTTAGTTATTGCAAGAGATTAGTAAATATAGACCAGACCAGTTTAGAGGTCAGTACAGTGTTCTCTAAACTGTAAATTAAAGTGTGAATGATGTTGTATGCGCATGGAAAATGTAATCGATTCACTGACTACCCAAGTCCAAACCATGAAGAAAAGAAAAAAATGTCGAGTGTGTGCAAACACAACTCAATAATGTCAAGACAAGGCTTGCCAGTTTGACCTTCAGCGTTTCATTGTTAAAGCTTCAGACTCTGTTTGACTTAAGAAGGGCTATATAGAGTTGAGCTATCTTTAAAGCTAATCTTTTTTACTCATTTCACATGCAAAGAGGTTAGCCAATTATAGCAGAGATCATTTATATATAGACGTGGGAAAAGGTCATAAAAAATGTAATTAAGACCTTGACTAACATTATAAGTGGACTTTGGGGGAAGAAAAATAAAATAAAAACCAATTAATAGATATAATACAGACATGATTAAATTAATGAAATAAATGTTTTTGGTTTAATACAATTTAATCTCAACTGACAGCATTGATTCATCCCTCAGTTATCAAAAATGAACAAAAATGAAAAGTTTCAAAAGCGTCTTCTGAGACCACTTGCGTTTGGATTTTGTTGAGACCCTCGCCTCTTTTCTCGTCACTACATCACTTTTGACTCACGAATACTACTAAATGAACGAGCCATAGGCAGCTAAATATAATAGTATAACATCATTTGTATTTAGTGGCCGCATAAATCTGTAAGCAGTTTTTCCGCATATTTAGTCAACAGAACACACCAGAAGTGCGTTCAGTCCTTCTGGGCTAAACAGACCATGTTATCAGTGTTATCTGTTGGGCAGCTAATGACAAGAAACAGACGCCATATTGTGGAAAAACATTGATCACACAAGACATGCTTTGTGGAATACGGTTTGGTTGTCTGTTTCCACAACTCTGTTTTACAAGCTTTTTGAGGACATGTTTCCACAATCTGTCATTATAAACATTCACAAACACACTTACAAAAGACTGCAAAGAACACTTTGATTAAATCTATGCTGGATATTAAAGCAAAATGGTTCATACATAGAAACGCACTGCACATGAAAAATTCTATAAAATGATTGTTTTCCGAGAAAGACGTTTACTTTTTCATTTAGATGATAATACATCTGGAATCCAAGGAAACACTCTTTTCACAGTACATCTCCTTTGCTAAGTGGAAAAGCAAAATATAGCCGAGGTCTCATTCTGGAAATGCGAGGTAGCTGAAACCACACTGTAAAGTAGATGAGGTGAAAACCACAAAACATTACACCCACTTCAGAACCAGCTGATTCAAAGTAAATGTCCTCCTCACCACAGTGATACTGAAAACTCAAACATGTAAAGTGAACATAACCTAGTGTGTGAATACATGTATGCCATGAACAGTTTTAAATCCATCACTTAAAACAGTGTTCTTAGACTGAAATTCATGGAGGAAAGCTGTGACGTAACTTCAGTATTCTTCCAGCCAGGCCTGGAGCCATATGCTCATTGCGAAAGGCATTATGAACTAGATCCAGGCTTCTTTTTGACAGAACATTTTTGTGGCAACAGCAGGGACCTCGATGTTCTGAGCTGGCCAGAAAATACAGAGAGGAACTTGTTGACGTAACCAGGACGCTTTGGTATTGCTCATTTAGATAATAGGCCCATTGAAATATTGAGATGGAAAAGAAAACAGAAAATACAAAACAGAGGTGCAATTCAGCGTAAAGGGGGTGGGGGGCATGAAGTTCTCACCCATGAAAACCGCTTCTGTCCGAGGCACTGGGCAAAACTGATCTCATAGGCTTTCAACAGGGGTTCAAGAGGCATCCAGACCAGAGTGTTGAAAGGGATTAGCGGAGTATAACAGTATGATTTTTCACTGGTCAGGCACCTCTAGATGACATCAGTCTTTTGAGGAGACCCCCTTGAGAGCATGAGGCAAAGAATCAAATGAATGAATCACTTCTAACTCTTTTTCTCTTCGTTCTGAGGGGAAAAAAGCTCTCCTAGCCTGGTCAGGATGGTCTGGTTAACTGGTTTTACAGGCGTCTCAGGGAGACCAGCTAGACCTGTTAGGATTAGGACCAGCATGGGTAAGTTAGGGGACCAGCTGGCTTAAACTACCAACAACCAGCAAAAGTTCTTAGTCCTGTAACAAGAAACCTTTTAAATAAATATAATTTCTGCTCTGAAACAGTCTCTTTGCCCTATTCCTTGCTAATGCCTTGAGGAATATTCATTACTTCACATTTATGCAAGAAGCACAAATTTACATCCAGCTAAATGAGCTGCAGCCTTTACGTGCTGGTGGCTTCAAACCAGATCTTCTGTTGTCTGTTGTCAGAAGTCTGTTGTCAATAAACTTTCTATTAGAAGTGAAAACCCTGATATAACCTACAGTAATAGCACAATGTCTTCTCTTGCCCTTCTCCGGTCCTTGGGGTCTTTTCTGACCATAAATTAAATACATTTTACCTTAATTTTACCATTAATCTCTTACTATGTTAGCAAATGTCTCATATGAGTCTTGTTCCTAAGGAATGTTTTGGCAAAACATATGATACTTTTATGAAACATAACAGAAAATAGAGTAAAGAGCAAACTCTGAGCATTACGATTCCCTCCCCTTTTGGGTACAGTTGCTCTAAGTAAAAAAAAACATCACAGTTGTAGATATGAAAACCTTTTCCCCATGGATTACAGACAGATATGGTAACCTTTCTAGCTGTCAGCATTAACTCTTTCCCTGCCATTGACGATTTATCTTGTCAATTATGTGAAAATACTTCCCTGCCATTGATGAGTTTTACTGCTTTCCGTGTTTTCACCGTTATAAAAGGAGGGGGACGCTATTACGCATTTTCTGAATGACTACAGAATCTCCAGGGGTCCGTTCTTCGTCAGTTAGCTGGATTTGATTGTCGACGATTTGGAGTGATCTTGGATTGTTTGGTTCTTCAATGCTCATCCTGGACTTGTCATAGCATAGCAACAGGCTGTCATAGCAACAGGTCGTAAACTCAAATCTGCTTAGGAGCAGGCTTATTTCATGTAAACAGGATTAGATTGCATCTTTTTAAATGCCGTTGATCTGTCCCCAGCCACTGCTACTGAATCAGGGGCAATAATAATTTTAAATAATAATAATAATAAAATTAATTTGAAAATAATATTATAATATTGTGTAGTATATAATACTATAGACACAGCCACTTGATTGAAAGAATTATTTGTGATGGAATAATTACTTTACAATTTTATTGGAGTTATTACACACATGCTGTAATGTTAATCTGAGCCGTGCAATAATTTGAGTGGTGACAGATATTATGGGCTTGATGCAGTGCAGAAGATGCAGGTAACTTGATCTTGACCCTTAAGAAAAATGTTTAAATGTAAAGGCTGTAAAAATAGTTGGGGTTGGGGTAGAGCACTTCATTTTTCTATTATCATTTTTATGTAGTTTTGGTCACTTGGCTGTTTCCTTATAAAGGTCCAAATATTAGTCAAATTTTTTTTTTAATTATATGATGTCATTACGTTGCCGGTGTTGTGCTGAATCCTCGACCCCCTGCCAGATTATTACCCCCTTCGTTGAAGTCACTTCCTGATTGCCTAATCCTATCCCCAACCCTAATCCGAACCCCTCCCCCACACCTTCTTGGTCTGGTGATAGCCAGACAAATCCAGATGTTGTCTTTGACAAAAAATTTCCCATTCTTTTTGCTCAAAATGAATCGTTCAGATAGTCATACAACAAAATATTCTGGGGGCTATGAAATTTTTGTGAAAATTACCAAAAACATGTGTGCAAATGTTGGGGAAAGAGTTAAACTGGAAGCTGCACAAACAAACTGTGCTGAACACTAAATCATTAATATGCTCACACACTGTATAGAAACACGAACACTACCCCACAAATGTGTCTACAGAAACCAAGTGTCGAAGGACGGTGTTGTTTACATCTCAACATTCTGTCAAGAGAACTGTGATTAGGTTGATTAGCTTGGCTAATCTGTTCGTTCTACAAGCAAGATTCTGCTAAACCAATAAATAGACTTGAGAGCTTTTGATTGCAGCGAAAAGGCTGGGTCAGTTTTCTCCTGCATCTCGGCTAACTGACCAAAATCATCGTACTGGCACGGACCTTGAGCCTGATGCTCCGCTGTGCATTTAACAGGTAAGCAGCATGGGGTGAATTGAAAGCTAAATGTACAAAAAACAGCAAGGTTACATGTTTCAGCAAATACATCATGTGTGGCTCAGTGTTTTTAAATATAACATCTGTGTTATTATTATTTTTTTTTTTATGGAATCAGAACGGTTTAAGCTGCCATGATGGTGGTTGTATGACTTAACTTTAGTGGAACACAAATAATATATTATGAAAAATACCTCAATGCGGTCCAAATGTTGTTTGGAACCTCACTGACTTTCATTTTATGGGCAAAACAGTTAAAACATTCTTCAAAATATATTTTCTCTTCCATGGATGAAAGGAAGTCAAGCTGCACATTTCATCAGTATATACATGAACTAGGAATCGAACCTGTCGAACATGCTCTATCATTTGAGCTAATGTGGTACGAGCACATGCTTCAGTGACATCACTGGCTCCGCAAAGACTAACAGACATAATTAATGTCTCATCCAGCCTTAATTCTGTCTGTCTGTTTCCCCTCTCGTTCTGCAAGTTACTCAATTGGCTGCAGATACACTGGAGGTCATACATGGTTGAAGCTTCAGAATCAAAGATGCACTGTTTTTTTTGGAAAAACATCACATTCTATGTATGTTTAATATAATGAAGTTTCTTCAAAGTTTTATCTATGTTGATGGATAGGCAGATGAGGAGACAGTCTTCATTGCGATGTGTAGCTACATGGTCTAATTATAGCACTTCTGATATGCAGAGGCGTTACACAATCTTTTGCCCTCCCAATAACATGCACATTGGTAAGTTTGGTCCTAACGCCTCCACAACCTCATGAGAACAGATCTGTCCCCATGGCAATACAGAACCCAGATTCACATCTAAGAGAGACTAATTGTATTACACTTATCTGGCGCAAATGACAACAGCTTTGCATTACTGAAACAACTGACAATTTGGTTTAGATGCACAGACCAAATTGAAATTAAACATACATTTACATTTATATATTAAAATTAGATGCAAGACAATTCAATGACCATGTCTGTTGAAAAAAAAAATATATATTTCTTACATCTCTCTCTCTCTCTCTCTCTCTGTCTGTCTGTCTGTCTCTCTGTCTGTCTATCTGTCCAAATGATTTGCAAGGTGTGAGGCTCTTGAGGGCTGTTAAATTTCAGGAATGAGTCACAGGTGGTTCAAGCTCATTTTTTTACCTGAGAATATAACATTCAGAAGTTAGAAAGAATGGCAGGTTAATAACTAGACTGTGTTGCCGTGGTAACACTAAACCACCAAGAGAACCCTGTGGCATAACAACACAAGAATTTTAAGTGCAGGAACAGCAGTTCATAAAGTTGCATTTGAGGGCCCATCCGCCCGGCCCTATCCGAAAAACAAACACAGTGAGATTGAGGATTGTGTTTGTTGGAGAACGTGTTGTGCACTTAAGACTCTGAATATTGAAGCTCAACCTCGATCCTCCACAAAATGTTTGTGTTTTGTGATATTTGCACATCGCCTAAAACAAATGTACACAAATAGGACTGCATGGCTGAGGGAAGACTGTCCATCTGCCTTTAAATGATTTTCTGTGTGCCTCGTCTCTCTGGGATGCCTGGGATGTGTGGTTTCTAACTTCCTTTGCTCCAGGCACAAATGAACATTCCTTTTCGCATCTCTCAAAAGCTTGTTAAAGGCTTAAGCAGATAATAAAACCCATTCGCAGTCTAAATAGAACTCACAGCTATCTACAAACAACAGCATAATTCTTGCTCTCATAAACATGCCAGGGTCAAACGCCTCCTCCACAGATCATGACCGCCGTATCGCAAACCCCCCGCTCTCAGCCCCCGGTGACAAAGAGGATGATTTTTATTAACCCAGGGAAGCGCAAGGGCCCGTCGGGATCAAATATGAATGTGCCTTTGAGACACATTCTCTGGTCAGCTGATGATCAGGCACTTTGTTTGACCCCCTTAGGGCTCCACTTTGCCCCACTGAACTCCTCTGCGTCCCTCCCAGGCTTGTCAGGGGCCATTGCATTGTTTGTGTCCACACTCTTAGATCATGCATAGCTGATCCACTGTGTGCAGTGTGAAAATAAACAGTCATAATCAGTCAATGATTGGCTCGAGTCGGTGATAATGTGAATTTCAGCATACGCACGTAAAGTAAAATACACTGAAACTACACTCTTGGCAAGTATTCACATTAAGTAATGTCTAAAGAGAGAAAAAGATAAAGAAAATGCATGTGTAACAGTATAATGGATCCGTGTGTCAAGTCTCAAAGTGACAGCAGCCTAAAATATCTGCTGCCAAAATTTGAGATAATATTAAAAATATCTATATGGGCATTTTCGCTCAAGGTATCGATGTCAAAATTGTGGAAATGCTGAGTGGCTAGTAACTTTGGAAAACCACTAGCCACAGTTGCTGGTGAACAAAAAATTTAATGTCAAGTCCTGGTTAGTATAATGTCTAAAGTGGATTATTGAAATAGAGCGAAACCATAATTTCTTAATCCAAATTATTATTATTGTTTTTAACCATAAAAACGTAATAAATATAATTATATTTATGTTTAAAACAAGAAGAAATGCAATTCACATTATAATGTTTTAGAAATGTAATAATTGTTTTTAGTAAGAATGTATCAAATTGACCAAAAGTGACACAAAAGACTTTTATGTATATGTAAATGTATTTTTCAAATAAATGCTCTTGAACTGTCTATTCATCAATGGATCCTTAAAAAATGCATCACTGTGTTTTCAACATTGATAATAACGAGATAATAATAAGTTATCTTAAATTGTACTAATATTTTACAATATTACTGTTTTTACTACTACTAATAATAATAATAATAATAATAATAATAATAATAATAATAATAATAATAAATATATATATATATATATATATATATATACATATACATGCAGCTTTAGTGAAAATAAGACACCTCTTAAGAAAAAAAAACACTAAAATAAAAATATCTTCAAAAATATCTTAGTGACCACAAACTCTGGACAGTAGTTTAGTGTATACTTAGATAAATGTAATTATATAACATATACAAATGTACCACTAAGCTTGCTGCAGTGCTTTCTGGGATTGCATTCCCACAATGGATATGTACAACACTAGCTTAGATTTTTTATCTGTTTGCAGCAGAAGCAAACCCATAATGTTTAAAAATGCTGCTTAGATGGGCAGCACATTACGTTTTGGAAAAATTCTACTGTCTCGCTCTGTCTATCCTTATCGCTTAGTATTCTGGAAAACAGAAATGTCCTCTTCGACCAACCATGTAATTTCTGCACGCCAACTTTAAAGCCACACATGCTACAAATTCACTGCTCTATTGTATCAGGAACAGGAGGATGAAAGGTGACGTCTGTTTGTCATGTCAGACACACAAATGCCTGCAAGCTTCTAATTCATGCACTCCTTCCTCTTTCCTTATCAGCTGAATCTGATATGGCTTAACCTTGACAACGCTATAACACTAATCTGTGAGGGAAAACAGGAACAAAACACAACTAAAGGACATGCTGATTGAAGACTGAAGGGCTGCAATGTCAAACACCAGGCCATGATGCAGGACAGGACAATATAATGGATAGAAAAAGAGTTTCTTCAACATGTGTTGTCTATTAAATACAACATAAATGGAACTGAAATACTGAATATCCTCTAGGGCTTCTGTATTCAACAATGCTGCTAGTGTTGTTCTAGAACTGTTTAACTGTGCGGTTTTTGCTCTGTATATTATTCACGTCAACATGCTGATTGGTTGGAGTCATCCCAAGGGAAAAAGTTGAAAGAAATAACCATGCTCACCCAAGATTGAGGTTAGCATGCACTGCACACAAGTACAATAAAATGACACATTCGCAGAACTGTAATCAGAAATCTACTTAGATTCTGGGGTTAACCACGGGGTTGATTTGAGAGCTGGGCGAGATCAGCTTCTCCTAAGTAGAATTACATCTCAAGAGAGATGCACTAATTGTCCCCTTGTTGCAAAGAAATGTCACTGAGCGCCTCATAAAGCCCTCACACAACCATTAGTGGACTCGTAAAAGCCTTGGAGCCTCTTTGAGGGGAGATGGCCAATGAAGTGGGTGGCAGAGAGATGAGAGAGCGGAGAATCGGTGCATAGTTTCACAAAATGGCCAACTACGCAAGCTGTAGTACGTGTAAGAGGCAGACAGAGAAATAGGTGATACTTTCCCTGTAACCTGACGAGACAATGTAGTCTGTATTGACGGTAAATAACAGATTAAGTGCAACCCAGGGCAGTGACCTCCATCTCAACCGTGCAATACAGATGCAAGGATTGACTTACACTGGTGACTTTGCGGTAGATCTGCGCAGCGTTTTGGCACTCTGAGTAGGGGTACTCTGACGTAGTCATCTCCAGGATGCACATGCCAAAGGCATAAACATCAACAGCTTCATCATATTTCTCCTCGTACATCTCTGGAGCCATGAACTCTGGGGTTCCTAGGTGGAATCAAAGATCAATGTAAAAAAAATAAGCATTTAGTAGTTATTTAGCAGACATTTCTATCCAAAGCTTACATGTTACAAGGACAGTCCTAAAGTGGTATCCTGGGTTACAGTATCTTGCTCAAGGGCACAGTCGTGATCCCAGAGCTTTTGTTTGGCCCACCAAGTGGCTGAATGTTAAATGTGCAATCATAAACATGCACAATACATTTAAGATCTTAGCTGGATTCGAGGGCGAAGACGTCCACAAACACTGAACAAGCAACCCTTGAAAACTCAATTCTGGGAACGTGAGATATTGGTTGGTCTTGCCTGATGTACCAGGTTACACATTCTTTTCTTATTCGTGTCATTGGATTCTCCTAATCTGAGCATAAGCAGATCAGATTTTAAACTGTGTCAAGTCAATTCTGAGCTAATGAGTTAATGTGATATATGCAGCACTGAATATAGGCGAGGTAAGAAATCTGTGTCAAGAACTTGTTTGCGGCAGTTGACAGATGATACAGTTGACAGAGAAAACAAACAAGATAAGCCCATAGTAGAGGCAGATCAGGACACTGTTTACAGAAACTCTTGTGAAGGTCAAAGAAAGTTATGCTGGAGTGATTTAAGATAAATTTAATAAGTACTAAACTTACATTTTGTGTGCTTTTTAACTTACCAATGACGCTCTTAGCAAATGAGGCACTCTTGAGCGTGGCTAGGCCCAAATCACCAATCTTTACAGATCCAGTGGGGCCAGTGATGAAGATGTTGTCACATTTAAGGTCTCGGTGGATTATGGGAGGTGTTCGGGTGTGCAGGAAGTGAAGGCCTTTGAGGATCTGATGACTCCAACGCTGGAGGAGCTTTAGCTTCATCTCTTTGAACCTTTTCAGATACCTAGAGAGAAACAGCAAACAAGAATCCCCTTAAGTTCACAGCACAGTGACAAGCACCAATAGGCAAACAAATGTCCAACAGAGCACACATGTTCCAAAACCTTGCAAACTGCCTACAAAAGGCAGCATTTTAAGGCAGGCTTTCTCAAAATGAAAGCTATTGTAAAAGGTAGCTATTTTAGTTATAGTAGGCATATTTGAGCTAAATTCAGAGGCAGCGTATACTTCATGAAGAAGGCAATTCCAGAATGCATTATTAGTAGTATTGCACAGTCAGCTTAGCAACATGCTAATGGGGTGAACGTGATTTCACCAAGTACAACATGTTCCTGGATCAACAGCTTTGTTGATCCCGGAAAAACATTTCAATCAACCAATCAGATTTGAGGGATTTGAAGTTTACAGTATATGTCCAGTTTAGACATACAGCCAGGCTTAGGTGCTTCTACATCAGTGTTATTCACAAATTTAATTTCCCTCTGATTTTAGGGATAACTTATGGGTAGGGTTAGGTTTAGGAGTCAACGAAATATGTTGATTCGGGAACTTGTCTTACTAGGCAAAATCATGGTGACCGCAGGGGAACTTTCAACAACAATCTGTGAAACATCATCAAAGATTTTGCCATTTGGGACAGGGCTAATGTTAATGAACAGTGCCAAATGACTATTTGTTTCATAACATAAAGAGATCAATATAAACTACTTTATGGTGGTGGCATAGTTGTGAATGATTGGGTTGTTACATATAGGTTCAGAAGTTGTGATGGAGAGTGAGCCCAATAAAAAGAGGATCTTCCAAAACACTTTTCCAAATTACTGCAATTATTCTAAGGTTGTCAACTCTTGATAAATGTGTTTGCAAAATGACAAAGTGCAGCTGTTATTCTAGGGAAAAGAATGGAAAAGCAGCTGGGCTTCAGTGTCTCATGTGAGAATGCACAAGAATGAGCAGAAGCTCAATTACAAGAGAGACAACTTTTCTTGTCTTCGTACTGGCATCTCTAATAGCCACACCATCTGCAAGTACTTTCGTAGCAATTTTGCACATCTATGCAAAGAGTGAACTTACGTCTTCAGCGTCCCTGATGTCATGAGTTCCGTCACAAGGATAATGCACTTCTGCCCTTTCATGGTGGACTTCCAGGAGTCATAAAAGCGGACAATGTTTGGATGCTGCAGACACTTTAGCATGTCCACCTCTTCACTGAAACGCTGCCGTTCCACTTTCGTCAGCCTTCGGGTCTGTCAAAGAGACACATATTTCAAGTAAATTTATGGGCTTGTACATTCATGTTGGTACATGATGGGACATACAGTATGGCGAGCTCTTGAGCCACATTCAAGTTGAAAGTGACCAGTGGCTGAGAATTCAAAACAACATTTCTAAACCAACCTTCAGGTCTCCACTTAAAGAATTACGACTTAAAAGTCTTTTTGCCATTTAGTCCCTTTTCTTTGAAGTTTAACTTGTTTAATACAATTTCTCCAAGTAGATTTTCCTGGATCAATCTGGCTAATCATGGAACAACATTCCTATTAACCAATCAAATTTTATGGTTAGGTTAAGGGCTGAGGGCTTGAACAATTTCTTATAAACCAATAATATTTTCCTAATTTTAGGGGAGGTTAGGGCTAGAGTTATGGGTAAGATATAGTGTTCAAGCTATGGTTGCTTAATTTAAATATTGTTCCTGGTTCCTAAAAAAAAATATTGTGTTAAATTTTCCTCTAAACTTCACAGGTCTTCAAACTGCATTGCAAATAAACTATAAACTCTGATTAAACACCAGAATTCCCTGACAAACCAAAACACAACTTAAAGCAGCTATTATGTTTTTAAAGTATCATAAATGCAGTAGACATCTAAATGTGTCAAATCCATAAGCTGGCACACACAGATTCTGTGCTACGCACATGGAAAAACTGACAGTGCTGTCTTCTTTCATAACTTTGATTTGTGGCTTTAGGCTTTAAAGGCTGAACTGCATCATTTTCTATATAAAAATAAATAGGTAGTTGACAGAAGTTGTTAGTAAAAACCCATATGGCACACCTAAGTTTGTTTGAATTTCCACATCTGGCTCTCCAGACAGCTCTACCTGTCCCACACACAACATGATGTCATAGGCACAGCCAAATGGTGCCAATAACATTGTGTCCCCTCTCAGTCTCGGTCACAAGAGACAGGTGACAGGTCAACCGGACCATTGACTGCCTCATGCTCATGTTTGTCAGCCTGTAACCAGCAAAAACAAACTCAATTGGGTCTTTTTTGTTTTTTATCTTTAAAACAGAGAACTGATTGTCCAGCATGAGTTCATGTGTGTGAGTTGTGTGTGTCGGTTGAGGAAGACAATCAAACCGGGGGCACAAAACATTTAAAACTTTTGCTCAGTGAAAAGGCTAATTTTAGGTGCTTAGTCTAATGGAAAACATCTTTCTGATAGATCTGGAACATCCTGAAGGTGGGGCAAAGACAGCTGGTTATGTAGCCAAGGCAGATGAGGACAATCTTGACAGGTTTGGATGAAGCTGGCGGGAGTGAAGGGTGAAGAGTGCATGAGTGTGTTGAGAGTGCATTAATAAGAGTAATGTAGTAATATGGTACGTAGGAAAGTAGGGAAGAAGATCCAACGTCTTGTGTGTTAGACAGAGCTGCTGAGGAATGCTGTTGCGTCTCTGACAACGATATTTCAGGAAGTAACCTGTTACAGTCCTGGAGAAACATCTGTGTGAAACTTGCTCTCTCCTTCCCTCACCTGCTTCCCTGCCCACCCACTATTCCCCTCAGAAAAGTGTTTTTTAACTGGTTTTGCTTCACAATAAGTGTTTCTCAACTGGCTTTACTTTACAATAATAATAAAAACATCCAACTTAATTGGCAACTCACCTATGAATTTGCTCAAATACAGTTTAACTTTACTGGACATTAAAAACAACAAAAAGCACATAGGCCTATTTGAAAGTACATAGGCCCGTCGAAGTTGAGAACCACTGTCTTAGATCCACTATCAGTGATCAAACCATTCAGATTCATAAAAAAAGATTTAACAGCTACAGAACAGTAAAGAGCTTGATGTTCTGATCTGTGTTATTAAACACTTCTCTTTGAATATTAGCTCAGTCCAGTAGAAAATCTAGTTAGGTATTTATAACCATTCAAAAATAAATAATCTTTCATAGTAAAAGTGTTGAGATGTGAGCTTTAAAAAGTGTAACAAAGTAGGCACTGTTCACATGGACATGCTCCTATAAGCAAAACATGCTCATGGTATAATTCTCTTACTATAAAGATGTCAAAATTATGCAATGTATTTTTTAATCGTTTTCATTTTTAATGTTCATTCCCTCCCAATTGTAACGGTCTCAGATTCTAGTGGTTAGTGGATCGTTGTGGCTGCCAACAAAACTAACCGCTAATGGAACCACATTCAGAATGACTGTCTTGGAATTTCACCAGAGAGGAGACAGACCACTTAAAGAAATATGAATGGGAGAAATCGCAAGACTCAATATGGCCACCGTAGGAATGTTTTTCATTAAAAAAAAGTTATAATATTTTCATTAGATTTTGTTTATGCTACAACTCACATGTGCAGTTTAAAATACATTACTAAAAACTTGGCAGATATGATTGGTTTGGACATGATTTGTTCTCTCAGGCTGCATGCAAAAACAAACCTACAATGACATTAATTAAGAGTATAAAAATATGAGACAGTTCTTTTTAATGACTCAAAAACATACAGCAAAACCAATGTAGCCTGGTTTCCAAAACGTCTTAATCTTGTCAAATAAATAGACAAGCTACTGTTTTGGATCAGTTTGAAAGACCACCGTCGAAATTAGACTCAAATGGAATCAAATCAAGTGCTTGTGAATCTGAGCTGAATTGAACTGGACATTTCAAACTGTCTGATCTACCCACAGAAGAAAACAACTGCTCATGACACCGATTTATTAGTTCTTTCTACTTTAACAGGGACTTTCCCCACCAAGCTGTTTACGGAGTTGAGTTCTTAAATGTCTGTCCCGCCAGGATTATTAATGAAAGGAAAAAAGTGTCCTTGATAGTTAAATAATAATCTTATTTGTACAGTCCCTGACAAAAGTCCTGTCGCTTGTGTACAAATTGAACTGAAGTGCCGCTGAAATATATTTCTTATCAAGGTTTTTTTTTACAAGAAATGGCTCATTTTAATCCCAACAGCTTTTGTAATAATGTTTCAGTGCAAAATAAAACTGTCAAAAAATATTCTAATATTCACAGCTTGGTAAATCACATTGAGTGAATTTTTGCAAAGACATAAGTGTTGTCGCCTTGTCATATGAGCTTCACCTGTGATTAATAATGGATCAATTAGATCTCAGGTGTGTATAAAAAGAACCCCAGTACACTAGACCTTCACATCAACTGCAACTAGACCTCTGCAAACATGCCTAAGATTCACCCTGAGACTAAAGTTTTGATTATCAAGAGGCTGAAGACCGGATCCACTGCTGATGTGGCAGACACCTTCAAAGTGTCTCAGCGTCAAGTACAGAGGATAAAAAAAAGATTTGAAGAGACTGGAGACGTTTATGACAAACCCAGGTCAGGCAGACCCTGCAAGACAACTGCTCGAGAGGACCGTTTGTTGGGTGGAAAATCCAAGGCCAGCCCATTTTCCACTGCAGCAGAGCTCCACGAGACCTGGTCACCTGAAGTCCCTGTGTCAACCAGAACAGTTTGTCGGATTCGGTCTCGAAATGGCCTCCATGGTCGAATCAGTGCCCAGAAGCCAGTACTAAACAAAAGACAATTGAAAAACCGTGTGGGATTTGCCAAAGCCCACAGCCTGCTAAAAGGATGGACGCTGGAAAAGTGGCAGAAGGATTTTTCAGATGAATCTTCTGTTGAATTACACCACAGTCGCCGCAAATATTGCAGGAGACCTACTGGAGCCCGCATGGATCCAAAGATTCACCCAGAAAACAGTGAAGTTTGGTGGCGGAAAAATCATAGTCTGGGGTTACATCCAGTATGGGGGTGTGCGAGAGATCTGCAGGGTGGAAGGCAACTTCAATAGTCTAAAATACCAAGAAATATTATACCTCTTATATTCCCAACCATAAAAGAGGCCAAATTCTGCAGCAGGATGGTGCTCCATCACATTCTTCCATCTCCACATCAAAGTTCCTCAAGGCGAAGAAGATCAAGATGCTCCAGGATTGGCCAGCCCAGTCACCAGACATGAACATCATTGAGCATATGTGAGGTAGGATGAAAGAGGAAGCATGGAAGACGAAACCAAAGAATATGATGAACTCTGGGAGGCATGCAAGACTGCTTTCTTTGCTATTCCTGATGACTTCATCAATAAATTGTGTGAGTCCTTGCCAAACCGCATGGATGCAGTCCTTCAAGCTCATGGAAGTCATACAAGATATTACATTTGGATCTCACAGCACCACTACTTAATTTGCTGACATATTTTTGTATTTGCAGTAAATTTGTTCAATTTCTGTATAGGCAACAAAACTTTTGTCTTGCCAAAATTTGACCTTTCTGTCTTGATTAAATGATAAAACTTTTTTCAGTGAAACTAATTTATTTCAGTGCATTAAATATCATTTGGGAAGGTTTTAGCTTTTCATATGAGCTATTTCTAACACCAATTGATGAATTAAAAGTCAGGTTAATAGCAGTTGTTTCTACAAAATAGATAAGCGACACAACTTTTGTCAGGGACTGTACATTCATCAACCACAAGTGTGGGAAACCACAAGACCGAACACACTCCATGAGGCCTTATGCAACACAAAAAGTCCATGCATGCAAGAAAAGGTCATGAAACATACAGTAAAGAGATGGTTTCTTTGCTTCAGCATGCCAAAAACTGCATTAACAGAGAAAATATGTTAAACTTGACACTGGCTTGCACTGTAAAAAGTGATTTTTTGAGCTTGTAAATAAAGATAGCATAAGTTAAGTATATTTTACAAACAAATCCTATTTTGTCTTTTTACTTAAAAATGTCATGTTTAATTCAATAAACTACTGAAGGCTTCATGTTTATTTATTGTGCTTAAATACATAAGTAAATTCAAATGGAACTGCCTAAGTAACATTTACTTAGTGTTTTGTCATCTAACGAACTAATGCAAAAAATGGCAAACGCAAGTAAAACTTACTCCATGAAGCCAGGCAATCTATGCGCATGCTCACTGGGGTCCGAACTGAAGTGGCGCGCAGAGGAAAGCAACGGAAAATTTTCTCGAAGACTGATGTGATTTTTACACGGTAAGTTATGAAATATTTGTTTATTGGTCAATTTAGTTACGTTTGCAGAAAAGTATAGAGTTATTAAGCTGTCTGCAGTCATGGTGGTTAAAGAGTTAACGCGTTACTGTTAATACATAACTTAGGCTAGCTTCACGTTAGTTGACAGAGTTGAGTTTGCTAAAGAACCTAAACATCCTTTATTAGCTAACAGCATCTGTGTCGAAAACAATTGTCTTGTATTTTACATGTAATCTACGAATAAGTTTAATGTACAGTGAACTTTCAGATTAACTTTGCCGGAATTATAAATACAAGTTTCCTAATTAAAAAATGGCCATGTTAGTTAACGTAGCCCTGAGATGGGTAACGTTAACGTTAGGCCATTAACTTTAAACGTGATGGAAAACCAATCCCCATTAATTGACATCAAATAGGCTAACTTACACTGCTTTGATGATGCATATTAAGATGCATATTAATCAAGTTATACAGAGATTAAACACCCTTTTGAACCTATACAATAGCTAGGGATACATTTTGTAGTGTACAGGCAGCCTTAACTCTATCATCTATACTTGAGGACATTTATTGTGGATATTTACTTGAATGCAGTTGTTGACTGGTCAAATTTCAAATCAATAAGATAAGTATATTTATTCAAATTTGTTAAAAAAGTATATTTTCTGACATTAACATTTCAAACATATGTCCCACAGATTGCACTCAACATTCAAGCTCATGCAAGGTAAGTTGTCAATCATTCTTACAGTCTATAACACTGATTAACCTTGCAGTATGACACAGATTTCAATAGATATACATACACATATACAACCACACACACGTCACATATATACAGCTCTGGAAAAATTAAGAGACCACTTAACATTGATAAATACATATACTCACAAACATTATTAGGCATGTTGGTTTTCTGATCATATTTTTTTCCAGGCACATTTTACCAATTCCAAACCACATTAATCTTAATAACTACTATGTATTTAATAATTTATAAGTGATAATTGTTCATGAAAACTGGAAATGAAATCGCCTTATATTCAGGTGTGCAGAATTATTAGAGATGTTTTCTTTTACAGATAAAATCAGCCAAAAAAGAGATTTAACTCAGACTGAAAAGTCAAAAATTATTACATGCTCATGAGAAAGATACAATACTAATGCAATACTAGACATTGCAGTTAAGGCATGACCATCGGACAGTGAAATGCTCATTGTGTCAGGATTCTTTGAACCATGTCCAATGGTCATGCCTTAACTGCAATGTCTAGTATTAGACATTAATACTATAAGGTGTTTTTCGTTTACAATTATATATCACTTATAAATGATTAAATACAAAATGAATAGTAGTTATTAAGATTAATGTGGCTTGGAATTGGTAAAATGTGCCTGGAGAAAAATATATATTTAGAAAATCAACGTGCCTAATAATTCTGCAAACAGTGTGTGCGTATATATATTTATATATATATATATATATATATATATATATATATATATATATATATATATATATATATATATATATATATATATATATATATATATAAACGGTACACAAAACAAACAGTTCGGTACATACCTCGGTTTTGAAGTCACGGTTCGTTACGGGTTCGATACAGCAGTTTTACAAAATTGCTTTTTATTTATTTTATTAAACAGTGGTTTACTGGAAAAAAATATGTCTGTCCTTAAATTAATTCAATTATAACTAAAAGTTTCTTTAAGATAATACTGTAAACTATAGAGGGAGCCCTTACTTGCACATTACTATGATATTAAAGGTTAACAACAGAGCCCAAACTATTATCCTAAATTCAGTTGCTATTTATTTTTAGGTATAATAATCAACACTCAAATAACAATACGCAAACATGTAAACTTCACATAAGGCAGTTTTTGCAATAACTTCGAAATCTAATTATAAAATAGTGTTTCTCCAATTCGTTGTTGAAATATAATCATTTATACACAGTGGCAGTCATTTTCATGAACATACATTAAAGGAAGACGCCGACTTTTTGGGACTTTATTCACCGTATCCCCCAGAGTTAGATAAGTCCATACATACCATTCTCATCTCCGTACGTGCCATAACTCTGTCTGACGCACCCAACGCTAGCCTAGCTTAGCACAAAGACTGAAGGTAAACGGCTCCAGCTAGCCTACTGCTAAATAAGTTACAAAACAACACCAACATTTTCCTATTTACATGTTGTGATGTGTATAGTTACATCGTGTACTAAGACCGACGGAAAATTAAAAGTTGTGATTTTCTAGACCGATATTACTAGGAACTATACTCTCATTCCTGCGTAGTGATCAAGGAATTTTACTGCTGTACCATGAGTGCAGCGGCACAATGATACTACACAGTGCCTGAAAATAGGCTAGCTTCCGTCAACATAACCAACGTGCAACAGACTTCATTGTGTTTTATCTTAGAATTATTTTTTTGTATATATTTCTGTTACATTTTATCTTCTTTGTCTTTGATCAAGAATGAGTTCAGAAGGATAACCACAATTCCCCTGGAGCCAACCTTTCTGCAAAAACTGGACCTCTACACTCCAAAATGAAGGGTGGGGATGCAGGCTTAAAAATTAGAAGTGTGCTAGATTCACTCTGCCACGTAAATGTATATATTACACATCTGATATCCTGCTGCTTCATGACTTTATAGATATGCAGTTGTATGTAGATGGAAGTGTACACTGTTAATGTTCACTACAATTTACTTTCGTTTTTAACAGCAAATTGAAGATAAGCGAGATGCTGTGATTTGCTGCCTGCTTTCCTACCTGGGAGAATCATCTGAGGAGCTAATTGAAGCCTTCCAGGTACATTAATAGATATATTCAAATTTCGTTTGACTTTGGATATGTACAGTACTGCAAACGTCTAAGGCACATTAGTATTTTCATCCCCCAAATAGTTTTTTTACTTTTTATTTCTTTATGCTGTAGTTTGCCAATAAAAAAAATATATGCTATATAGTACTAAAAGTGGTTATTTGGTTAATCATAGGGGAACCACTGTAAGTGTTGTTTAGCACCAAATCAAATAAAATGCAAAAACTCTTATGGGTTCTACACAGTATGATTTGACAAAGGTGCTGTAGAGAACCTTTTGAAGGACAACTCCGGTGAAAAATGAACCTGGGGTAATTAACACATGGTTACCGAGTAGATCGTTCTCTGGGATGTGTTTTCATGAAAATCGAATGTAAAGAGAAAAAACAGATTAGCTTATAACGTGAGTAAATGGGGCACAAAATAAGTCAAATTAAATCGCTAGTTAATACCACTAACAAGGCTCAAAATAGCCTCACACTAACACGGTAGCATAATGAGGGTCCCTACATGCAAACCCAAGCATTGAGAACTTTGTAAGAGTACAAACAGTTTAATAAGAAGATACTTTATAAAGACAGAACATTACGCGTATACAGACAGGAGCCATCTTGGAAAACAGTCTGGACGAGTCGAGCCACGAATGCTGTGCTAAGTGAGCTGGTCGATAGGAATTATCGCAGCTTAGCACAGCGCTCGTGGCTTACTGGCCCAGACTGTTTTCCAGCCTTGTTAGTGGTATTAACTAGCGATTTAATTTGACTTACTCTGTGCCCCATTTACTCGCGTTATAAGCTAATCTGTTTTTTCTCTTTACATTCGATTTTCATGAAAACGCATACCAGAGAACAATCTACTCGGTAACCATGTGTTATTTACCCCTAGGTTCATTTTTTACTGGAGTTATCCTTTAAGATATGGTGCTATACAGCAGCAAAAGTTATTCCCTTATGATTACGAGCCAATAATCACTTGTAGTGCTATAGTGTATGAAATATACATTTTGCCATCATTTGTAATAATACAGAGAGATTTTTGTATGCACAGGGAGTCTGACAACAGTTGGTGCTCCACAGAAGTTCTGATCTCACCATCACTGAGTCTGTCTAATATAAAGAAAGAGAAGAAAGAGATACAACTGAGACAGTCTAAATCAATAACAACTGTGGCAATGTCTGAAAAATGCTTTAAAAAACTTACATGCTACCTGAAAAACTATATCAAGTGTACCTAGGCCAAAAACTGCTTTAAGTGCAAAGGGTGATCACACCAAAAATTTATTTAGTTCATAGAGGGTAAATAAAAATCAATTTATGAAAGCATTTTAAAGGCATTACCCACTTTAGTCTGTCTTAATTGTTTCCCTCTTTCTTCATGTAATAACAGATTTAATGATGGTGAGACCAAATCTCTGTGTGGGACTCTTGTCACATAAAATTAAAGAGAACATACAGCTTACATGTACATGATTGTAACCACTTTGCACTTATTTGTGTATTTGAAAGGATGTCAGCAGAGACATGATTAAAGATAGCTTCACCAATCATGTGATGAAGATCATTGTACTGGGCAGCACTGCAGGAGAGGAAGATGCCAACATAGCTGACGTCATCATCGTCATTGAGGGGACTGAGGTGCTGTTGGGATGTAAGAATCTCACAAATGCGTGCCTTCTGCTAATGGGCTTCATTTACTGCCTGAACTTAAGCTATCCACCAAAGCTGAGAAACACATTTGAAGTCTTTCAGAAAATCTTCCTTGGACTGGATGCTTTAAAATTTTCTCCAAAAGTTGGCTCTTTGCATAGAAAGCTACTATTGTAAGTCTGCTAGTTGGCCATTTTGTTCATCACTTACACGTTCTCATTTGTTCAGCGAGTGAGAATGCTCTAAAAGGTTTGTTAATATAAATTAGAGCAAAGTTTGTACTATACTGTACTGTTTAACAGAAACATTGCAGTGTACTCTAAGTAATGCAGTGCTGCTAAAGAAAACAGAAGCAGAGGTTTAATTTGTTTTATCATCTTTGATTTTTGAACGCTAGATCACATTTAAGCATCTCACGTTAAATTGTTGTGCTCTGTTATATACACAAAAACACAATGAAAAATCTGTGATAAGATAAAGATGCTGAACAATTTTGGCCAACAGCTGTCAATCTTAATGAATGTGTACATTCATTTTTGTCTAGTTGTTTTATGATTACCTTTGTTTAATCAGTTTTTTTTCAAAACTGATAATCAGAGTTTAATTCAAATAAAACTCAAGGGAAATGTCTGTCAGTGTTTTTATTATTGAAAACATCCGTAGTAATATATCACTAATTATATTAAGTAATATTTAAATAATATTTGAAGTAAAGGTTACTCAGGATAGCTAAAAAAGATAACTCGGATTCTTATGTAAAAAACATGCTATAAATCACATTATATTTATAAGCATTACTTAAGTAAAATTTACAAACAAAGAGTCATTAAAATGTACTGGGAATTCACAAGTAAACTTAACTTAAACATTTCTTATTAAAGCTACTAATAAATATGTATAGATTTTACTAGCCTTTTCTGAGTGAAAATTGTTTCCAAGCTTTTTTCAAGTAAATCCTACTCCACATTTTTTACAGTGTGGTAAAGAGGAACGTGTAATTGTAGTTTATAATGGCGGTTGGTGGTGAGCTGTGATTGGGGTTTGTGAGAGCGGTCGTGACGTCAAAGCCGGCATGTGAAGTTTTCCAGACACGGGAAAAAGCACACACATTTAATGTACATTTACAGTGCAAATCATAAACTAGGAAAAACATGGAGGATGTGATGTAATAGTGTTTGAGCATGTGGGTGTGTTAGAAAGACCTGTTCTTTATCAGGAACAAGCTGTGTCAGCTCTAAGGTCCACTCAATATGGTCTCAATGGCTCAGTGTTCTTTTAACAAATACACACAAAACATCACTGATTTCCCACAACTGTGCCTTTGAAATAGCATGATTCATTAAAATAACAAGACAATAACTTCCACAATATCTAGGGAATATACTACATGTCTCCTATGCTCACCAAGGCTGCATTTATTTGTTAACAAACACAGTAAAAATTGTAATATTGTTAAATATCACTACAATTTAAAATAAGTGTTTTCTATTTAAATGTATTTAAAATGTAAATTATTCCTGTGATGTGAAGCTGAATTTTCAGTATCATAACTTCAGTGTCACATGATATTTTTAGAAATCATTTTAATTTGCCCTCAAAGGGTAAAAAAACATTTAAAAATCTTAATGATTCAAAACTTTTGAACAGTTATGTACTATTGAGTAGAAACTGGAAATGTATAATAATTGTGAATGTTCCAAATATTTCAAATGGAATCATGCCAAGAATCTCAGTTAGTAATATGTGCAAGAATTTGAATGTGACAGAATTGTGTCTCAATCACTGTTTGGATCAGCATTTACTCACTAATATTCTATGGGCAAAATGCTTCAAGGGCAAAATATATACACAATAACATACCAAGTTTCAGAAGAGATCTCAACAGTCTCATACTAGGCTTACATTTACAAGGATATATCTCTCAAAAGTCAGTGAGTTTAATACAAAATTGACAATGTGTGACTAATTGCTCAATAATATGTGCAATAATAACTCATGCTGCTATACACTTGTGCAATAATATTTGTTACTCCTGCATTATCACTGTAAACCGATCAGGCATAACATTATGAAGTGAATAACACTGATTATCTCTTCATCACGGCACCTGTTAGCGGGTGGGATATATTAAGCAGCATATTTTGTCCTCAAAGTTGATATGTTAGAAGCAGGAAAAATGGGCAAGCATAAGGAGTTTGACAAGGGCCAAATTGTGATGGCTAGATGACTGGGTCAGAAACTACAGCTCTTGTGGGGTGTTCTCGATCTGCAGTGGTCAGTATATATCAAAAATGGTCCAAGGAAGGAACAGTGGTGAACTGGCGACAGGGTCATGGGCGGCCAAGGATCATTGATGCACGTGGGGAGCGAAGGCTGGCCCGTGTGGTCTGGATCAAACAGACGAGCTACTGTAGCTTAAACTGCTCAAGAAGTTAATGCTGGTTCTGATAGAAAGGTGTCAGAATACACAGTGTATGTTGTTGCTTAGTGGGTTCGCATAGCCGCAGACCAGTCAGGGTGGCCATGCTGACCCCTGTCCACTGCCAAAAGCACTAACAGTGGGCACGTGAGCATCAGAACTAGACCATGGAGCCATAAAAGAAGGTGGCCTGGTCTGATGAATCACATTTTCTTTTACATCACGTGGATGGCCGGGTACGTGTGCAGCGCTTACCTGGGGAACACATGGCACCAGGATGCACTAGGGAATAAAGCAAGTTGGCGGAGCCAATGTGATGCTTTGGGCAATGTTCTGATGAGAAACCTTGGGTCCTGCCATCCATGTGGACGCTACTCTGACATGTACCACCTACATAAGCACTGTTGCAGACCATGTACATCCTTTCATGGAAACGGTATTCATTGGTGGCTTTGGTCTCTTTCAGCAGGATAATGCGCCTGACACAAAGCAAAAAGGGTTCAGGAATGGTTTGAGGAGCACAACAACGAGTTTGAGGTGTTGACTTGACCTTCAAATTCCCCAGATCTCAATCTAATCGAGCATCTGTGGGATGTGTTGAACAAACAAGTCCCATACATGGAGGCCCCACCTCACAGCTTACAAGACTTAAAGGATCTGCTGCTAACATCTTGGTGCCAGAGACCACAGTGCATCTTCAGAGGTCTAGTGGAGTCCATGCCTCGACGGGTCAGGGCTGTTTTGGCAACAAAAGGGGGCACAACACAATATTAGGTCATAATGTTATGCCTGATCGGTGTATACGGCATTCTGCTTATATTCTGACAACTTTAAATATAGTGTATGATGATTCTGTTTCCTTAGCTTTTATTGCATTTATTTATTATAATGTTATGCTAATTATTTGTGTATATATACTGAGGAATTCTTCTTTTTTGTCTTGTATTATGTATTATTTTGTATTGTTTTTACTTTGCTTTATTTTAAAATTACATTTTCCTCTTGAATCTAGATTTTAATGCACCTTTGGGGTTATCACAAGAGTAAAAAGTGCTTGAACTTGAATTAAATATTAATATAATTAATATAAAATATTAATAAAATATGTAAAATAAAATGCAGTAATATTTAAAATAGCTGGAACAATTCCTGAAATCCAAGTAAATCCAACCAAGTCCAATATTTTTGCCCAAATTTAGCACTATTGGTAAAGCTAGCTCTTTTTTTCTTAGCATATAAATGTTCTTAATTGCATTGCATGTTTGCACAGTGTTCCCATATGAGAAATGAAGCTAATGCACTTTTGTAAGTTGTTCTGGATAAGAACATCTACTAAATGCCTTAACCAGAAATCCAAAGCATTTCAGTCCATACTCTAATTAACATGGAGCAATTGTCTCTCCTTGTTCATGTGTACCAAGCAACAGTCATCAGACTCCAGTATTCTTAGCCTACACTAGAGAGCAATGAATATTTGGCTCTGCATGTCACTCCTACCAAAGCCGCATGATAGGGTGTTTATAGACCCTTCACTTGCTTCTGTGCCTTTTACAATGACTGAAGGCCAGGATATGAAGATAATTTATAATAATGAACTGAATAATGGTTAATGATGTACATTAGATAGCAGAATTAAGTTAAACTGCTGTCTAGGAGACAATGTTTCTCCGCATACAGGCCGTAAATAATATCCTGTCATCATTTACTCTTTCTTTCTTTCTTTTTTTACATTTCTCACTGACACATTTTTCTGAATACCGTGGTCCACACAAGAAAGAAGGACTATCCCTTCAGTGTGTAAACTAGGGCATGGTAGCTGCTAATGTAGGTGACAACATCACAAGTTCATCTAAGGTTGCAAATAGGACACTGGAAACTTCTCAGGTTCCTCTCTGGTATCTGAGATGATGTGGCTGATCTCAATGTACAAGTGGAAGCCAAGTACTTCCAAAGATACCCATGGTAATCCATATATTTCCAGGCTCTGATCCACATGGTTGGAGTCAGTAGATACAAGCGAGGGCTGGTAACCTGCCAGATGGATCAACTGAGATCTCACTATAATCTAAACGTCCAAAAAGGAGAATTGCACACATCACAACCACCTAAGCAAGCAGAATGACATGACAATGATGACAGAATGATCATTTGGGTGAACTACTCCTTTAAAACCTTCAGTCAGGCAGGAGGAAGTCTGGCATGCTCAAGAAGCCAGAGGAACGATGGAGGATTTCTCCATTGCGTAAGAGATGAATAAATCTGGAACTAGCAGAACCAATGCCTCACTGGAAGCTTCCTCTCTATTTCTCTCCGAATTATGAAAAGCCAAGATTTATAGATCACCAGAACTCCACGAACTGCCTCTTGCTGTAATACAAAACAGACTGTACAGTCAAAATTGACGAGGTGGAAATGAGGTGTGGAAATATCTGCTCATTTCCACAATGCTGGTGTGTTTGTCTGAACAGAACCAGATCCTGAGAAGCCATATCACCAATTTGATATTATTAAACGGCTGAATGGATATGACATTGTAAGGCCGCTGAAATCGCTCCAATGGCGGCAGCGAAGAGCGGGCGAAGGGATTTTGCGCGGTGTTCTCAGCTGGGCAAAATGGATCTAATTCCAATTCCTCTTTATCTGACTCCATTTTATCATCATTTCGAATTTAGATTAGAATGCCAATTTGGTTATTTGGTCATTTATGTTTAATAGTTAGACACACATTTAATTATTCCGTTTAACCCTTTGTGGAAAGTACCCATTAATAATTCCAGAGTAAGTCAGAATAAATCAAAATGTAACAATTTATTAAACAGTCAGGTAAATGTATAATTCCAATTACATAATCAATTCAAAGATCCTCAAAACATCGAATACTCTTAAGTTCCTGACTTTCCATACGTAACGTTGGCTGGACACACAATGTTACGGGCAAATCTGAATTACAATATTGCGCCCTAACTTTCTGCTACGTTGCCTTAAGTATTCAGACCAGACAGTCACTTCTTTCAAATGGAAACAAATGTCAACAAAGGGAATTTAAATTCAATCACTCTACCATTTGCCTGGATTGAAAGAAGAGACCAAATGGCTCCAGAAACCACACTCATTATAATATGCAAGATATTTCTAAACTCTTAAAACCATTGTTATCTTCTTGAATATTTCTGTGGGAATGAGATATTTGTACCAGTCGCACTAAGACATTTCCAATGATATCAAACACATATATACTGTTTAGTATTTGTTCACTTTTAGATCATATAGATTTTGAATACGTTTCCGATAGTCACAGCCTGAGGGGGCCAAGTATGATGGGGGGAAGAGGAACTGAAAGAAACACATGTAAATTAGAGCCATTCTAAGTTGATTCACTCAGTGTGACGTTGTCTGCAAAAAGTGTCCTTTGTTTTCAACCAGACAATCTGGCATTATTTTTTAAAGCCTTTCAACATCATTCATTGGTCAGAAAAAAAGCATGTTTGAGCACTTGCAAAATATATTACTAAAGCAGGACTGCACAATGCATGAGAAGATAAAACCCACTAAAATTAAATTGATCTTTAAAGTCCCCATAAAATCAAATGTGTGGCTTTTAGCATGACTATGTTAGCCTTAAGGTTAAAAGCTAGTGTGCTCCAAAACAATATAAGCTTACAAAACGTAGAGTCTCTCACTTCTGCCAATATGGATCAACGATTTTGATGACATCACTCTGCACTTTAGCTTCTCATCAGAATCTATTAGACTGTGGTTGTCATTTGCTGTCAAATGCGGCTTTGCCAAGCTCAATGACTCTGACCAAGCTGTGATATAATCAAAACGCTATTGGCTATTTTTTTTTAAAAGGAAGGGGCTGCTCAATATCTCTCGCCCTGTCTTCCTGTTTCAGTGGAAATTACAGCAACACATTGAATAATGCTGTGATTGTGCTTTTAACGCCAGTGTTTCTTTAAAAAAAGTTGCCACCCACAGCCAGCGTTTTCACAAAAATGTCATGGCCTCCAGAATATTTTGTTGTATGAATATCTGACCATGCAATATATCAAAAGAAAGAACAGACCCTCTGCTTTTAAACAAAAAAATAAAAATAAAATATCAACACTTGAATATGGCTAAGTTTCATAAAAAAGCAACATCTTGAGCAAAACGCTGAGAAAAATATTTTTTTTTGTCAAAGACTAAATTCAGATCGGATTCAGAATGATGATCAAAGATGGAGTCCATCAATTCCCCTAATGCTTACACAGTCCTGTAGCGCGTCCTGATCGCCATTTCATTCAGTAACATTAGGCAGTTTTGTATTTTGTATCACCGTTTAATATTGGTGATCACATTATTTTACATATGCAT
Organism: Gobiocypris rarus; assembly: GCA_023029165.1. Taxonomy (NCBI): domain Eukaryota; kingdom Metazoa; phylum Chordata; class Actinopteri; order Cypriniformes; family Gobionidae; genus Gobiocypris; species Gobiocypris rarus. The sequence goes on along the minus strand of CM040934.1, from coordinate 28,956,974 downwards.
ATGGTATTGCTTATTTTTGCTTCTCCTGTGTTTTGATCTGGAGATTCTGTACTCTTTCAGAAAATGTGCCCCCTAGCATATAACAGTGAAAACATGGAAACCCGGAAAATTGTGTTCGTGCTTGGCGGGGAAACTCTGAAACTTGAGTAAAAATAAAAAAATATTAAAAAAGGCTGTATCTAACGGACAAATTTATTGTTTGTCTAGCACTTTCATGCTGAAAAAAATGTAGTAATAATAAATACATTTTATTTAAAATATAATTATTATTAACATTATTTATAGTGCATAAAAAGACAAATATTTAACAAAATTAGAAGAATTACTGAAAAATATGAGAAGAATTAGCACTAATACACTAGTCAAATAACTAACATGAAACAAACATTTCATGTGCTGCTTTATTCTCTTGACAGGAGCTGATAAGTTTCTCAATGATCTGCTCTATTTTCCCCCCACATTTTTATGCTTCTAAATGATAGTAAGGTAGCTTTTCTTGAGGTGTTGGTTTGACTCATTCCTCATCATTACTAGTCGAGTGTGTACGTCTTGCCTGAGGGGAGGGAGGCCGTCTGGTGGCTGTGTGGAATGCCTCATTAAAACAGCATCTTGCTCATAAAGCTCTCATATCTGTAAAGGGACATGAAGATCCAGCATGTCTAAAAGTTCCCTATTAGAAGATTTCGTCTGGCAGAACTTGGACTAGCTTACCACATACTCCCGGATAACAGGCAAAGCCAGAGCCAGCAACAACAACAACAACAACAACAATAAGAATCTTTCAATAAAGTGATAATTTATTACTGCCCTGAGAATAAGGACATAAGCATCTGATCATATTTTACATAGATCAAATAGTTTTTCTTCGACAACTGCAGGTTGTTGAAACTGTTTAAATACTGGCACAACCATAAGGGTTTATTGCTTTCAAGCAGTAAAAGGGAACAATTTTGCAGCCATTTTCCTATTTAAGCATCTGTTTCCTACAGTAGTGAGGGGATGTTTTAAGTTAATATATCCAGATGAGCTGGTGTGGCATGTTTAATCCCACACAGTATTGATAAATGTATGTTTTTAACATAAAGGGCCCTATTATACACCCAGCGCAATGTGGCGCTACACGCTACACAAGTGGTTTTTGCTAGTTTTCAGCCTATCGCAGTTATCATTTTCACATCCAGTGCCACATTATTTAAACTTGCGGTCATCTGTTCGCCCATGGCAGTATTAATTGTGTTATTTAAAGGGTGTGTTAGTAATATGCATCTATAGGCGGGTGCACAACGTGCATAAAATCTGCTTATTACACACGCAGGGATGCACAGCAGCACACAAACATTTTTACATTTTAAAAATAAAAGGATTCCTCTCTGGAGAAGCATTCAATCTTTCCGCTAACAATCCGCCATGGGGCAAGCACAACTGGCTTTTAAAGGGAATGGGAGATAATACTCTGTTTGGTTTATTGCATGTTACGCCCAAAACACACCCATTACTAATTAAGACAATAGGGACAACACTTTTAGACCATGCGCCTAATGTAGTGTTTTTCCTGTCACTAAACTTGCAAAAGTGGATTCGGTGATGCCCAATTGCACCTGCACCATGCACTTTAGACCATACGCTTAGATTATTAAAATAGGGCCCAGAGTATTTTTATTTTGGCCCGAAAACAGAAGAAAGATTTCTAAGCAACCAAATAATATAATACAAACCATTATTTCTTTAAAAATAATAATTTATTCACATATCTTAAGACAATTCCAAAGATAAAAAAAATAAAAAATTCTCACAAACCCTGTGACATTCAGTCATCCGTAAGTGTCACTTAATACACTTTGAACAAGCGTCACCACATGCGTCGCCCACAGTGGCAAGATCAGGTAATCATATAAATCTACTATGACAAATTACTCTCGCTCATTTATAAATCATTTTCCATCGCGTTATCCATCCATATGGAAGGAACCATGACTCACAGTTCTAATATGCACAGGGTGTGTGCAATAAATCTTACACAGCAATTTAATACATACTTTCAGAGTAGCTGACGATCCAGGCAAAAACATGGGAACTCAAGTGTGGAACAGACGTCTAACCTGGGCTGTTTTTCCCAAAATCATCATAAGCCTAACTAGAACCATTGCCATAATTTGCCACCAATGATCGCTACGATCAGTTTAGCTCACAATGCTTTTGAGAAATGCAGCTCTGATTGCTTCCATCTTAAAATACTCCAGTATGTTCTGCAAGTGCAAGAAAACAGTTGTGATTCAGTAAATAACTTCCCTCCACAGTTCTGTATAGTCAAATACAAGTACAAGGCCACATATTCTCTCCTAGACACTTATCTTTTTTAAGATGAAGATATAATGTCCATGTGTAGCTTTTTTATTTTGCACTGAAGTCTACTTATACTGTTATAATATTAGTCAAGGTTTTTTTTGTTGCACAAAAACAGTCATAATTTTATGAACAATAATTTCCCACCTACTCTCTGACTAAATTACATTTATTAAAAGCTTCTTAACTTCTGTTTGACGGCGTATAGCCTGTCAAAGGAGGAAAGCATATCCATCTGCAGTGCATGCTATTCTGGATATTATAAAGCTTCAGAAGTTTCAAGAAATTAAACCTGTGTCCATGAAGCATGAGCTTACTGTACACAGCTTATCCCAGGATACACGGTCACCGTGACTGGAAATTACACAAATAAATATCGATGCCAATGTTTATAAAACAAAATGACATACGGACTAAAATGCAATGCCAACAATAAAGGATAAACATCAGGTTTATCTCAGTTAGAACTGTCATTAAAGCAATAAATCAAACACCTTTTAGTTTTTACCTCTTACACAATTATTGCGTTCAAGTCATATAACTGGAACTATTGTAATTAAAAGACAATTTATTGAGCTGGACTTTCCATATCGCATAAAGAATCATGGCAGGGAAAAAGTGCCACTGATCATAATTTTTAAGTAATTGTGAATGTTGTGGAAGAGGAATACAACTCGTCCGAACATACTGAACTTATCTAGCTGGTGAATGAAGCAACAGGCTTGTATGACCAAAATGTGCAGTGGTGCTTTAAATAGTGAGGAAGAAATATTAAATTGCATTCTGCATTCATTTTTCTCAGCACAGCCAATCGTAATTATGGGCTCATAAACACAAATGATCAAGGAGTACTTGAACGCAGCATGAGGTCATTTCAAAATCAACTGGAAGCACATTTAACGAATAACATTTCACTTGGGATTTACAGAATAATACAGATAATTTAATTAAAGACTATTTGCATCACAACCCTCTGTTTGGGATTCTTGCGTTTGTCATATCACCTCCGGTAATATCAATATTGTGAAATTATGAAGTGATTATCCTCCTGAAAAGATCTCCCAAGGGAATTAGAACATTGCTCTTGACCTGAGTTAATAAGAACAGAGTAGTCTTGACTCATCATATTGAAAATGAAAAATCAAGTCAATTGCATTGTTGGGTATAATATTGTACTCTGGATGCATGATACACATGTGGAGAAATGTACTAAAGTCATGTATTGCATGCATGCATATTATGCACACTTTGCACAGTATATACTACAGAAATATTAGCATGCTAGTATTTTGTCCTTAAAACGATAGTTCACCCCCAAAAAAATATTGGATTGTATGAATGGAAACAGTGGAAATTCAAAATATCTTCTTGTCATCCGGGTTTACAAGAACTACAAGATGGTAAGTAAATTATTTTTGGCTGAACTCTCTCGTTTAACAGTACTAAACCACAAAGTTAAAGCTTTGGTAATAACCCAAACAACCCATAATCTGTCATCCTCCATGCTTGCTTAGCCACTGACTAAACAATATATCAGAGTACGGCTGAGATTTAATCTGCGTTTGAATCCTGCGCGGTCACATGTACTAATTGGGTAATAGATTTAAATGTAAACTCTCACCCTCCATTGAAGACATCTGCTGTTGTTTCATTATACAGAAACAAAACAGCGAGCAGCCGTGGCCCTACAAAAGACCGAATGAATGTGTGAACAGGGAGACTGCGTGTGTTTGAATGTGTGGGGGCGTGTGTAAATTGTATGCATGCGTCTAAGCACAAGTTTGCACAGCTGAATGATTGCATGCTGTGTTGTAGTGCATAATGAATGATGTAAAACGTATAATCTAATACATCTAAAACTTGTTCTCATCCAATCTAATCCAATTTGACTGAAACGCATAACTGTGTTTCCATATAATTGTGGTTTGTAAGGTTTTTTTTTTTTTACTATTTAACCTATACACAACTATAATGGATTTGAATCATTACTATATTTATTTATTTATTTTTTCACATTTCTGACTGTTCTATTAAGAAATTACAAAACATTTAATTACTAATATTAGTTTGCTGAAAATACTACCTGGAAGGCAAAAAGTCTAATATGAAGATTAATATGTAAACTGTTGTGATTTGCAAAATAATGCTAACAAACACATTCATTTAGTAACACACAGAATAAAGCCAGAGATGAAGAGTATTTTTATATTTATTGCCATCTATCACTGTCAGAAATTAACTTTCCCATTAATCAAAATATTTGCACCTTTAAATTGATTTTCAGTGATATTTTCACCTAGGAATTTGTTTCTAACCTTATTAATATGTCATCTTTAATGTTAAATTCTTGAATTTAGTTAATTAAATTAGAATCATATGACACTATATATAGGCTGGTCCCAGTTAAATCTGTATCAACCAAAGTTGCTTTCAGATGCATGTACACAGTTTAATGCTGGTCAGAGGGCAGTGAATGCATTTACACAGCAATTGCATAATGTAATGAGAATAATGTCAAAATATAACATTCTGAATACAGAAATATGAAATCCATCCATCCATCCATTATCTTCCGCTTATCCGGGGCCGGGTCGCGGGGGCAACAGTCTAAGCAGAGACGCCTAGACTTCCCTCTCCCTATAGCCACTTCCTCCAGCTCTTCCGGGGGAACCCCGAGGCGTTCCCAGGCCAGCCAGGAGACATAATCCCTCCAGCGTGTCCTAGGTCTTCCCCGGGGCCTCCTCCAGGTGGGACGTGCCTGGAACACCTCCCTGGGAAGGCGTCCAGGAGGCATCCGAAATAGATGCCCTAGCCACCTGAGCTGGCTCCTCTCGATGTGAATGAGAAATATGAAATAAATGACAAAATGAAACTATACTTGGATTGTGAAATATCGCCAGTAGGTGGATTCTGTGTTAATGAATGAGCCATTTTTTCAACTGATTCACTCAAAACGCGGATTCATTCAGGAATCAAAATCAAGTGGTTGTCTATATTAGTCACTGAATCACTCGCTCAACTGAATAGTTCAAAGACTCTGATTCATGCAGGAATGAAACACCACTCTGTCGATAAAATCACCACCTCTTCGACAGCCACAAAAGTTCGGACTGAGCGTTGCCTAAAGACGATTGTTCTTGTTGCCTAGCAACTGTGACAGCTGCTGTTGATGAGTGGTAGTAACGTTTGTACTGGACTTTTTTGAAAGCTATATTAAACTGTCTGAAAACAAAACAGGATTCACAAACTGTCTAAATATGTTTACCATGCTCCATTTATGTATATAATAAAGAGCATAAACTAAAACTATATATATATATATATATATATATATATATATATATATATATATATATATATATATATATATATATATATATATATATATATATATATATATAATCTATTTTAGTAATATGTCAACATTTAAACAGCTTTAATGGTTTTATTTCTATCATTAGATATTTAAGTAAGTTGAAACCCAATACTTACATTTAAAAGTGTAATTTTGCAATTTCTCTCAAAAAAATGCAATGAATCCTAGCCTAGGGTAGGCAAAGCCATGAAGGAGCCATCTTTTATGTTCTTAATTTCAAAGGAAACAAAGGATCCATTTCATTTGAAGGAGCCTTCAAATTGGGACAGCCTTAGTCGTGTCACTGTGGTGCAATATTCTCCTGTACTCCAAAGCATTCAATTACTTTTCAGTGAAGTATCTCACCAATACCAGCAGCTAAAAAGACTTCCCTCACAATGACAACTCTTCCTCAATGCTTCACTGGGCTAGAGATGCATATATTTTTATATTTCGCAGCAGATTTTCGAAGACATTGCTCTGGAGCATCACCATGCTTCATTGTGATTCATCTCTCCACACATCTTTAAGATAGCAACAGCTTTTTAAGTAATACATTTGCTTAAAGTTTGCTAACGTGTGCTAAAGTTTCCAGACCAATAATTTGTGGCCAAGACAGTTAAAAGCTTAGTGTTTTGACATTTTGGGCCTATTTTCTCTTCTTTTTTTTCTTTTTCTTTTTTTTTTTTGCCTCTTTATCCTTGGTTTGTCCATTCTTATCATTACATTGATAAGGCATAACATTATGACCACCTTCGTAATATTGTGTTGATCCCCCTTTTGGATTCTGCTGAAACAGTCGAGGCATGGACTCCACTAGATCCCTGAAGGTGTGCTGTGGTATCTGGCACCAAGATGTTAGCAGCAGATCCTTTAAGTCTTGTAAGCTGTGAGGTGGGGCCTCCATGGATGGGACTTGTTTGTTCAACACATCCTACAGATACTCGATTGGATTGAGATCTGGGGAATTTGTAGGCCAAGTCAACACCTCAAACTCGTTGCTGTGCTCCTCAAACCATTCCTAAACCATTTTTGCTTTGTGTCAGGTCGCATTATCCTGCTGAAAGAGACCACAGCCACCAGGGAATACCGTTTCCATCAAAGGGTGTACATGGTCTGCAACAGTGCTTGGGTTGGTGGTACGTGTCAAAGAAACATCCACATGGATGACATGACCCAAGGTTTCCCAGCAGAACATTGCCCAAAGCATCACACTGCCCCGGCCAGCTTGCCTTCTTCCCATAGTGTATCCTGGTGCCATGTGTTCACCAGGTAAGTGACACACACAAACCCAGTCATCCACGTGATGTAAAAAAAAAAAGTAATTCATCAGACCAGGCCACCTTCTTCCGTTGCTCCGTGGTCCTGTTCTGATGCTCACGTGCCCACTATTGGCACATTCAGCGGTGGACAGGGGTCAGCATGGGCACCCTGTTTGGTCTGAAGCTATGCAGCCCCATACGCAACAACATACACTGTGTATTCTGACACCTTTCTATCAGAACCAGCATTAACTTCTTGAGCAGTTTAAGCTATAGTAACTCGTCTGTTTGATCCGGACCACATGGGTCAGCCTTCGCTCCCCACGTGCATCAATGAGCCTTGGCCGCCCGTGACCCTGTGTCCGGTTCACCACTGTTACTTCCTTGTACCACTTTTGATAGATACTGACCACTGCAGACCGGGAACACCCCACAAGAGCTGCCGTTTTGGAGAAGCTCTGACCTGGTCATCTAGCCATCACAAATTTTTGGCCCTTTTCAACCTCGCACAAATTCTTAAGCTTACCCATTTTTCCTGCTTCTAACACATCAACTTTGAGGACAAAATGTTCACTTGCTGCCTAATACATCCCACCCACTAACAGGTGCCGTGATGAAGAGATAATCAATGTTATTCACGTCACCTGTCAGTGGTCATAATGATATGCCTGATCTGTGTAAATGGAGGTTGTTCTGTTTGTGTACCAAGTGTTTAGAGTTAACTGAGAATTTCTTACTGCTGCAATTAGATCATTTATTTTTCATTCTCAGCGTGACACAAATAATGATTAATTAACTTCCATATTATGTCAGTGTTTTCAATTAAAATATAATACAGACTGTGAAGTCTTAGAGATCCAATGTTAGAGGTCTTGTTTTTCTGACTAAAACTCATCTGAACTTGCAACACTCTGTACTAAAATACTCTAGTTACTGTAAACGAGCGATCAGAGTATGACAACACCAGATCTGATGTAATCTCAAAAGATACACAGTTGACATGCTTTTAGGTCACTACATAAAAATACACAGTGTTTTAGATGTGTACAGAAGTTGCACAAAAAGTTTTAATGTTGTGAGTGTATTTTTGTCAGTGGTGAAGAAGGGAGTGTTACATTAATGGTCAAGCAACAATGATAATGGTACTACTCATAGCCTATTTTGCTTGTGTTATCTCATTCATACAGACTAACATATCTGTAGCATGATGCATGACGCATGACCAGATGAGACTTCACTTTCCATACAGCGCAAGTATAGAAGCAACACATCACAACATCTTCAAGAACACAAGAAATTCCTTAAGCTGGATTTAAAGATGCACACGAAAATAGGAAGAAAAGAATATAACACCACAGGTACTGCAGTGGTAAACAGGATCCAGCCCTGGCCACCTTCCATCAGCAGCAGATCTGCATGTGATGAGATAGCATCAATAGTGAGTCTATGAATATCCTACATTCACCTGTTGCTAATCCCACTGGCTCCTCACTGACACGTGATATCTGGGAAATGTCCATGTCAGCGGATACTGTAAATTATAACACATTTTCAGAGAGGAAGAAAAGACATTTATATAAAGAAAAGAATAACACACAGTCTAGTGGCCAAATGTAAAAAGCCAATAAAACTTCTTCCGTCTGGTTCAGCCAAGACTCTTCTCGTGATTTACAGTGGCGAAATTCTAACCTAATTTTGCATACTTTTGACTTGCGACATACAGCCATAGTCCACACTCATGGGCGTCGGAACCATTGTGTGTGGGTGGGACAAGACCCACCCACTTTTTACGACCAATGATAATGGACCCACTCACTTTTATCATCTCTAATTCAGCACATGTCTGTTTACCTACCAATAACCGATAAACACTAATAGTAAACAAATGTTAGATGCTTTATTTCCACTTTTCTAATATTTTCTTCAGTTTTATTGAAAATAAATGCCTTTCCGATCTGATAAGTCATGGTAAAAGGGAGAAGAGCGAGTTCGGCAAACCCAGATTCGAACCTTTGCGTCAAAACTTGATACCATGCATCTTACCCCTACACCATGGCCGAGGAGAATGAATTGAGTGATTTACGTAATTTTGTCTATCCCAATCAATCATTTAGTAAACAGCGGGTATTTGTATTTAATGTAAATGGTCTCTTAAATTAGTCCAGTAAAAAAAAAAATTCTGAGAAAGGACCCACCCACATTTTATTTGCTTCCGACACCCATGTCCACACTCCACTCTATTTTTGTAAAAACCTGCCCTATTTAGGAAGACATAATCTGATTGATATGTAACGTGAACAACCACAGTTAATTTTGTCGCAGTTAATGTCATTTAAGGGAGTTATTTATCTAACAGTAATAGACCAGTTCTATAGCATATTTAGGCATTTTGAAAGTGTCGACAATGCTCGATAACCACTTCCACTAATTAACTTCCACTCTTTTTAATCTCTCAATTTTCATTATCTCCAAATTCTATTGACAGCTTTGACAATCAATATACAGTTTGATAGTAAATTATTTATTATGAATATTGAGTGGAAAAGTTCAGCAAGTTTGTGTAACACTTGTGTACACACACACATATATATATATATATATATATAGGGTATTTGTACCTTCAGACACACACACACAGAAATCCTACATCATATTTATAAAAACATTTTTTTTGTGTATTACACTGCCAGCTCCCATACACTGTGTGTCTGTGTTTAACTACAGAGTATACGGTGTCTGTCTCAAAATATTTAAGGTTAGAAGTGCTGCCCATAACATCTCACATCTCTCTTTCATAAATGGTCTTAAAGGCAGTGTTTTATCATTAAATGGGACACCTAAAGACAGAAAACAATGTGACAAGAACAGCATTTCTCTGTGCTTGGTGTCTGGTTTATCCAGTCTTGCTGACATTAAGCTACCAGGGCAGGGCAGAGCTGTGGTTTGTTTAAAGTACAAACAGTTGAAAAGGTTTCATGTAACCATCAACTTTTAAGCCCTGTTTGCAAATCAAAAAGATACAATTTGGTTATATGATATTATGTCTACACAAGGTCAAGATACAGGAAACACCTTTAGAGCTATACACTACTGTCCAAAAGTTTGGAATAATTAATTCATATTTTTCTTATGTTGTTAAAACAATAATATTGTGAAATATTATTACAATTCAAAATATTTCTGATTTGGTGCTCAGTCATTATTAATTATTATTGGTGATCAATCATTAATGATGGTTCTTATTATAAAAAGATTTTTCTAACTGATATTTTTTATTTGTAAATAATCAAATAATGAAACAGAAGTATTTTATAAAGTTAAATATGTCTCCCTTTACTGTTGCTTTTGCTCAAGTTAATGTGTCCTTGTTGAATAAATGTTTTTGAGTTTGACTGATCATTTGCTTCATATGCAATATAATCTCTAAATCATATGTAATATAATCTCCAAGATCCCCATGAATATGAATATGGAGTATCTGATAAAGATACTTGTAAAGAGCCAATGATAGTTAATGTTAATGTCGGCATCCCAGAACCAGACACAGCCATCTGTTGTCTCTCTCAACTCTCATTGCTGATAGCACCTCGATACCTGCTGATATGTGCATGTGAAATGCAGCATCCTGGGTCTGAGCTACAGTCATACAAGCTATTATGCCTCATAAAACAGTGAGTGACCAACACTCAACACCACTGCCAGAGGAAGTTACAATTAGTAGGAATGTTGCACTGCTGAACCATCTATCCAGACAGATTCACACAACTACTTATCATCTACTACATCTATTATTGCTGGAATAACAACATTTCCTTAGTTGTACTTACCACTTTTGTTAAAAGGGAATCAGGCTTATCATCACTTGGCTTTAAAGAGCCACACCTTTGGTTGAAAGGTCAGTTCGCAATATAGGATCCAAAACATGGCTAAAACTTATGGTTTCTCTCTAAGTGGCCTGTCAAGCATGTATGGAAAGTGATGACAGGTCATACAATTGGGTTCTTTACCATGCAAGATTCTCAGGGGAAGTGAGGCACTTACATGGACAAACTGCTATTTCAAAAATGAAATCCAAACCGAAGGTTTGTAGCTTTTAGTCCAAGAATCAGATTTACTAAACAGGACAAATTAGCGAGAGTGCTGACACGAGTGGAAAGTTCAGTGCATGATCTACTGACGATGCCCAAATTAATGAACACAGACGCAGCTGGATCATTTACATATTGACCATCGCAATCTCCCAAGAGCAGCGCAGATTAGCGTCTGGTATAACACATGCTTTTTTTGGGTGGTAAAGAGTACCAGTAAATTGACTAGCACAAACCTTAGTAAATTGCCATCATTCAAAGACTATCTTCCCATACATTTTGCATCTGAAAGGAAAACTCCTACAATTGTAGCTGCAAAAATAACTGTGCTCAAAAAAGATTAAAAAGTTAGTTTGTCAATATTTTAGAGGCAGCGTTCAATTCTCATTCATTGACAAAAGTTCATTTTAAATGTATATATCAGCTAAAAGTTTTAGGAATACATTAGCAGTAAAGCTAACAGACATGGACTAAAAACCAGAAAACTGAAGGACCTCAGCACCTTACTCTCATTGCCAGACATCACACTGAAAAAAAAAACAGCAAGATACAATCTCACTGTTGCCTGGGAAAAACTGATATGCTGCAGAACCGATGTCACAACAGAGCTTCAGGCCGCAGGCTTTGTGCGAGAAGTTTTTGGAATGACGAAGAAAGGAGGAGTGACATGTCATTCAAGAGCAGAACGTGTGGCGAAGCAAGGCACGGCCTCAGCCGTCTAATGATGCATTGGGCAACATATCTTCTTTTCACCAGCTGTTGTTGCCCTTTATGCTTTTACGAATGCTTTTCATGTCTGACTTCATTGGAATATGTGAGATAAAGGGTGTGAAATGAGCAGGATCAGCTGGTGAAATCCACCTGCTGTGCTGAATTACAATGGGTTGTATTCAAGCCATCAGAATTATGACTTTCATGCACTGCTATCTTTAGTCACACAGTTATTATGGTCAAAACATTGACTTGACGAAGAGGAAAATTGGTTACATTGAAAATAGCGACTGTGTAAAGTTCATCTGGTATTTAAAGAGAAACTCAAGAGACAATCATTTTACAAAGCTGGGGAGTTTGCAAACTCTTATGCTGCCAGCAGCTTAGAAAGATGATGAATGCTTGGGATGGAACAATTTTTTCCTGAGTTAATCCACCTTCAAAAGCCACAAACCCTCAGCCCCTTTTTATAACACAAGTGCAAATAAATCATTAACTTAAGATATATTGGTGCTGTATATTGAAAAATAAACAGTGGCATGATAAAAATCCACAATTACAAGAATATATTTAACATGTCCGTTGATCCTAAAACACAAAACATTGTAATGCGTAATTCAAGATACGAGTAAAACATCTGTGAAAATTCCTTAATTAACCTATTTCTTTTTTGTGCAGTTACAAATTATATTTCAGCCATTTACATTTCACACCAAGCTCGGCTTTCGGTTCTGCACAGGTTTTTTTCATTCCATTAACCCACCAACACAACTGGCTGACCCTAAGCTAGCTATGAACACACCATAGACCATCTGTTACACACTTTGACATACTTGTTCCCACCCTCCCCCTCAAGTTCTGGGGCCAGTGGCCTCTTTTCTGTCCGCCTTGTCAATTACATTCTATCCCAATCCAGTCTGACCACCTGACAGACATCTGAGTCCCTAGCATCTCCGCTCCTGTGCCCCCCTCAACAGGAAATATAATATCATACCCCACAGCTGGGCCACGTGGACTTATGAATTAGACAACAAGTGTGAGATATGGCCACAGCAAGCTCAGCCTCTAATCAGTGAGCAGCAGAAAGGAGGCGGAGAGATAGGCATGAATGTAAACATGAGTCTATATGTTTAAAAGATGTTTTAAAAGATGTACGTAAACTTGTTATTTTAATAACATTTCATATATATTTGACATAGTGAAAATATTTCAATAGTGAAAACTTGTATTTCTATACATACAGATATACATATATACACATACATATATAGCCTATATATACACATATATACATCTATTTTATATATCTGTATAATATATAGTTTAATATAAATATATTTATAAAATACACATACATAGATACATAATAAATGTGTGTGTGTGTGTGTGTGTGTATATATATAAAACAAATCTATTTTATAAATATATTTATATTAAACTATATATTTTATAGAATATAAAGGAAAAATTTGCAATATAATTATAAGCTATTTGTATTGTAAAGAATATTCACACTAAATCTGAAACAACTTTGCACCAAAAAAAGTGCCCTACAACCAACACGTAAAAAGCATAAAACGATTCAACACAAGTTTCCATCACCCTGTTGTATGTGCTTTTTGAAGTATTACATCAAGAGTGAGTGATGGCCAAATTTCAGCACATTTATTTCACAAAACAGTGTTCACATTCGCTTGAGGTGGTTTTTGACTTTGAATAATGGAAGATGGAAACACATTTGCCGAATTAATTCTGATGTAACGGACTAATCGGCTGTTTCTGCTGATGGTGTTTTATTTACTGTTGGTTACTAGGTTACCAATACAAATGTAATCTGCTCAAACAATTTGATGGAAACGCACCTAATTCACATTTTTGTTGTTGTTGCTAACTTTGAAAAGATTTGCTTCACATTTGGAAGGAAACCCTGGGGCTACTGGGTCTTAAACACACATACAAGGTCCCTTCCTACATATGCACTGAATGATCAGCAGTGCACCAAAGCTCTGGGTTAAGTCATTCTTAACTTTGATCTCCCTTAATGTCAGCCATCATGAAAGAGAGATCACTGAGTGAGAGACTTCTGTCAATCCCATTAGCAGCCTAAGTCTCAAAGCAAATCTTATCTCATTTTCACAGAGCGTGGAGCCATCCTCAGTAGTCACAAGCCACCATCACCATGGGAGCTCTCCTCCACCAGACGACCATTTACCGAGGTAATTTAGCACTGCATTATGGGTAAAATAAATGCTCTTCTCTTTCAAGTGTATCAGCTCATTGAGCAGGGAATAAAGTGAGCTGCAGGATAAAGTGTCGCAGAGGAATGGCATTCTCAGATAAAACTGTGTGGGGAAAGCAAGTTCTTTATGAATGGCCAGGGGCCAGTAGCCTGGGAAGTCACAAAAACACTTCTCTGGCTGTTCAAAAGATTGACAAGCATCCTTTTCTCTAACAAGACAGACAACATGTCCTGCGAGTACAAGTGTTGATTAACAGTCAACGCCTCTAAAGCTTTTACTCATATCCAATATTTTGTTACATTTGCAAGAATACATCAAGGAAAAAAAGAAATAGCTAAAGAAGCACTCATCATAAACTTGCAGCGTACCAGTGTTGACAGATCATCATTTGCTTTGTTCAAGAAAAGTGCCACTAGCAATAAATGGTGACAACAGTAATGTGCACCTGCACAGTGATGAGTTAAAGTGACGACCCAACACAGTACCAAATTTGTTTTGAGTACAAAAGTAAACAAAAATGTCCTTAAAATCTTACCATTAAGGGGTGATGATTTCACTTAGAATGAGCAGAAATATGTACATGACTACTTTTGTTTGTTTGGACTACTTTTGTTTGCTTGTTTGCGTGCTTGCGTGCGTGCGTGCGTACCGATCAGACACAACATTATAACATATACAGGTGAAGTGAATAACACTGATTATCTCTTCATCAAGGCACCTGTTAGTGGGTGGGGTATATTAGGCAGCAAGTGAACATTTTGGCCTCAAAGTTGATGTGTTAGACAGTTAGAAGCTGGAAAAATGTGTCTGAAAAATTGCACCTCCAACTGGTGTTCCCAGTCTGCAGTGGTCCGTATCTATCAAAAGTGGTCCAAGGAAGTAACAGTGGGGACCGGCGATAGGTTCATGTTTGGCCAAGGCTCATTGATGCACGTGGGAAGCGAAGGCTGGTTCGTGTGGTCCAATCAAACAGATGAGCTAGTATAGCTTAAATTGCTCAAGAAGTTAATGCTAGTTCTGATATAAAGATGTCAGAATACACAGTGCATCGCAGTTTGTTGTGTATGGGGCTGCATAGCCGCAAACCAGTCAGGGTGGCCATGCTGACCCCTGTCCACTGCCGAAAGTACCAACAGTGGCCATGTGAGCATCAGAACTGGACCATGGAGCAATGAAAGAAGGTGGCCTGGTCTGATGAATCACATTTTCTATTACATCACGTGGATGGCCGGGTGTGTTTGCGATGCTTACCTGGGGAACACATGGCACCAGGATACACTATGGGAAGAAGGCAAGCAGACGGAGGCAGTGTGATGCTTTGGGCAATGTTCTGATGGGAAACCTTGGGTCCTGCCATCCATGTGGATGTTTCTTTGACACGTACCACCTACCTATGCATTGTTGCAGACCATGTACACCCTTTGATGGAAACGGTATTCCCTGTTGACTGAGGTCTCTTTCAGCAGGATAATGCGCCCTGACACAAAGCAAAAACGGTTCAGGAATGGTTTGAGGAGCACAACAACGAGTTTGAGGTGTTGACTTGGCCTACAAATTCCCCAGATCTAATCGAGCATCTATGGATGACCCACCTTGCAACTTACAGGACTTAAAGGATCTTCTGCTAACATCTGGTGCCAGATACCACAGCACACCTTCAGGGGTCTAGTGGAGTCCATGCCTCGACGGGTCAGGACTGTTTTGGCAGCAGAACAGGGACCAACACAATATTAGGAAAGTGGTCATAATGTTATGCCTGATAGGTGTGTGTACAGGTCCTTAAAAAATTAGCATATTGTGATAAAAGTTCATTATTTTCCATAATGTAATGATACAATTTAAATTTCATATATTTTAGATTCATTAAACACCAAAAGAAATATTTCAGGTCTTTTATTGTTTTAATACTGATGATTTTGGCATACAGCTCATGAAAACCCAAAATTCCTATCTCAAAAAATTAGCATATCATGAAAAGGTTCTCTAAACGAGCTATTAACTTAATCATCTGAATCAACTAATTAACTCTAAACACCTGCAAAAGATTCCTGAGGCTTTTAAAAACTCCCAGCCTGGTTCATTACTCAAAACTGCAATCATGGGTAAGACTGCCGACCTGACCGCTGTCCAGAAGGCCATCATTGACACCCTCAAGCGAGAGGGTAAGACACAGAAAGAAATTTCTGAATGAATAGGCTGTTCCCAGAGTGCTGTATCAAGGCACCTCAGTGGGAAGTCTGTGGGAAGGAAAAGTGTTGCAAAAACGCTGCACAACGAGAAGAGGTGACGAGACCCTGAGGAAGATTGTGGAGAAGGACCGATTCCAGACCTTGGGGGACCTGCGGAAGCAGTGGACTGAGTCTGGAGTAGAAACATCCAGAGCCACCGTGCACAGGTGTATGCAGGAAATGGGCTACAGGTGCCGCATTCCCCAGGTCAAGCCACTTTTGAACCAGAACCAGCGGCAGAAGCGCCTGACCTGGGCTACAGAGAAGCAGCACTGGACTGTCGCTCAAATTTTGCATGTCATTCGAAATCAAGGTGCCAGAGTCTGGAGGAAGACTGGGGAGAAGGAAATGCCAAAATGCCTGAAGTCCAGTGTCAAGTACCCACAGTCAGTGATGGTCTGGGGTGCCATGTCAGCTGCTGGTGTTGGTCCACTGTGTTTTATCAAGGGCAGGGTCAATGCAGCTAGCTATCAGGAGATTTTGGAGCACTTCATGCTTCCATCTGCTGAAAAGCTTTATGGAGATGAAGATTTCGTTTTTCAGCACGACCTGGCACCTGCTCACAGTGCCAAAACCACTGGTAAATGGTTTACTGACCATGCTATTACTGTGCTCAATTGGCCTGCCAACTCTCCTGACCTGAACCCCATAGAGAATCTGTGGGATATTGTGAAGAGAAAGTTGAGAGACGCATGACCCAACACTCTGGATGAGCTTAAGGCTGCTATCGAAGCATCCTGGGCCTCCATAACACCTCAGCAGTGCCACAGGCTGATTTCCTCCATGCCACGCCGCATTGAAGCAGTCATTTCTGCAAAAGGATTCCCGACCAAGTATTGATTGCATAACTGAACATAATTATTTGAAGGTTGACTTTTTTTGTATTAAAAACACTTTTCTTTTATTGGTCGGATGAAATATGCTAATTTTTTGAGATAGGAATTTTGGGTTTTCATTAGCTGTATGCCAAAATCATCAGTATTAAAACAATAAAAGACCTGAAATATTTCAGTTGGTGTGCAATGAATCTAAAATATATGAAAGTTTAATTTTTATCATTACATTATGGAAAATAATAAACTTTTATCACAATATGCTAATTTTTTGAGAAGGACCTGTATGTATGTATGTATGTATGTATGTATATATGTACACACACACACACACGTCGCTGGAAGAGAACACACATATAATGTGTTTTGGCTCATGTTTACTTTCAGAAGTCTAGCTTTGTTCATATTTTTCGATTGGCAACTGGCTAATTTGGTTAACTTCCACCAAATAATACCTGAAAACAAAGTTTGAACATTTAATCTTTGACATCAACCACAAACAATATGGGAAGCATTTTTTCCTCCCTTTAAGAAGTTGATTTAAAGTAATTTGCTATCCTAAATATAGTTAATTTCATATTATTATCTGCATTTAGCACTGTTTGTTTTCTTGGCATCAAGAACCCCATCTGAAACTACGATCCACCAAATGAGACCCATATAGGCCTATATCAGATATAGACTGATTTATGAAATTAGCCAAAAACAGATTTAATAAGATTAGATTCAGATCAATGGTCATTTCCATCTGTAGTGTGCACATAGCTTGTTTTAGTATGCATGTTTTTGTTGGAAAAAAACTTGACAACTAATAGGACCCCAGCTATCTGCCTAGTAACCACAGCATGAGACATCTTGCGCATTACAGCATAAGAAAGCCTGACAGAAGATCTTGTCCACTGCCGATTACTCAGGTAATCTATAGGCTTGTGAACATCATAGCCAAAACCACATGAAGGAACTTTCAGCATTACAGAAGAAAGTCCCTAATGCACAACAGGCAAAGCGAACATGAGGCTATCAATGAAGAATTCTAGGTTTTGGATTCAAGGTGAGAGCATAACTTAACAGAACACGCACATTTACTTAAAATTAAGGATAGGACTATAAAGACACTCTGCAACATTCAATTCAGTCTACATCCATTTGTAAAGTATGACCCACATGATTTACACTGTATCAAGCAATGTGCTGCTTATAAACTAATAAGCTTATTTAGAGACTGGGCTATCCGTATTATAAACTGTTTGACAATCCACACAAAAAGGTATTAAACTAGAGGAAAGTTCAAACTTAAAAACCTTAGCTATCTGAAGTGACAATAAAAATAGGTTAACCCATCTATATTTACCACTGAAAACTGCAACATAACCTTGAGCTAGCCATTCCTGACCTGAGCCTTGCACATTAATCAACCTACTCACTCTCCATGTGAGTCGATGAGATCTTGCCTCTTATGAGATTATACCGTTTTTTCAATGTGTCAACTTTTGCTAAATGACACCTGAATTTTTTAATTAGACTGTAATATCACATGCTGATAAAACCTCTCAACCGCCTTGGAAAGTAATATATGACATCAGTGTTCCTATCATTTCCATTAAAGAAGGAATGCAGAAGGAATTTGACAACTAATAGTACAAAGATAACAAATACATTCTACCATTCATCGTAGGATGAGCCTTTCAGTACAGTCATTATATGGCACAAACACAATCTAAATGCTATCATTGCTTATTTTTACTTTAAATAGGCCTACACCCTTCCTCATCCCTGCCGCATCATCATCATCATCATCATCATCATCATCATCATCACAAGATTCTGACCATATTCTAAAACACTTGTTTTGGTCCTTACTGTAAAAAAAAACATTGTTGTCTTACATTTTTAAGTAGCCTAAAATCAACTTGGATATTTAAGTAATTTCAACATAATGTTGAAATAATTACATCCCCCATCCTTACCTGCAGTTCACACCAAGCGACCTCCACGGTGGTCTCCGTATCCAAGCCTTTGTAGACTGTCTTAAAAGACCCCCTTCCGATCTCAATGTTAAATTTCAGAAACCTTCCATCAGGTGAAGTCGCCACAGCTTTAGTCTCAACCTCATCCTTTTCCTCCTGCTCGCGTTTACTCTCAAACCGGGCTCTTGACAAAACAAGCTTCTTCTGGGTGCTTTCATCGTCGGAGTCCGAGCTGGCATCAGCCTCCTGTGCGCTGGGCTCCTCGGCGGCCCAGGAGTCAGCAGGTCGCGGGTCCGAGTCCTGCGTCTCAGGTGGGGAGATGGAGACAGGTGACAGTGGAGGAGAAGAGTCCGGCTTTTTCTCCTCGTTGGTACTTTCCGATAGAATGTTGTCGGCTGACCACGAGAGAGTTTTCGTCAGAGGTGCGATGCTCTCCGGTGGCTCTGCGTCCATGGTGTGGAGTTTGTTAAACCTGTAGGCATTTCTCCTGGAGTTTGCCGAGTGTCTCCTCCGTCTCGGCGGCAGGCGAACGGGGAAGAACGAGTCCGCGTCAAAACCTGCAGGCAACTTCGGGAAGCCTAGACCAGCCATGTCAACCTCAGCCTGAGACATTGTAGCTAGTCGATATCTGTGCAGTTAACATTAGAATTGCAGCGCATAATCGAGTGAATTAGCCTATATGTCTTTGCATTTCAGAATTTCTCCATAACAACTAACATATGCGTTTACATTTAGCTCAACAATACCCTCCAAACCACAACAACAGCTTGAGAACGAACTTCTCCGAGTGCGCAATGCAGGTTAAATGTAAAAGCTAAGTAAGTTAACGCAAGTTAACCTTCTGTTGAAATGAAACGAAAGCAAATGATAGAAGTATGATTGGGTTATTTAAATAATTCGAATATCATGGCGTGGCGTTCGAGCGTCTCCACGGCGCGCATGCTGTGCCTTCGCTCTCCAAGTGCAAGTGCCTAGTACGCTACTCTGCCTCTCTGGTTGCTCCTCCCCGTGGAAAACACCTTAGTAATTATTGAGGGACCACAAACAGTCAAGCTGCAATGCCATCAATGCAGTCCCTCACGTCTCAGACATACTAAGGTCGTGTATTATGGCAAGCCGTTGAAACATTTATTTTGTTAAAATTTTATTTTTGGTTTAATTCATTATTTATAAAAAGTAATTATTCGAATAGTCATAACATTTCCCTTTCATTAGGTCAGATACTACTTATAGTCAAAGTGACTATATCTGTTAATGTTAGTAGGCCTGTTTATTCAGTAAATACTAATACTTATTCCTTTTGTGCATGGGCTATTAATAACTTTTTTTTTTTTTCATTTTCATTGCCATTAAAAATTCTGTAAGGATCAAAACATTCATTTCTGAGCCACAAACCAAGTTTTTCCATTTTTACCAGTAACAATGGAACAATTGGAAAAGTGGCTGAAAATATACATATAAGTAGTGAATTAATAATTGAATAGAAATTTGTAATTATTGGAATAAGTAATCTAAGTAGAAATACATTTTTTATAAATGATTGTTAGTTTTAAGGAATACATTTTGAAACTCCTTGCCACATCACGTTTATTGCTTAAGTTACTTTGGGTTTGGCTGTTGCAAGATCACAGAGTCATTAAGTTAAACTCAGTGCAGGGAAACCCAGATCTTTGAAACCATGAAGCAGTGAAGTCAAGTAACGGCTGCTAATGAAAATCCAAATAGCATCAAAACATTTGAAAATGAACAAACCAAACAGATGAAAGTATTTTTTGATTGGTTGGTCAGAACCATTTAAAGCCAGAATATGTAAGATTTTGGATTAAAATATCACTAGAATAATATTTTTTATTTTTTACTTACGTTACTTAAGTTACATTGTCCCAGATGTTTCCAAGAATGTTTAAATCCATAGAAATAAGACATTTTAACCAGGACACGGACCGTGTCCGTGCGTCGCATATCAATGACATCATACCCGCGTTACGCATGATTTCTGATTTTATTTAGTAGAAACCATGGAAACTGTAAAGACGCTTTAATATATTATGTGTTTCATTAGACAGGTGAGCAACCGTTTGGATACATTCATCAACAGAAAACGGATCATAGGCCTATATAACTCAACACAGTTCATCTTGTTGATTATTCGTTTCCTTTATTTACTGTGAGTACTGTTTTACCGTGCCTTACATCAATCTAGCTTACTGCAGTGTGCAACAAGTGTCTCATGGGAGCTGCTGAGCGAACGCAGAGTAGCATTATAACATAACATTCAACACACTCAGATGTATCTAATATGATAAAACAGCACTGCGTTACCCCACATGCACTGAAGAAGGCGAATATAGCATAATAAAAGCTCCACTGCCCTCGAGCTGTGTTGTTTCTCATTAGCATCCACTCCGACAGCTTTCACCGTGCTTCATACTACAGTAACGTTAATATATCTTTAATATAGCCATTCTACAAATTCTTTCTGTACTGCAAATGGTTCAATTCTGCAGTGTTTTATTAGTTTGAAAGGCATGCAAGAATCATGCCAAATAATTAAAGAATCATAATGTGAACTTGTCTGTCGACCACTAATCTAAATATAAGGGAGAACGTGGTTATGACCCCATGATCATGTTACAATAAGTAGGCCACCCATAACAGAAATTAATTATTGCTGATGAGCAGCATCAGAGTTACATAAACCTATATATGGGGTGTAATGAAAAACTCTTCATGGCATGTTAATATAAGCTTTGATATACATTGGTAGCTATCAGTCTAGCTATAATGTTAAATAAGTTTGACAAGTTTGACATACTATGACAAATGTTTTTAATGGCTTCATGTGACTATTAATATTATCCCGATCACATACACCAGTGATCACTGAAACTTTTCCGCACCAGTCATTCTGCCAGTGTCTTTGTTATTATGCCTTAGGCTTTCCTAGCAATGATGCCCAATTAAAAGAAACGGACCGATTATGATCGCACTGAAGCGTGAGGGTCAGTGGGGGTCTAGCCACTGGGTGTGTGTTTTTATTGGCTTAAATACTCTAAGGATTAACTCTAAGGAAGGTTTTATTTGCAGCGACAGGTGACTTGACAACAGTGCTTATGTTCATTCTCAACTTTATTACAGAAATAAAAAAAATAAACAACAGTACTGAACCATGACAATGTGCTAATTAAATACATATAAATATATTAAAATGAGAAGTTCTGACAGAACACATTATACTGAAAATAATTAAACATTAAAATAATATTATAAATAAATGTTTCTTTAGCTATAACCTAGAAACATGTATGTCAATTTCATAGGTATACGGTATAACTTGTTAATTTATTAACTGGTGTAACGAAGGCCAGCTAGTAGTTGCTGTGCGAGTAAACCTCACTCCTCTGATATCAAGCGACGCTCTAGCGACTAACACTAGAGGTTGCAGCATTTAGCCTCCTTGTTAGAGCGTCCGACTCTCATGCCGACCGACCTGGGTTTGAGTCCTGCTTGGAGAGGGTGGTTTGAACAAGAGGGGTTAAATTGGTGCCGTGACCTGGATGGGAGTGAGGTTTAGGGGGGTGAGTGTAACGGAGGTCAGCTAGTAGTTGCTGTGTGAGTAAACCTCACTCCTCTGATATCAAGAGACGCTCTTGCGACTGACGCTATGGTTGCAGCTTTCAGCCTCCTTCTGTCCGACTCTCATGCTGGCGGACCGGATTTGAGTCTTGCTTGGAGCGGGGCGGTTAGAACAGGAGGGGTTACAGGCATAAATCAGGTTAACAAACAGTGATCGCATCAAACTCTCAGGGGAAATAAAATATAGGGATAGTTTACTCAACTATCCTCATGATAATTGTCATTTATTCATTCTCCAGTCCGAAACTGTATACAAAACAACATTGGATCACATTGACTTCATTATACAGTTTCAAAAAAATAATGGTTCTTTAATGGGAAATCGATGGTTCCTTGAAGCACCTTTAACTTCCATAGAGCCTTTCCACTGGACAAAAGGCTTTTAATTGTGGAAAACGCTAAGAAAAAACAGTTCACTGAAAGGTGACCCTAAAAGGTTTACTGGTTAAAAAGGTTAAAAGGCTTTACTGTGAAAACCATCTTTTGGAACGTTTATTTTTAAGTGTATGGACAAAAGGTGAATAAATGATTGGGTGAGCTGTTTTTAAAGCAGTTTCCTGAATGGTTGAATTGGCTGGCCTGCAAACTGAACGATGTACTTAAATGTCATCTAAAAGCGTATCAGAACGCTGGAGGTTGCCTGTGTGCCGTTTTGCTGGAAAGCTTTGTTGAGCTGAATTACACAAGCATTCTAACTAAATCATGTGTCTAAAAACAATGAAGATATGAAAGTGGTCCAGAATGGAGCCATCGATGAGTCTGTGTGGAGGAGATATCTCTGACCCCCAGAGCGAGATCCAGCATAGCTAGAGCCTGGGGCTCTGAACTACCCCACGTGACACACAAGCTCACAAGACGGACCTGTGTGTGCACGCTTATCAGGATCAACATATTGCTGCTCCGTGAGCAGCTGGGCCTCTACAAATCAACCCCTCCTTCGGTAAAACTTTTGCAGAATCATATTTCACATTAAGAACATCTTGTTGGATTGAGAGAGGACATACATAATCACGTAACAGAATCGTGTCATGTGAGAGGTGATGACAGTTGTGTTATTTTCACTAAATAGTATGGCCCCACATCAGCTTTCTGTCTTTCCTATTTATCTCTGTGCGGGGTCTGTGTGAAGGACATATGCTCTGATCCATGTAGACACTTAACAAGTTTCCAGGAAAGGAAAAAAACGGCATAGTTTAGTTCCATAGATGATCATGTTCCACAAAATGTATGATAAAATTTCCCATTTATACTTTTAACTTATATTCAAGTTAACATTAAATGGTTAGTTCACCCAAAAATTACTCAACAGTCATGTTGTTTCAAAACCCATCAGACCTTCGTTCATCTTCAGAACACAAATTGAGATATTTTTGATGAAATCCGAAATCTCTCATACAGGCCCCTCCATAGACAGCTATTTAATGAACGCTTTCATGGTCCAGAAAGGTAGTAAACACACTGTTAAAACAGTCCATGTGACTCCAGTGGTTCAACCTTAATTTTAACAAACTTTTACTTCGACACAGACTAGAAGAAACTGTTGATATCATATCATATTGCATCAAGATTTACCTTTGCACAAAAAGTCAATAAGCATTTTTTTTTTCTCACAATAAAATAAAGTTACATGCATTTTATGTCTTGTGGCTATACTAAAGTCTAAGTTAATTTAATCAAAATTATGCCACAATTGAGCTTAAACCTGGAATATGTCATCCCCAGTAAGAATATTACCAGAGTGGAGAAGATTGAAAAAGATTTAACATAGCTCTATGGGCTACGGGTTTGCAGATTTTAGGATTGTTATAAATACAGCACGTAAATTTTTTCATTATGACAATCCAAGTATGACAGATATACTCCAGATTTCTCAGAAAAAGCCTGCCCTCTATCACTAATCAATTTCTTCTGTAATAAGCAATATATCAGTACTGTTCTTGAGAGACACATGACCGGAAAGGTACAGTGTGTCCTGTAAACTTATCGAGATATATGAGTGTATACTGTGTACCATCACCTCATGTGACTTCCCATACTGCCATCTAGTGAAATACAATAGAATATTATTAAATGGACAGTTCTGAAACACAACAATAGACAATATTCAAAACCTGTCAAGATCTCTTCACTTTTATTATTTTTTTAAATCACAGTAATTAACACAAGAAAAGACAAGGAATGATTCAAATAAATAAATAAATATTTATTGAAACCATTCCTTAGTGGAAAAACGCATTCGTGAGGACATTCACATTTTGCTTTGTATCATAATGTGGCCACTGTAAAATGTTCATTCAAACATCAAGGCAACTGTTAACCGTCTTGCCAACATTGCACAGCTGCAGCTCAAGTTCGACATCACTGAGACTAAGAGTTGGCCCCCGTCCGAGGCCCTTTCATGACGAAGATCTTTGCCTCGTCATCAATCTCGTCCATGATTCTCTCCTGCTTGACTGAGAGGATGGTGTAGCTGACTGATGGAGTGATGTAGTAGTTAAGGCCATTAGGTCACACAACTGGAGATTAATAATGAATAAGCAGACATTTAATAATTGAATGTGTGAAAATGTGCTATTAACATATTTAACAGAAATATATATATATATATTCTGGTAATCTGAAACCCAATTACAGAGGGCAAAAATGACTTTGGAAAGATAGCAGTATTCTTATTTTACTTTTAAACAGAAATAGGTAAGTCTATTAGTAAAATCTGTTGACCTTAAGACTTTTTTTTTGGTATTATATGCCAACAGTGACCGTTCACAAATCGGATAAAACACTTCTTGTGTTTTATATGCCCGTAACTCAAGAAGCATTAAAGATACCTTAATATCCACTTAAATTCTGATTCTTGATGAACTTTTCTTTTGGTATCTTCATTTTAAAGGCGCTGTATAGTTAGATAGATCCTATGCAGCTCCATGAGTAAATTGGTCAATTGTACATGTTTAGTGGTCAAAAACCAAATGTGGGTCACTTTGCATACAGCTGATACTTTTTTCTTATAAATAGGAATATCAGAACAACAAATAATGTTGAACCTAGAAATGTATCTCGTAAATTGAGGCTAACGTAAGGAAAACTGAGACTCAGCTGTCATGCATGAGCTGTTATGAAACGGAAGGATACATAGGCCCACCACAAAGGCTCCGATGGTCAGACCCGTGATCAAATTACGGCTTCGTATTTGTTTTGAATGTCTTTTCCAGTATTCCAGTTCCTGCTGTCTCTTAAAAAGTTGTTTCTGAGCAGGTGTAAGATGTTTTGGCGCCGTTGAGGACGCGTCCTTCCCCTCCATGGTTGTTCCGTCTTCTGTGACGTTACACGCTGCACCAATCGAATAATCCATATGCGATACGTCAGGTGGTTGTATGCGAACAACCAGGGGGTGTCGCTATACCTACAAGGAATATTTTTGCTAGATCTTTTACCCCCGGTTTGACAGGCTAGTTTTAGTCTTTAGTCTAAAATAGTCTTAAGCCTTTATACAGTCTATGATTTTAGTCTGGGACTAGTTTTTAAAACTAGCCAGTATGTATATAATGGATGGATGCAAATTTAAAAATGTTGTCCTCCATTTATTGCCATTAAAAAGCTTGGATTAGCCAGGACATTTTTAAAAAAATAATAACTCTGTATATAAAATTGTCATATACACCTAGGATGGTTTGAGGGTGAGTAGCCTAAATCATAATTTCATTTTTGGATGAACTATCGCTTTTAAGTCTCACCTGTGAAACCAGAAATTAGTATGACAGAAGCTACATTAAAACTCCTTAATCTACTATTCCATTATGGACAGCCAAACTTTAAACAAATAGATTCATAATTTATTTCCTAATGAATTTTTAACTAAATTTAGTTGGAACGTAACCTTCTATTAATTTTATCTTTCTATGTATTGTGTAAGAATTACACTTGTTTTCTTTAATTTACTAAATAGTAAACATAATAATCATAGATAGTGTAGTGCAAGAAGATATAGTATATTTTATTGTAGTATGTAAAAAAAACTAAACAAACTTCAAAATTGACAAAATGGTTATTAAAAGCTTCAAAATATTTCAGGGTAAAATAAACAAAGACAGGAAACGAAGAGTGAAAATGAAGGCACCATATTTATTTATAATTTCTCACATTGCATTGATATATAGTCCAGTGATAATATCTGTTCAATATCTTAAATTGATGTACATACTTTTCATCTGACTTGCAAAATAATTATTGTAGATATGCACTCTTATAATACTAAAAACAATATTTCTTTCTTATATCTCGATATATTTCCTAGATTTCAATAATTACCAGTGTAAAAACTATGCACATATTTGCATGAAATTAAATATGGTGAAGCTGTTTTATTTACAGAATATTTATCTCTGTAATGAAATTAGACTGCCAATTATTTCTTAACCATATTTTTAAATAAACAACATTTGTAAATTATGTACAGCTTTAGTCTATATCCACAATGCACTTGCACATTTTACTTTACTGCATAATGTTTCATTGTTCATTATATTTGTTTTCATACGTCTGTACATTGTGCTGTCAGAATTTTATAACGAGAGATCTTAAAGATTAAAGACAGTGAAAGACATATGCAGTTGATCAATAAAACACTGTCTTGTCAGTCTCCTCAACACTTAAGTTTATAGGCCTAGTGCTTCCTCCACATTTGGTGATCAAGCACTTTAAAACCCAGGTTTCATAATCTTTGTTCAGATAAAAATTACAAATCAAGCAAATGTCCATATCT
Source organism: Gobiocypris rarus (assembly GCA_023029165.1). Classification (NCBI taxonomy): domain Eukaryota; kingdom Metazoa; phylum Chordata; class Actinopteri; order Cypriniformes; family Gobionidae; genus Gobiocypris; species Gobiocypris rarus. The sequence continues at coordinate 28,929,549 of CM040934.1, read as the reverse complement.
TTGTAGAGGACCTTAACTTGTTCATTACACACCTGAACAGAAATCTCACAGGAAAAAGATTGTTTGTTTGGCTAATTGGAAAATGTTGTTGTTCCACAGGAACAGTTTTGGAAGAGTAGAAACAATATTCAGTATATTATTCAGTAACAAGTACAAGTATGTGCTTTGCTTGTCTAATAACTTCAAAGCAATTGTTGCAAGCTGAGAACTCTACAACTTGACAAATTAGAATTAGTCTTTATAAGATCTGTTGGATCATCTCTTGATTTCGGCAGTACCAAAAACACAGATTGAAGGCAGTTTCGAGGTGCAGATCCTCTATATATATAGATTTGGACAGTCAGTATCCAGTAGACAGAAGACAGTCAGTAACCTTGCTCATTTCTCTGGAGAGGTGATGGGAACATCAGGAGACGGTGCTGATTGTAATATTCTCTTTCCTTCCATTGGGTAATTTCATTTGGTTTGGAAGAGCTCACTGTACTCGTTGAGTATGAGCTCCACAATCTGGTTCTGAAAGACCATGTGCATGGTGATGTTGGACTCCTCCTGCGGTCTCAGCAATGTTGGGCCGAACACAATGGCCATACTTTGGACAGACATGCGGTTCTGCTCTCCATGCTCAATCACCCTGGAGGACAGTTGGGTAAATGGATTTAGTGCTTGATCACTGTTAATACCCAAGACGTGAGAAAGTAACAATACCAACATATGTGACAAAGATGCTCATCATACTACTGACATATATTGCATTAAAACTGAGCAAAAAAAGAGGTACTTACTTTCTGAGATGTCGGAAGAGAACCTCCATGGTGTCGTGGTTGGGTAAAGGTAAGTTTCTCACCAGATCTCGTATATATGACACTTTCTGGCTGTAGTCACTCATTTCTAGAAAAGAAGAACAATTCTTGATTTTTTCCCCCTAGTGAATTGTTTTTGTAGATAATGGGCCCTATTATTGTAACGATCTGAGGGCATGGTCTGAAGCACATGGCGCAGGTGCGTGTCCGAATGCACTTTTGCTACTTTAACAATGGAAAAAATGGTCTGCGTGTCAGCCGCATGGTCCAAAAGGGATGTACTTGGTCTCTGTGTCATGGGTGTGTTTTGGGCGTAACATCCAATAAACCAATCAGAGTATTATCTCTAATTCCCTTTAAAAGCCTGTTGCACTGGCACCATGGCGGAGTCGCTATATAAATGGTGGAATTTGCGGGTGGAAAGACTGAACACTTTTCCATTGTACACATGTTGTGGCCCCGCATATAGGCGCGTATTAGTAACGCACCCTTTAAATAACAAATAAAATACTGCACTATTGACTTTAGACCAGGTTTTTGTTGGTCAATGGCACAGTCATTTTCAATTTCCTCAAAATAACAACGCGCCAACAATGAGCCTGAACACAACTCGTTTTCAGACCAGCACTCCCATGGGTGAACAGGCCAGGCTGTGAGTTTGTTTACTATTTAAACAATTTCAGACTGAAACTAACAAAAAACACGCATTGCACCAGGTGTATGATAGGGCCCTTAATAATCAAATAAGTCAAAAAGAATCATGAATCACATATTTCGGAGTTCAGGATACCATCATTTAGTAAAGGATCATACAGAATCTAATCGCTGTCAAAGCAAATGGTAACACTTTACAATAAGGTTTCACTTGTTAACATTAGTTAATGTATTAACTAACATGAACTCACAATGAGCAATACATTAGATACTGTATTTGTTCATCTTTGTAAGTTAAAGGTGCTCTAAGCGATGTCACACGTGTCACCTGTGCAGTCTGGACCACGAAGCATAACAAACAGTGCTCCAGCGTCCAGCCAATAGCCGACAAGAATGATTTCCACTCCCAAATCATTCTTGTCAGCTATTGGCTGGAGCACTGTTTGTTATGCTTCGTGGTCCAGACTGCACCTGTTTGTTTTGGTTGCAGTTTGTGGAGCTTATGCGGACTACAGAGACTGCGTTTTTTTACAGTGTGTTCAGGGGACAGGCAGCTAGCGGATAGTGAGGAGATGTTTGCTGCAACAACATAAAAAAAGCCTATAGAGCACCTTTAATAAACATCCAACTCTTCATTGTTTGTTCATGTCATTTCATTGTGCATTAACTAATGTTAACAAATACAACTTTTGATTTTAATAATGTATTAGCATTTTGAAATTAACATTAATAAAGATTAATAAATGCTGTAGAAGTACAGTTTATTTATAATGTTAATGTTATAAATGTTAATGTTAACTAATGAAGCCTAATTGTAAACTGCTACCAAGTAAATATACTGTACATCACTATTTTTTCTATGTCAAAAATATATAATTTTTTATACCTAACAAACTGATTTATCAGGTATACAATTCATTTGTTCTTTAAAACAGGACAGTTACACTCACGAATGGCAGCGATGAACCTATCAAAAAAGCTGAAGGGGAAAAGCGGCTCAGGAAGTTCTCGTAGGAAAAGCTTCAAAGCTCCTGTGAGCACATGGATCTCTTCCCACTGCCCATCTTCCAGATCCAGCTCCTCTTCTACAGAAAGAAAGGAAAATACAGTTTTGTGTTGTCAATAAAACATTTTATTTTGAGCTTCCCTATGTAAGCTCTTTCAAATTGAACATTTGATAAACTCCAAAAAACAAAAATTGTCCTGGTGAGAACTTGGAAGTTTGAAAAACCTTATTAAATAAAATTCTGAATAAAATTGTTGACTATAGCTGTAACAGTTATATTTGTTTTTTTTCCAGGGCAGTCTATAAATTCACTGTGATTTAGTGAACAACTCAAACCTAAATGGTGGATGTGTACAGTGCAATGGTTGAAACACAATAAAAGTAACTGTGGTGATCTTTTATGATGTGTCTAGCTCTTGTTTACCGTGATCAGCTTTATATCGCAGCTTCTGGATGACAGCGAGGTTCCCGCTCACTCTGTAGATTCCATCTATTTTCAGACCTGCACCAGGCAAACAGACACTGACACTTTAGATGACTTTTCTTAAGGAACGTTCACACCAAGAACGATGATTATAATGATATTTTTGTTTATTAGAAGCATGCTGCAGTTTTGTCATCTGCCGCTTTAAATGTCGTCAGATGTAGCGTAAGCATTTTGAACTGCGAGAGGCACAACACTTTTTCCGTAGGTTGAATACGGAAGGCGATCGGCCGGAAGCTAGATAATTTACTTTAGAAAGTTTTAAATATGGATATTTTTCTTACACAAACGCATCGATATGCTTCAAAAGGCCTTTATTAACCCCGCGAAGCCGTATGGAGCAGTTATATGACACACAGATGCACTTTTATGGACTTCAAAAACAGAGCAACAGTCACTGCCATTATAAAGCTTGGATTAGCCAGGACTTTTTTTTTTATATAACTCCAATTTTATTTGTCTGAAAGAAGAATGTCATATAAACCTAGGATGGCTTGAGGGTGGCAAGGGCTAATTTTCATTTTGGGGTGAACTAACCCTTTAAAAGCAGAAAGCATTCTGATTGGCTGTCAGTGTTTTTATAATTTATCAGCTGGAAAAATGTTTTTGTGAAATTAAAAGTGATTCAAATGATCGCGGGTGTGCCTCAATCTGCTCCCTAGTTGAGTAGTCAGGGCACTGATCAGGGAGTCTGTCATTTTAAGGGCTCTCTCAACAGCAACATCCTACCAGTGCACTGAAACATTCGCTCCCTAAAAAGTCCCACAATGCATTGTGAAAACCAGGGAGCATTGATACTCACTATGTTCCCCTAACGGAAGTTGTGCGAAACTTAAATCCTGTGATCCAACTCACTACACATAACGACATGAGATAAATGTTTAAAAATGTCAACATAAACATACATTGCTAGGCAGGTAATGAACATTATCTAGCTAACATTTATCATTTATTTATGGCTGACATGTTGCACGGATATATAACAAGCAAAGTATTTATCATAATGTACTTTAAATACCATTACAAGTAATGTCAGAAAGATTTCAGCTCTGCTGTTGTTCATAAAAACAAGTAATGATGTTTTACAATGAGGACATTGTCACATCACCGGAAATAGTCATCAGTGTCCCAATGTGTAGTGAGCCAGCGTCCTTTACTGCGTCACATTTCTCTGTGCTGTTATCATTATAGTTGTGGTGTGGACTCTACAATTCTTTTATATTTAGAAAGATTTTTAGAACTATATCTTAATTGTTATATCTAATGTCCTTGGTGTGAACAGGCCTTAACTCAAACTCGTTATCAGACACCAAAATTAATTCTTACCCCTTTTCTCAACAGATCTGATGCACTTTTCCATAAACTTGGGCACAGTTGTGTTTTCCCGATGATACAGGGTGTCTAGGTGGCAGCCAAATACATTCTCTGTAAACAAAGTAACAAATTGAAAGTTAACTGATTAGTTAACTTAAAAGGATTTACTATATTAGAACAGGAAGTGAATATAAGATAAGAAAACCAGTCCATGACTGTCAATTTCTCATTGATATCTGCTTGAACTAATTGAAACTGAGTCTTCAATATACACTGATCAGGCATAACTGCCAATTTTGCTGCCAAAACAGCCCTGACCCGTCGAGGCATGGACTCCACCAGACCCCTGAAGGTGTGCTGTGGTATCTGGCACCAAGATGTTAGCAGCAGATCCTTTAAATACTGTAAGTTGCGAGGTGGGGCCTCAATGGATCAGACTTGTTTGTTCAGCACATCCCACAGATGCTCTTGGAGGCCAAGTCAACACCTAAAACTTGTTGTGCTCCTCAAACCATTCCTGAACCATTTTTGCTTTGTGGCAGGGCACATTATCCTGCTGAAACAGGTCACAGCCACCAGGAAATACCGTTTACATCAAAGGGTGTGCATGGTCTGCAACAATGCTTAGGTAGGTGGTACGTGTCATATTAACTTGCCTGCTTGCCTTCTTCCCATAGTGCATCCTGGTGCCATGTGTTCCCCAGGTAAGTGAAGTAATAGAAAATGTGATTCATCAGACCAGGCCACCTTCTTTCATTGCTCCGTGATCCAGTTCTGATGCTCACGTGCCCACTGTTGGTGCTTCCGGCGGTGGACAGGGGTCGGCATGAGCACCCTGACTGGTCTGTGGCTATGCAGCCCCATACACAACAAATGACACCTTTCTATCAGAACCACCATTAACTTATTGAGCAATTTGAGCTACAGTAGCTCGTCTGTTTGATCAGACCACACAGGCCAGCCTTTGCTCCCCAAGCATCAGTGAGCCTTGGCCGCCCATGATCCCATCACTGGTTCACCACTGTTCCTTCCTTGGACAACGTTTGATAGATACTGACCACTGCAGACCGGAAAAACCCCACAAGAGCTGCAGTTTTGGAGATGCTCTGACCCAGTCGTCAATACATTACAAATTTGGCCCTTGTCAAACTCATTCCAATCCTTACGTTTGCCTATGTTTCCTGCTTCTAACACATCAACTTTGAGGACAAAATGTTCACTTGCTGTCTAATAAATCCCACTTACTAACAGGTGCTGTGATGAAGAGATTCACGTCACCTGTCAGTGGTCATAATGTTATGCCTAAACGGTGTACTGTATGTATGGGCTAAACAGTATCACTGATTCAATTTATGATGAAAAGCAAAAGTTGAAACTAACCTTTGATGTAGCCCTTCTCTTTGACTGACTGCAGGGTGGGCCGCCTCTGGAGGAACTTGCGTAGCTTGGTACGAACACGGCCCTGTTCTATGTCTATGCTACTTGTTGAACTCAGTCTTGTTGCTATAAGAAAAATATGTAAAAATATGAGTTATGTCAATGATAACTGTGATGTACTTGATGTGCATCTGATTCAGTTCCTCACATTCAGTCTTCTTTTCTTTATCTGCAGGCAATGGAGATTTTTCTGGGATCTCTTCCACTTCATCCTCTGAGTAATGGCCATGGTCATGCTGTGAAAGACCACCACATATTTTCAACATCATTTTCAGCAAATCTGATGGGGTATTTGCTGTTAAACTGTATGTGGCCAGCAGGTGGCAGCACTCACCAGCAGTCTGATAGTGTCCAAAATGATCTTGTGCCAGTCATGTATGATGCTGTCTGTGTCATACTGTATCAGATACTCAGAGCCGTGACGTGTCTTGAGCTGCTCAGTGACATATACAGTATTACAGGCTTTAATATTAAAAATATGGACTGTATAGGACTACAAGAAAATCTCTAAAGGGCTAAAGCCAACAATTCTTGAGAGCAAAGCAATCAATATCAAAGCTATAAATTAACATATTTGTGCATAAGATAACATACTTCTCGCTTTACCACGCCTTAAACTGCAACACGTGTTCTTAATAGTGCAAGAGTTTTAGCAGCATTTGTGTTTTATTGCCGAAACAAAGGTCACCAGTCACACTGGCCTATGACTAAACTGATCACAATGAAACAAGATTTGAATTCACAGAAACAATTCAGGCAAACTCAGACTTAATTCCTGAAAAAGCAATATAATACATTTCTCAGGATGCAAGTCTTTTGTTTATTTATTTTCAGAGACTGAACTGTGTCACAGTGATTACCTCTAAAACATTCTTCTTGCTTGACTTTTCTTTAGATGCCCATGACAAAGTCGCTCCTTTCAGTTCCACTGTGTACTCTGGGACAATCTGATTGGACTTGGTCTGCAAGAGTCAAACAATGGCAGTCGGTTTATATGTAAGTTGCTTGATCAAGAAAACAGCCCCTTCCTACAGAAGTGCTATGTGGTTTCTCTCACATTGTACCAGACCAACTAGGTGTGCCAATAACCGATAAACGGCTGATTTCTACACTATTTTGTCACTATTTAAGTCAATTTGCGCATCACAACATATTAATGTAGGGTATGAAAAGTGGATATTAATTTTTTTATTTTTTTTTAATTAAATTATCATCTTTTAAAAGATTTAAAAATGATTGCAAATTAAATCTAAATGTAAAAATAGAGGAAATGAGCATGCATGTTAAATATAAATTTAATTAAATATAAACAATGCTATATATCCAATATTGACAATGGTGTGTTTTTAAAAAATGACCAATATCGGCGATAAGTGATATGTTACTTATGTTACTAAAATTTAAACCACAGTGTATTCCAAATTAGCAATCAGGTGAACTTACAGACATCCCAGCAGGTGTAAATTTAGGGTCCTTGTGGAAAGTGAGTATGCCATCATGCAGAACAGTCCACGACTGCGCCCAGTTCTTCCTACACAGACAGCAGCAGGGATTTCAGAGCAGAGATACTTGTTAAAACACTTTAAAGATCAAATTCTGTTTAATCTTGCTCTATTCTCAGCATCTGAGCAATACGTGTGATGAATGGATATATGGATAAATAAACTTTCCATTGATGTATTGTTTGTTAGGACAGGAGAATATTTGGCAGAGATACGACTATTTGAAAATCGTAAATTTGAGAGTACAAAAAAAAAACTCCTTTAAAGTTGTCCAGATGAAGCCTTTAGCAACGCATATTACTAATAATAAAACCTTTTTAATATACTTACGGTAGAACATTTACAAAATATCTTCATGGAACATGATCTTTACTTAATATCCTAATGACTTTTGGCATAAAAGAAAAATCGATTATGCCACAAATTTACCCGTGCGACTTATTACTTGTTTTGTGGTCCAGTGTCACATATAAGAAAAGTATACTAGTATGTAGTTCTAAATTCAGCATTTATGTTGTGTTTATATGCTGCAGTCATCCGTGAGGGGGTGCCGCTTCCTTTTGTTTATTTTGCTATTAAAATTACGCTGAACATATTTTCTCGCCGGTTCCTGCCTCCTTCTTCCCTAAGCCTTGAACATTGTTACAATCTCATTAGCCAGAAGTGTATACAGAAATGCAGATTTTCCCAATCCGGGGTTCATGACTTGATGAGAAGTTATTAATTAATTAAATGATAATAAAAACACTTCATGTCAAAGAAACATCAACATGCAAATGTGCTGATAATTTATTAAAATATTTACTGAAATTAATATTAATATTACTACTGTAATTAATATTAAATATCAATGAAATATTTTAGGTCAATGGAGTTTGGTTCAGTTTAGGGTGCCCAATACTGTTCCTGGAGATCTGTAACTATCAAGTGCTTCTGAAGATCTTAATTAGCTGCTTCAGGTATGTTGGATCAGGGTTGGAGCTGAACTTTGCAGGAAGGTAGATCTCCAGGAACAGGATTGGGCACCCCTGCCCTAAGGTAAAACTAAGAGAAACATTTGGAAACATTTTTCATCTGTATTTTTCACATACAGATGTCAAAGTTGTCAAAACGATCCCCGTTCACAAGGATTTGCAAAAACGACTAAAAGTAGTTGGCGGTCACTTTGTAAAGAAAGAACATGTAATACTCATGCAAATGATATCACCATTTTCACACATTCACATTTTGTAGTTTACATGGAGACGATAATGGTATTGCTTTCAAAAACGTGCATTTTAAAATGTGTTTTCAAAAGTTTGCATTTTCAGGCCCCCAAAACACGGTTGTTGTGTAATGGCTCGTTTCCACCAGGTGGTGCGGTACAGTACAATTCAAGACCGTAAACCCTGATCTGGCTTGCGTTTCCACCGGCAGCTGTACGCTTATGATAGTTGTGGTGTGGTGATCGACGCCATTCTCGCGTGAGCGACACAGTAAACAACAATGGACACAAACAGCAGATCTTATTCTTGCTTCTCTGCATGAGGCTGTAGTCACAAGAAGAAAACACGCTTTGTATGAGGCAAGGCTGCTAGGAAAAACAGCTGTTATCCAATCAACGTTCTGCAGTGAGTCTCCGCCCTGTGCTAGGTACCCCAACGGAAGGTTGCCAAAAAAGTGGTACGGTTCGGAATAAGGGAATAAGGGTACTATTCACTACTTCTGACAATGGAAATGCAAAAAAATGCATACCGTACTGAACCGCACTGAACAGTCTAAAGGTTTCCGTTTTTAGTTGAAAACTGTGTCATATAAATGGCCCCTAAACAGATGACTGACTTGCATGCTTTTTCCTCATCAATACCTAGGTGAAGTATGACTAAACTGTTTAACCACAGATAAGCTGTTAATTTAAGGCCCCACCTCAGCCTCTTTCCATTCTCAGCGACTTTGGTCTTGTTGAGAATCCCAGCCTTCTCCAGTGACGACTGCTGAATGCAAAAGACAAGTTGTTTGTCAGATTTACATGAAATAAGAAAAATAAACCATTTGTTCATTATATAATAACAAGTTAACAAAAACTACATTTCAGAGCTCAGAAAGTAGAAAGTATTTTTTTTGTGATGTGAGTGCAAATGGTTTGTTAAAGTGTGTGTTAGTGCAGGGCTATCGGTAGAACGTTAAATGAGGAATGACGGAAAACATGCCACAAAACATTATCTACAGCTACTGATGAATGACAAACAATTTAAAGCCAAGAAAGATCATCAGAGAACAAGCAGTGATGTTAGTTTTTGTCTAATGCATGACATGTTAGTTGTGGACCCCAGTGCAGGCAACCTAACAGGCCTAATAAACAAGCTCAGGACGCACATGATGAGAATGTGAATCTGTGCTTTGACTGGACAGGTTTCTCCTCCGTCTTAACTTTTTATCCTTGAGAAAGGAAACAAAATCATGGGTTCTCACAAAATCTTGGACTTAAAACAAAAAAACAGAATGTTGATAACTAAATGACATGACCTTAAACAACTGGTTAAAATCGGTTTAAGATCATGCATGCAAATGCATTCAGTTAGAAGAACTGAACATGAATTAGAGCAAAATTTTAATAAATTAAAAATGAGACTGTTAGACATGAATGAGTTTTGTTGGGGGAACTAAATGACAGGAGTGAAAAGCTCCAATGAGGGTTGGAAATTACAGCGGTTACATACGTTATGCTGTGATTCCGGTGAAGTCCCTGTGCTGGATGCATCACTGGCGTTGTCAGAGGCAATCCGCCTGTGCGAGGGGGAAAATTTCTGTTGGAGGAAATGAAGAGAAAGAAAAATAAATGAATATTAGGTGGTGGAAAGAGATGTGGTGGTGTGTCAGATCAGGTACCAGATGTTTCCTTCCTTCCTTTTGTGGCCACTGTGATGTCAGCTGCAGAAAATAGCTGAGAATTAAATGTCTCACATGAGAGAGAATGGTATTTTGCTTTAAGGGCATCCCTTACACAATGATGAAACATTTTGGTTTATGTGTAGCTGATAAATGTTATAAGTCAGATAAATGTTAACTATTTAAAAAGCAAATGATAAAAAGAGTCAAATAATTATATATGTACATCTTAAACTAAGTGGGTGACCAGGTTGAGAGTGTCCTGAGCTGACACTCACCAGGTCTTCCTGAGACACAGCTATTGTGAATCTCCAGTTGTTCAAAACAGGCTGAGCATCTTGTTCTACTCCGTTTCCATTCATTGGCTGACCGGGCGGGACTGAAGCCTTCACAAAGAGTCAACAGAGTTCAGTGTGAGACATGCAAGAATATACAATGTTTTTGCAAAATGTTTTGACAAAAAAATAAATCACAAATACAGAATGACCAATGAAACAAAATCATGCACATACCTCTGGAAGGGTCCACTGACATTTAGACCCATCTTTTGAGTAGTAAAACAACTTCCCTTTGTCATCCTTAGACTGGATCCACTGCAATTGGGAGACAAAAAGTCAGTCATTTTGTGAGACAAATGTCTGGGTTTATTTATTAAAGGGGTACTTCAGCGCTGGGAAGATTAATCTGTATTTAAATTGGGTCATTAATGTAGTAGAAATGTGAAATTATTTTTGAATTTGATGCCTTCTAGACTGAGAAAACACAGAAAATGTATTTTTGTCTAATGGGGATGAAAGACAACAATTACCAGAATGCACTTCACTGCCCTACTCTAGGCGCGGCTACAGGATTACTGGATCCCTTGCCCGACGCGTTCATTTTCATAAAATCAGTTCAGTTAGAGACACTACAATAAAAAACTATATTGTGAGTGAGTGTCACGGCACAAACGATTACATTCATCACATCAGCTGAGCTGAGGTAATTGCGGGATTCGCGGCCGCATACATTCACAGCGAGTGTTCAGTCTGGCCCATTTTCAGTTCATGTCTTTGGAACTTTCATAGGAATTAATTTGAAAAGTTGAAACACTCACTCAATGCTCTCCACGGCTCCGTTTACATGAATCTCTGCAGCTCCCCGAGCTGAGCGCTGTGAGTGCGATGTTGAAAACAGGCTGGCTGTAGTCTTTAGCCTCTGGCCAAAAAAATCCTCCGATGACATCTATTTGCGTCATCTGAGGATTTTTTCCAGAAATAAAATACATAATTCTCTCGTCTCAGGGAGATATGAAGGGGGAAAGTACGATAATTTGAATATACTCTCGGGTTTCTACTGATACAAAGCTTAATGCTAATTGCTGAAGTAACCCTTTAAGCTATTTATTTTTAAAGAAGAATTGGCCTGGGCACAAAATTATTTAGGCTCCAATAAAATTATTTGAGCTTATCTGATGTGGTGATATAGGTCAGCTTTGGAAATCTCTAACAAATTTTTCCCCACTTTCCCAAAAATAATTTTCCACACGTCATCTAACCGACAAGTAAGAAACATGTTTGCTACTTTTGACCAAAAAAAGGCATCACATTAAATCGTACTAAATCTAATGACCACTTAGCTTATATCACATTATTATTGTTATACTTAATATGACATAATGACATTATATGACATGATGCAAAGGTGAACAGCGACATGATAAAATTTACTGTGAAAATCCACCAGTCCCATCCTTAAAATTATAACATTATTACAAGGAGATAGTTTTGAACAATGGCTGGTTATGTACTTGCTCAATAAATCATTTTGGATAATTTTTAACCACAAAGAAGTTACGGACTGCAGCTTTAAGTATTTTAACCATAGCCCTGAAGGAAAAAACAAAACAGGACTATGGAACAGAGTTCCCAAACTACATATGACAGATTTTTTTAACAGTCTGTATAGAATGATCATTGTAGTATATTCATTAGTACTCCCAGTATTATGAGCGTTTTCTGATAAACCATCATTACCTGTTCATGTGTGAGTTCACTTGTGTAGATAGTTTTTCCATCTGCCCCAACAGAATGAGTCCAGCCAAGAGGGACATCTTTATGTGTGTCCATAACAGCCCTAGGGATGACGGCACGCTTGATTTGGTGTAAATGAAAATCTTTAGGGAGTTGAAGTGATATATGGGAATCCTCAAGTTGATTCTTTGGGTAGTCCTCATCTGGAAGAGGTGGCTGAGGATCCAAAAAATTAATAAAAGATGAATATACCAAGACGGATGGATGGATGGATGGATAGATGGACAGCTGACACTTAATAGACAGACAGACAGACAGACAGACAGACAGACAGACAGACAGACAGATAGACAGACAGACACACAGACAGACAGATAGACAGACAGACAGACAGACAGACAGACAGACAGACAGACAGACAGACAGACAGACAGACAGACAGACAGATAGATAGATAGATAGATAGATAGATAGATAGATAGATAGATAGATAGATAGATAGATAGATAGATAGATAGATAGATAGATAGATAGATTGATTGATTGATTGATTGATTGATTGATTAATTGATTACCGGTTCATCTGCCGCCTTGACAAGACTGTGTGCCCCTTCCATGGAGGATGGAGGTGGCGATGGCTCTGGGGCAATCCAAGAGCTTTGCTTCAAAGCGTGATTATAATAATAATGTCTCCCACTGGCCTCATCCAAAAGCTGCTCCCAGTCAGAGTCTAGCGAGTGTGCTGAAGATGGGGTGGACAAAGGCATGGGAGAGGTTGCGGATTCCATACCAGCTCCTGAGTGGGGGCTACGGGGATCAGACCAACTGCTCTGTCCTGTGGCAGGGTGGTAGTAGTACTCCTGACCGCTGTCGTTGTCAGTATGGACCTGCCATCCAGCCGAGTTGGGCGGGGTGGTGGAGTCTGGGGCAGGACTGAGGGCGATGCCAGGTGAGGAGCAGGTGGAGACAGAGGAGTTCGAAGAGCGAGGAGCGGTCTTCTTCAGGTCAGTAACGTTTGCATACACTGCAGTGGTGGGGTCATTCTCAGTCTGATGGGAGAGAAGAAAGTTGGACATGTTTTGGTTATGATGGCTGCTTTTACAAGACTAAATCTCATCTAAAGACGAAAAAAAAAATCAGACATCATCTACTGACCTTCATGGTAACATGAAGAAATATTAGCATATTTAAATGAATTGAAGTCACATTTTTGACTGAATTTGAGAAGCCAATAGCAAACTTTTTCTCATTTCAGTCAGAAGAAAAAAACGTTCCATGTGTTACTTTGGATGCTTTAGAGATACAAAATAATAAGGAGTTCTAACAAAGTTTGACTTTAGTAGCAAAGATTGAAAGCATTCTCCTTAACGTTTTTAACCAATTCCAATGGAACACGGCACTAACATGACATCATGTCAAAGTGTGTATATCTCTTTTCCATGCAAGAACTTTCATTATTCATCTGAGCAAAGCTCTATAGAAACCTGATGAAAACAAAGAGCTATGGGGAGAAAATCCTGCTGGAACCACTCCCTCGATTCAGGAAAGACACAAAGACATTTATGTGGAATCAAATATCTCGCCAGCTTTTATCTTTAGGCCTTCACTTTTTCTCCCGTTAGAGCTTCAATCAAACAGAACAGGTCTCTGCACTTAGTTAGGAAAAGGATTAAAAAACGGCATTTACATACAGTGTATTTCCTGAAGATAACATAGTTCTCAACCTTTTCGCCCCCCTATAAGGAGCCCCAACACAAGACTTTTTGACCTCAGAGAAGCACAAAAGTGATTCAAAACAGCTTTTGCCATTGTAGTTAATTCCCATTCATAGCAAACAAGCAGTAACATAAAACTGCAGTAACATATCTAAAATCTAAGGAAGAGAATGGGGTGGTGGTGGGATGCAACAAGACAGTTTGGATACTGTCTGTTGCAGTTCAAATTATGTAGAAGGAGGAACACAATTGATGGATGAGAAAAAGCTAAGACATGGTGATTCAGTCTTTGAATGAATGTAAACTGATAAGAGGCTCAACAGTAGGAGGTGTTTTTTGAAGTCAGTTATGTACCGAAATTGTCACAAACTTCAATAAAAAGTCTATTTTGTGTTATTTATGTAGTCAAATGATTGCTATATTGATGTTTTGTCATTGAAGCATTTTGTAAGTCATGTTTTCAATCATTTACTATCATCTCAAGGCCCCCCTGTGAGTGCTATAATGGAACCTCTTATGGTTCTACATATCAACATTTGACAAAGCACCTGTAAAAATAGATGCTATATAGCACTTAACGTGGCTCCCTATTATTACAAGCCAATTAACCAATTTTAGTGCTATTTACCACCATAGTGTACTGGTAATTTGTTAGAGCTATCATAGCATGGCTGCAGAATTTTGACCCGCACAACTGTGAAAGCTCACTGGAATCCACAATGCGAGGTCTGAAAAACATCAACAACAAGCCCTCTTAATGAAAACCTGTGTTTGTTTAGTTCAAGTGAAAGTTTCTCTGGATACCATATCCTCCCAAAAATTGGATGCATCCAGATAATGTGTTTTCCAAAGCACAGCACACTCTCAGGGGAAGGGAAGCCAAGATCAAAACAGAACAACAGGCAGAGGTTTCCGCTACACGCTGGACATTTGAGAAGAGCTTGATAGACGCATAATAGTGGAGTGTGGACAACTGCCAAATTGTAAAGCCATCTCACAAAAAAAAAAAAACTGAATCACATGTGCCAGCTAAAAAAGACCCCAACTACAGTACATCCAAATAATGTAAAACTAATCCACTCTCTCTCTCTGTGACACCTGAAAGAGATGTTTGTAATTTGGTAAACATTTGGTATTTACATACGTTTCAATTTACATATATTTCAAGTGCAGTAAATAGACACAGCATTTTAAATCACGTTTCAGCCTTTCCATGTTCAGCTCATGCAGTGTGACTAAGTACAAATATTTAATGTATTAATCTCTTAACTAATATAGTCATAAAACTGGGTAACACTTTATTTTACAGTGTCCTTGTTACACGTTACATGTAATAACTATAAATTAAGCATAATTACATTCAACTAACCCTAAACCAACCTCTATTCCTAACCCTAGACCTACAGTTTAAATTGCATGCTAAAATTGCATGTTAAATAATTATACAAGAATTAAGATGCACATTAAACTGCAGTATACAGCTCTCACTGCTTGAAATTTAATATGAACTGCTAAAATAAAGCTATAGACAACTTTGGGGGAAAAAACAGGACAAATCCAATATTTTTTTATAATATTCTCCTAGTTTTAAAATAAATCAATCTGCAAAACTGTTATCAAGTACCATTCAAATTCCGGTGTTCCATGCAGGCTATATTGTCATCCAAAATCTCTTTTATGATATGAGAACATGAATGACCCGGTGACAATTACAGTTTATTTATGGTGTCAGTTCAAGGCAACGAAACAAAAGTAAATCATTTGACCATGCAAATCTAGCAGTAAGTAGAAAATCTGGGTAAACAACAGTTTCTTTTAAGCAAACAATATAGTCTCTCAAGCGCTGATGTAAATCAGCGTGTTCACGATATCCTACCTGCATATCTGTCACTGCATTCCCACAAAACCTAGTCTCAGCTTCACAATGCTACCTTGTGTTTACTGCTTACCTTACGAAACCTTAGAAAGGTCTGCAGCCTGGGCATAAGCGTAAAGCAAGCCTTAAGGATCACCTCTTTCACTTCCATCCGAATGGTTATTAAAACTAATTCCTCTCATAAAAAAAGGACCAGAAAGCATATCAAAACTTAATAAACAGAGCAATTCCAGTAGGAGTCCTCGCAACGTCGGTGCTCGGGCCCTAATTATTGTGTTCGGACCGCATATGGAAGGAGCGAGAGTTTCAAAACACCACAAGATCTGGAAACGCTTTTCTGACGAACTACAGCTCAGCTTCTGGCTAAGAGAACATTATCAGCAGATATACAGCGAATAGAGATTCACAAAAATTGCACATTAACATCAGGCTTTAGGGGAGGGGCACATCAGATTATTTGACAGAAAAGCTAAAGGGGATCTCCTGAGGCTCCAAAACACACATACACAGAAAGCTCAACAGAGAACACAAACTAACTACTGTGGGTGGAGGGACCATCATTTCCTCTTGAGGTGGAGTAATGCTAATTAAAATAAACAAATATAACCATATAGGCCCGATAAACATCCTGTGATCTGCCAAGCGGTTTACATATAGTCAACCGTTTGAAGAAAAAACTAATTTGTAATATTACGTTTTTAAGTTTCAAGTAATACGCAAAGCCCCATTATTCCAATAGAGGAAGTAGTGCTTGCAAGCTGAAATCAAAAATGTAGTCTCTCCCATTACTTCCTCTTTCGTGTTAAATAAGCTATGTGCGAAGAACTGGGTGGAACAGGCTTCTGGTGTAATCAAATCAAGCGGTAAGAGATTACAGAGGGAGACTGGGTTTTGTCATTCAAATAAAACCTCAAAAGCCTGATTTCACTTTAAAGATGGCCCTATGGATGGATGCATCTGTATCTCAAGCATCTGTACCAACATCGCAATCAGAGTCATCAGGTTTACAAACACTGAGAACAGGCCAGATTTAACTCAAATAACAAAGTTTTACAACTGCTCATATTTTAGGGATGTTTCTAAACCCTTAATTCAAGATATTAAACTTTGGCACGTAACTCAAAATTGTTTGGCTTGTTGAGGAAAGGTGGTATATAGGCTTATGGTGGGATGTTTTGCACACGCAAGCAATGTAAAAGTAAAAATAATTATACTGGTAGTTTTATTCAAAGCCGAACAGTCTACCACGTGTCAAGGAAACTGCACTTGAGTTGTTTTTGTGCCGTCTCGTTTTGACACTGACACACAGCCCAAGAAAGTGTTCAACAGTCCAGATGAATTGCACTACCGTTGTGTTGTTTACATTCTTGTTTTAGAGAAAAACTCATCTGTAATGACTAACACTTCGATTTTTAAATAACAAAATCCTTTGGGTTACAGGTAACTATATTTAATATAAACCCATGAACTATTGCATACAGTAACCTGCTGAAAATCACTGTTTACCGAGTGATGTTTGGTTAATCATTTATGTTGCCTAAAGTCTTAAAATAGTCTTATTATGACGTGGCATTCCAGTGTAATTTGACCCCACTCTTGATCATTCAGTTCTCAGTTCTTCCCTTTGCAAACACAAACAACAGAAACCAGGAATCAAACCAAGTCCTATTCTTTTAGACTGAGATTTCTTAATTCCTGATCACTTAGGTCTTAGGAGAAGCAAACCTAAATGAATATATCTGATTAAAAGAAAAGGAATTCATAACAGGAATTCAAACTAGATGACAACTATTAGTCACAAAATAAATCATTTGATCAGATCCAATTGTGAGTGGTAAACCTTAATCACATTTGCATACATATGACCATTATTTGCTTGATCATGTTGTAACGGCAAAATATTCATATCCAAAAGAGGCAGCATTGATTAACTTGAAATGTAATGTGCAAAGAAATAATCAGACAGGCTCAATCAATGAAACAGCTGTTTTACAGTTTATCACTGAGCAGTTCAGAGAGCCTTATTTTCTCATAATAGCTCCACTCCAGTAAAGCAAAACAGCCGAGTTTGTATGTATAAGTGTGAAATATCTGGATGGTAAAAGATCTGGAATCACTTAATATTAGGTGCCCTTAACTTAAATTAATAATTTGATACAATGCACTTATTGTGTACATGATTTTACATTGTACTTACATAAAAAAAAACCGTATGTAATTACATCTGTGATTATTTACATTTATAATTACACTGTTGACCCTTCTCTTACACCTAACCCTACCTTTAAACTTACCCATGCCACCACACCTGTCCTAACCTTTACCGTCTCTCACCTCTCATATTGTACAATTTTTTTTTATGTAAGTACATAGTAGTTAAGACCACCTAATATAAAGTGGGGCCAAAGATCTTTTGTAATCATTTCAGATAACTTTCTTTTAACAATAAATATTTGTCCAGGTTTACACAAAACTATTAATTTTAACATGGAAATACAGTTTTAGTTTTAGTATTTACACTTATCAAATGACTTTTGTCCCTGGAGAGGCGCACAATAGTGTTAACTGACTATCCTGTCTGATAAAAAAAAGAAAAGTATATATAAATACACTAGCAAACCATGGTAGGCCTAATCATTTAACAGCAATAATGTCTTAACTTCAGGTAAAACAAAGAGTGCACCTAAAGTTTATTTTTATCCGTAAATTTCAAATTTGGAGAGGTATTAAGGCATGGGCTGCATTGAAACCATACATATTGTGAAAAGCACAATACAAACAAAACTGTTCTTGTGATAATATGCAATATATACACCGCAAGTAAGGAAGTACTTTGACCATTCGCGCGCAAAGATGTGGAGTCTCGCGGACGCTCATTACAATCAACGAAGCCGTCTAAAAAACAGCACGTTAAGTTATACTTTCGTCGCTACTAAGTAAATGAGGTATAAAGTATAAAAATACCTGTATTTTTTTCCACTGGGCGTTTGCGATGAATCTCACCTGTTTCTCTCCGACTCCTTAGCAGAGAGTCAAGTCCGCCTCCCTGGAGCGGCGCTCGTGCAGGTAAACTACCACATAACAAAGGAGCGCCGACCCACCTTCATTTTTTAACTCTTTCTCTACCAACCCTGGCAACGTTTTATGTTTGTGAGGGCAGATACGAATAGTACTTGCGGTGTAAAACGAAAGTGGTGCATCCTTTATAAGTTTATTCCGTTAGCTCTTCAGGGCCATCTGTCACGCTGAGGGTCAGAGGAGAGGACACGGTCAGATGGGTATTCACAGTGCCTGCAATGTGGGTTAGGGTGGGAGTTGTTCACAACTTGTTTGGGTTTCAAGCTGTAAAATGAGATTTGGAGGCCTTCAGGAAGAACTCCTCCTTTGTTTTGTAAACGTGCTGGTGCCACAGAAAGGGCATTCTAGCAGGAATGGACCAGCTGTCATCTCTGTTCATGCTTGTTGCCAGTAGACAAATAGAGGTACAATTGCCTACACATAGTTAGGCATATGATATTGACTGAGTACATGTGAGCCTATAGTGATTACAAATGTACTTCAATACCTGAATTGAGCTCATGGATATTCTTAAAATACGTTGACAACAACATTGCAGTCATAAAGACGTTTTAAGTCTCTACAGACTATAGACAAACTATATCTACACTGTAAACCCAGATAAATGGATTCAGTTATCAGATTCAAGGCAATCAGTTTTTTTAATTAAGAAATGTAAAGTTTAAGTAAGCAGAACTTGCAGGTTTTTATTTTGTACTCATACATTTGAATTGCTCTAAGCTAATTCGTTTTTAATAAAAATGTATGTAGTGGAACTTAAATTTTTTTAGTAGTGGAAACTATAGCTTTAACTAGATAATTCAATACTAACTTGTTAATTGATAACAATGCTTTGATAGTATTAGCATAGTATAGCACTTGCTAAATGAGTACAGCGATATAGAACATTTAACATATTTTATATCTGTTCACAAACTAAGCTCATGCTCCACTCGTCACCATGATGCTCCACTTGTCCACTTTTGATTTAGCTAATTTGTTTAATTTAAGCTGGCTCTACTGAAACCAATTTATTATTTTGAGCGTTAGGGTTTACAATGCACCTTATTTTTCAGGTAAGACCGGTAATTTTAATGTGTCTTCCTTGTTTAATTTGCTTCCAGTTATTTTAGCTGTACAAAACAGCTTGTTATGCTGCTTGATATTGCAAACTTGAATTTCTAACCATAAATGTATAGTCCCTACACTCTGGGTTTTAGCGCAAATAGTTTTACAGTCCCTACACTCTGGGTTTTAGCGCAAACAGTTTTACAATTTACTGCACTTTGATATATTCTTTTTGTTATTTCCCTATAGCAGCAAATAAAGCAGACGTCTTGCACATTCACAGAAAACACCCTATTTCCCTGTTGAAAAGTAAAGTGGATAGAAGCATAAAGTCATCTGAGGACCTTCAGATCCGAAGCTTCACACAGTACTGGTTTTGTGTGAAACATTTGTAATGTACACTGATGTAGACAGACTAACAATGGCTTTGAAACATGATACAGGTGCACTGAGAGCTTCACTCCCACTGAGCCTCTGCCCTTCGTTTCCAAACAAATTCCAAGCTATTCCCAAACAAGAGTGGAACCAACACCCATTGCATTCATCTGGTTCTTGTGATATTTAATCAACAGACAAAAAAAAAACAAAAAAAAAAAACATCAAATTTCTGTGATGTGCACTTTGCTGGCATTGTCCACAGTATACTCAAATGCTTTGGAATGAGAATGCATGAATTAACTTTCTCTGGATTTTTGTAAAAATGCTTTGTGATGAAACAAATGAATATAGACATTTTACATAACATATATATTCTTGGAAATCTATTTATTTAAAAGGTAAGCCAAAAGCCTCTCTCTTTTGCTCTCACTCTCTATTTTTCTCACCTCCCTCCTATTTTCAGTGGTGGCTTTATGACAATTATTTTAATTACCAAAGTAGTAGAGAATGAGAAAAAATAACCTCTCTCTCTCTCTTCAGTCTTTATCTCTCTCACTCCCTTGCTTTCCACCAAATTTCAACTATCTTCAGGATCATTTTCTGGTTGTGAAACTGAGAAGCTGAAAGCATCAGTGCTAACAATAGTAACCTTGCAGCTACAACACCAAGCCTGACTCAGATCCCAAAACCTGTTTACAGTGTCCCAGGAGATTAACAGGTTTCCTTTGAAGTGTACATGCAAAAAGTTAAATTATATATTTTTTTACTGTACTGCCAAAGCTGTGTTCTGAAACAAATAACACAATTAGGAATATTGTCTCATTATAATAATTGTAGGTATGAATTTGACTGAAACATTTTTATCCCGTATTCTTTAAGAGACAGCTGACACAAAAGAAAACCTAACCGTGTTGTGACATGCCCTGTAGATCTTATTAACTCTGTGGCACAGTGTGTTCAAACATCTAAAATTTGTACATGCACATGAAAAAAGGGATGGGCGGCCTAACAACCTGTAAAGAGACACAGTTAAATGCATTACAGAGTGAATGCAAACAGAAACAGAATATATATATTTTTTATATATATATTATCTTTGGATATATTTAGTCAGTTTACAGGGACATGGCTATCATGGGATATTGTTATGCATACGTGATGATGGCATACATTTTTAGAAGATGAGTGTCACTAAAACACACAAGCTTTGACTCACTATATCCTTCCCTCGCTGTCGGAAAAGCTGTAATATCCTGTTCTGATGTCATGTAGGACGACCTTATTGTGAAGCGGCTCTCCTTTATTTCCCATTTCCCGTCTCCAAAACAGCTGAGTAACTACTTTTTAAGTGGACAAAATGTCTCTTTGATGGTGGAAGATCATGCGGCTGTCTCAGAATTCTGTATGGTGCAAATAAGGCTGAAACTGTACTGTACTGGACACTTAGTGTTCATTACAGTGAAGCTCAATTCTAAATGGAAAAAAACATGTACTGTCTTTATGAAGCATGCCAACATCGCCTCCCAGTGGCCCCCTTTGATAACATGCCCAAAACATTGCTTGTGTGGTAGTGTTTATCAAAGGAAAAGATAATATATTTGTCAAAAATGCACAGTTTAAAGGACAAAGGTCATTATTTTAGTCCAATATAGTCCAATTCATTTATATAATAGTAATACTCAAGCTACCTTTTTTAGAGGAAGATAGAAAACACAAAATTTAAATAACATTACAGTATATGTAAAAGGCCAGGAAGAATTTACTCAAATATTGTTCCTGTGTTTGTACAGAAATAGGTCAGAGCCATTTAAGGAACTATCCAAAGTGAAATTTTAGAAGGGAAATAAATGCTACAAAGAGGATTTGAAGTGTTCTTGTTTCTATCAGAGTAATCAAGGGTGTGTCCTGGAAGGCACATGGTCTTTAAACTTAAATACCTTTTTTTGTTTAATTCAAAGTTTGACTTTTAATTTAAAGTTTCACTTATTGCAGTTATATGAATTTGAATTCATTCTGCATCCTTACATTTTAATTGCAAATTCTATGTTCTGTTTGCTACCTCAATTCAAATTCTGGAAAGGAATAAGAATCTAAATGGCATTATAAATGATCGGCACTTATAAACACTGTACCTTTATTGTTGGAGGTGAGCATGAAGTGTTGGTCTGAGGGTTTGGCAATCCAGCAGGTGCTTTGTCTGTCAGTGACAACAGGTCTAGATTCAGGTCCGATATGGATTCATAAATATTCTCAGAGTCTGGTGATGGCAGTGGTTCTGAACTGGAACTTTCACTTTCAGGCTCTATTGGGGATTCCAGCTCGGGAGACTTCCTGTGAGGTCTGGTCTCATTTAGGTTCTTGATGACAGGGAGCTCCACAGGTTTGGCAAGGGTAGGTCTCTGGAGGGGGTCGGCTGGGTTGAAGCTGGGAACTCTAAACTTATCAGGCACTGTTTCAGCTGAAGCATTGCGGGAGCCGAACAGCAGATTAGTCGCTTGACTCATCCTCTTCTTCAGCTGTGATGAATCTGAGGCAGAAACAGTGTTCAGGTAGAGGAGAGAATCTTGAGGTCCGCCATGTTTGTAGGAAGGGGGCTCATGTAAATCCAAAGGAACACCAAATGTCGACATACGGTTTTCTGTCTTGTGGTAATTCCCTTTGGAGCGAAGTTTAATTGTCACCTCATCTGGTTTGCGTATCTCTGTGAGCTCAGGCACCGCAAGCTTCACATCAGGGGCTGGAGGCACTCTGAAGTCCAGAGGTGAAGGGATGTTGGGTGGAAGCTCTTTTACATAATTAGCAGGGATATAAAATGGCTTGGCTCGTTCATCTTTGCAAACATGCCACCAATGATTGTTTGTTTTGGCTAGGAGGATGTAGCGCTCGTTGGGTTTAATGGACACCATGTGGCCATCCCGGCCCTCATATTCATATTCAAACTCGACCAAAACTAGGCCCAGACTGTGTAAGGACGTCATCTTGCCTGTCTCACCCATTCACCCCTTAAGGGAATCAAGCTGGAATCAAGGCTCAGGAAAGGCCCTCCTGTGGGTAGAAAACAAATAAGAGGATTATAAAAAGCAGGTTGAGCACAAGACACAGATTACTGTTTAATTGCCGTTCTCACCTCTGAGTCATAAGCAAAGAGCACCTGATATAAGTGCAAAAACTGCACTTTGGCTGAACTTTCTACTGGTCCAGCTGTTCAGACGTTACCCAACAGACCTGATTCTATCAAAGTGAGATGGATAATATACTCATCTCGCAAAGTTATATCTTAAGTTTTGTGGACTGTCATAGGTAGACTTAACATGGTACAGTCACTACAAATTCTGCAGTAAAAGCAAGCAAACTATTTCATTACATCACACAGTACCACAAGAGCTCTGAATCGTTTTAAGCTGACAGTGAAGATCTATAACCTACACCTTTTGTCAACAAATGATGTTTAACTTAAGAGAATTAAGGGCAGGCCACTGTAATGTAACTCACTGATATGGACCAATAATGTTAAATGTCATCGTTTTGATCAATGACCTGAAGCAATCAATCTAGCGTGGCCTCCATTGTCACTCAAGTAAGATTAAAGCACTCTGTTTTGCAATGCTCTAGTGGTTTAAATAAACAGGATAGCATTTTTAAAAAATGCTGAATTTAAATTAGTAATCAGGACTGCGTTTTCCAAAAGCATAAACCTAAGTAGATTATATATATATATATATATATATATATATATATATATATATATATATATACAGGTCCTTCTCAAAAAATTAGCATATTGTGAGAAAAGTTCATTATTTTCCATGATGTAATGATAAAAATTAAACTTTCATATATTTTAGATTCATTGCACACCAACTGAAATATTTCAGGTCTTTATTGTTTTAATACTGATGATTTTGGCATACAGCTCATGAAAACCCAAAATTCCTATCTCTAAACGAGCTATTAACCTAATCATCCAACGCTATCTCACGACCAATTCGTACATATTTTACGAGGTGGCTATTTCGTATAAAATTTGTACGACCTCACTGCAAATTGAGACGCTTTGCCTAAACCCCAGTGATGGGTAGGTTTAGGGGCGGGTTGAGGTAGGTCATTCGTGCGAATTCATACGAATTTGCCAACTCGTCAAATATGTACGATTTAGTAAAATCGTATGAATTGCAGTGAGGTCGTTCAAATTGCACGAATTAGCCACCTCGTAAAATATGTACGAATTGCCGTGAGATCGGGTTGAATCATCTGAATCAACTAATTAACTCTAAACACCTGCAAAAGATTCCTGAGGCTTTTAAAAACTCCCAGCCTGGTTCATTACTCAAAACCACAATCATGGGTAAGACTGCCGACCTGACTGCTGTCCAGAAGGCCATCATTGACACCCTCAAGCGAGAGGGTAAGACACAGAAAGAAATTTCTGAACGAATAGGCTGTTCCCAGAGTGCTGTATCAAGGCACCTCAGTGGGAAGTCTGTGGGAAGGAAAAGTGTGGCAAAAACGCTGCACATCGAGAAGAGGTGACCGGACCCTGAGGAAGATTGTGGAGATGGACCGATTCCAGACCTTGGGGACCTGCGGAAGCAGTGGACTGAGTCTGGAGAAACATCCAGAGCCACCGTGCACAGCTGTGTGCAGGAAATGGGCTACAGGTGCCGCATTCCCAGGTCAAGCCTGACCTGGGCTACAGAGAAGCAGCACTGGACTGTTGCTCAGTGGTCCAAAGTACTTTTTCGGATGAAAGCAAATTTTGCATGTCATTCGAAATCAAGGTGCCAGAGTATGGAGGAAGACTGGGGAGAAGGAAATGCCAAAATGCCTGAAGTCCTGTGTCAAGTACCCACAGTCAGTGATGGTCTGGGGTGCCATGTCAGCTGCTGGTGTTGGTCCACTGTGTTTTATCAAGGGCAGGGTCAATGCAGCTAGCTATCAGGAGATTTTGGAGCACTTCATGCTTCCATCTGCTGAAAAGCTTTATGGAGATAAAGATTTTGTTTTTCAACACGACCTGGCACCTGCTCACAGTGCCAAAACCACTGGTAAATGGTTTACTGACCATGGTATTTCTCTGCTCAATTGGCCTGCCAACTCTCCTGACCTGAACCCCATAGAGAATCTGTGGGAAATTGTGAAGAGAAAGTTGAGAGACGCAAGACCCAACACTCTGGATGAGCTTAAGGCCGCTATCGAAGCATTCTGGGCCTCCATAACACCTCAGCAGTGCCACAGGCTGATTGCC
Organism: Gobiocypris rarus; assembly: GCA_023029165.1. Lineage (NCBI taxonomy): Eukaryota > Metazoa > Chordata > Actinopteri > Cypriniformes > Gobionidae > Gobiocypris > Gobiocypris rarus. Next base: position 28,904,133 of record CM040934.1, on the reverse strand, counting down.
TCCATGCCACGCCGCATTGAAGCAGTCATTTCTGCAAAAGGACCAAGTATTGAGTGCATAACTGAACATAATTATTTGAAGGTTGACTTTTTTGTATAAAAACACATTTCTTTTATTAGTCGGATGAAATATGCAAAATTTTTGAGATTTTCAGGAGCTGTATGCCAAAAGCATCAGTATTAAAACAATAAAAGACCTGAAATATTTCAGTTGGTGTGCAATGAATCTAAAATATATGAAAGTTTAATTTTTATCATTACATTATGGAAAATAATGAACTTTTATCACAATATGCTAATTTTTGAGAAGGACCTGTATATACACAGTGGGGCAAAAAGTATTTAGTCAGCCACCAATTGTGCCAGTTCAGGCACTTAACAAGGTGAGAGAGGCCTGTCATTTTCATCATAGGTACACTTCAACTATGAGAGACAAAATGAGAAAAAAAAAATCCAGAAAATAACATTGTCTGATTTTTAAAGATTTTATTTGCAAATTATGGTGGAAAATAAGTATTTGGTCAATAACAAAAGTTAATCTCAATACTCAATACTTGTTATATATCCTTTGTTGGCAATGACAGCGGTCAAACGTTTTCTGTAAGTCTCCACAAGCTTTTTACACACTGTTGCTGGTAGTTTGGCCTATTCCTCCATGCAGATCTCCTCTAGAGCAGTGATGATTTGGGGCTGTCACTGGGCAACATGGATTTCAATCAACCTCCAAAGATTTTCTATGGGGTTGAGATCTGGAGACTGGCTAGTACACTCCAGGACCTTGAAATGCTTCTTACGAAGCCACTCCTTCGTTGCCCGAGCAGTGTGTTTGGGATCATTGTAATGCTGAAAAACCCAGCCATGTTTCATCTTCAATGCCCTTGCTGACAGAAGGAGGTTTTTACTCAAAATCTCACGATACATGGCCCCATTCATTCTTTCCTTTACATGGATCAGCCCTAAAGCATGATGTTCCCACCCCCATGCTTCACAGTAGGTATGGTGTTCTTTGAATGCAACTCAGAATTCTTTCTCCTCCAAACACGACAAGTTGAGTTTTTACCAAAAAGTTCTATTTTGGTTTTATCTGACCATATGACATTCTCCCAATCCTCTTCTGGAGAATCCAAATGCTCTCTTGCAAACTTCAGATGGGCACTGCAGGATTTGAGTCCCTGGCGGCGTAGTGTGTTACTGATGGTAGCCTTTGTTACTTTGGTCCCAGCTCTCTGCAGGTCATTCACTAGGGTGAGATCTTGCGTTGAGCCCCAGATCGAGGGATATTATCAGTGGTCTTGTATGTCTTCCATTTTCTAATAATTTCTCCCACAGTTGATTTCTTCACACCAAGCTGCTTACCTATTGCAGATTCAGTCTTCCCAGTCTGGTGCAGGTCTACAATTTTGTTTCTGGTGTCCTTTGACAGCTCTTTGGTCTTGGCCATAGTGGAGTTTGGTGTCTGACTGTTTAAGGTTGTGAACAGGTGTCTTTTATACTGATAACGAGTTCAAACAGGTAATGAGTAACAGATAACGAGTTCGAACATTAATACAGGTAACGAGTGGAGGACAGAGGAGCCTCTTAAAGAAGAAGTTACAGGTCTGTGAGAGCCAGAAATCTTGCTTTTTTTGTAGGTGACCAAATATTTTTTTTCCACCTTAATTTGCTAATAAAATCTTTAAAAATCAGACAATGTGAATTTCTGGATTTTTCTTCTTCTTCTCATTCTGTCTCTCATAGTTGAAGTTGTACCTATGATGAAAATTACAGACCTCTGTCATCTTTTTAAGTGGGAGAACTTGCACAATTGGTGGCGATTTAAAATATCGGTTTTCTGTTTGAATATGTTTTAAAATGTAATTAATTCCTGTGATGTTGAAGCTGATTTTTCAGCATCATTACTCCAGTCTTCAGTGTCACATGATCCTTCAGAAATCATTCTATGATGATAGTACAATTTGTTCAGGATTCTTTAATGAATAGAAAGTTCAAAAGAACAGCATTTATCTGAAATAGAAAGCATCTGTAACATTACACTGTTAAAAAGTTTTTTTGTCAGTAAGATTCTTTTTGGAAATAAATTAAAGTAATCAATACTTTCATTCAGCAAGGATGCATTGAATTGATCAAAAGTAAAGACATTGACAAAAAATGACAGCAAAGACATTTATAAAATAAAAGATATTTTATAAAAAGATTCTATTTCAAATAAATGCTGTTCATTTGAACTTTCATCAAAGAATCCTGAAAAAAATTACACAACTTTTTTCAACATTGATAATAATAAGAAATGTTTCTTGAGAAGGAAATCAGCCTATTAGAATGATTTCTGAAGGATCATGTGACACTGAAGACTGGAGTAATGATACTGAAAATTCCGCTTTGACATTACAGGAATAAATTACATTTGATTACATTTACATTTATATTTGAACATATTAAAATAAAATAAAAAACAGTTATTTTAAATTGTAAAAAATATTTCACAATATTACTGTTTTTTGTATTTCAAATAAATGCAGCCTTGGTAAGCATAAGATAATTTTTAAAAACATTAAAAAGCTTACAGATCCCAAACTTTTGAATGGCAGCGTATTACATTTATATATGTTTATAGGATTATGTTGATTGACATCATCTTGTTTATTCAGTACTCAAAGTAAAGTACTTTATAGAGATTCACCCTTGACACAACAGTTGTTGTTTAATGTTTGCTAAGCATCCTCTATCAGTTGTTAATCTTTTGTATGTGGTTTGACTACTGCCTGTAAAGGAACGGAAGTTGACATGAAAGACAGATAACAGCATAGTGTTAGTAATCATCAAGGTGCTATTTAGATTCAGCTGCCAGCAAATTATGTTAAATCTGAGACGTTAATGTATAGACACAGGAAATTACGTCATTGTCATTCAAAGGAATATTAATTGATCTAATTGCTAAAGCACTGGAGAGGTGATAAATTTGTCCAGTGCAAATATTTCAATGCTATACCATTGTTTGCTTTTTATTATCTAATGACTGCTGTTTTACTTGATCTTTTTAAAAAAACATTAAAAAAAACAAAATAAAAAAAACAAGACTTCCTTCCCCTTGCTGAGAAGAAGAGAGGAAGGCTGGGTTGCACTGTCAGCAACACAAATTTGCATTGATTAATTTGTTTAATTACATATGTGTTCTTGTTTAATCACTTTACACCGGTATAGCTTACTTTAAAAGACCTGATGTTTTTATTTTATGAGAGTGAGTGATAGAGCCAGCTGTCATACATTTGTATTTAGTTTATATATTTCATCATAATTAATAAATTAACCTGTGGATCAGGGTGGAAGAACACTAATTTTCCCAGAATGTGTTACCTTTCTTCAATTCAGTACATTCGTGTAATTCAAATTACAACTTCCAGCAAGGAATATCTTATGAAATTGATATTCCAACTGAAAAGATATTCTTTAGTTATGAAAAGAAACTCTCAAAAGCATTTAATTTATGTAAAAACACACTTGATGCAAGCGATTTTGCAGATCTTACAGCCACCACTGTACTGGAATCTAATGTCATTTTAAATTTGTCACAAAAAGATAATTTGACGACTATTTTAACTGATCCTGCATCAACATGCACCGACCACCGTCTGTGTATGAATGAGTGAGTGAATGTGAGGTAATATGTAAAGCGCTATGGATGGCCATGGGTCTGTTAAAAGCACTATATAAATGCAGTCAATATAACATTACCAACATGCAACTGGAAATTGCCCCAAAAAAGGTAAATTAAAATGAATTGCTCTTAACAATATCTAAAGGAGAAAAATCCAGGTAGTACAGAAGACTTTATCAGCCTCTTGCCAAAACAACATCAGCTGCTGTTTTTAACAAGTCAAGACATGTCTCCCGAGAAACAAGCGAGATGAAGAACACCACCCTTGTACACATGAAAAAGCTAACTAAGAGAATTTGTAGACAAACAGTGCAGTCCTTCCTTAAATAGGGAAGTAAACGGAAGGCCAGATCCACTTCTCGGTTTATAAACCAGGGGGTGGCAATGGATTGCGAGGAAGCCTTGTGGTCTACCAAAAGAGCACATTGCACAATCCAAGGAGGGAGTGGCCAAAAGCACTGCTATACATTTGATTTTGAGAATATATCTTCTAAATACTGTAATGCTGTTATGCCAACTTAGATCTCAGACTGGATACTTATATTTAAAAAACAATCCACCTTTGAAGGAGAGAGCCAGAACCTGTTTGACAACTTTTGGGCCAAACGTTGAGTTGAAGAGCAGCAAAGCAGAAATGACAGAAACATCAATGTGTGATTCATCATGTTGGAGCAGTTTAAAAAGAAAATCACCTTGGAATCTGCACAAGCTGAATTTGGGGGGGAGGGGTGTCCTTCCAGTTGAAAATGGCTGTTAGTGTAGAACAATTGGAGGAGGCCGTTCCCATTTAGACACTGTTTAAATACGGAAACTCCTTGTTTTTCTCTAGCCTGACTTGCTTTGACCTTGCTGTGCTGTCTGGATCTTTTACAGGATGTTCATGGCGGGAGGAAAAGGGTTCTCTATGACTATGTGATGTGTTCACTCATTTTTAGAATTAGATTTAGGGCTTTCCCAACACTTCATATTATCCCCTGCCACATTTTTGTCAGTCCAACATTCTCATTTTGTTTTAAATATTCTTTTTTTTTATAGCGTGTCAGGTACGGAACATAAAAATACAAAAACAAAAAATATACAAATATTAAAATCTATTGTCTTCCCCTCCTCTTCCTTGTTACATTTTTGAAAGTGTGCCAGAGACTGTGTACATGCAATAATAAAAACAACTGAGGAAGCCAATAGCTTTGTTTGATAACAAATCACATCTAATTTGTGAAAATCTAATGTGCATTCAAACATGCACCAGGTTTGATCTCACTAATCTTCATTTCCTGCATGAAACATGATATTAATGTGATGAGATGTCAAACTACGGCGGATGTGATTTTCAGCAATTAACAACTAGTTAACAACTAGTTCATTGGCCAGTTCATCATGCAGAGCTGTCGTATAGCTGAGGTTAGGGTTAGAAGAATTGGAATTTAGTGCTCCTTTCATATGGACTACTTCAATGATGGTTTTTAATCTACTGTTGTTGTATGGAAAAGACCAGCCTGGACATTCTGTCTAACATTGCCTTTTGTGTTCCGGAAAAGAAAGAACATTTTACAGGGTGAGTAAATGACAGAATTTTCATTTTTAAAATATTAACCAGTTAACCCAACTCTGTACAGATTCTTGCGTTCAGATTTTAACCCAACCAAAAGAGAGGCCTCAGATAGTCAGAAGGGTTATTTTGAGGTGTGCAAACAGGGAAGACCTGAGGCAGAACTGAGATTATGGGCCATGCACTCGAATAGCTGTACCAGATCTGTGGTGTTCCAGTTTTCCTCCACACCCACCAGCCCAGTCACCTCAGGAATGCAGAAAGAGCACTCTCTCTCGGTGAAGTCTACACACTAAAATGTTTAAAACATTTATTCTCCAAAGGGGTAGATTCGTACACACTGTGAATGGATTAAGCACGCATACAAAATGAATCTTCTTATCTTTCTTCACAGGTTCCATTCAGATTATGAAACTGAATTACTATAAGGGCGGAGAACGATGAGAACCAAAGAATGACAACGTTACTCTCACATCACAGTACATTTGATCTCAATTTCACCAATCAGCTTGACAGTTTCAATTGATCAACATGTGCCACTGACATAAAACTCAACGCCAAAAATCAAGAGCTGCTCATATGCTTTGATTTTCTGGTCTCACATAAAGATGGCTCACTGTGCCTTCTCTTTGTAAACTGCAACAAGTTGCTGTTTATGTGGGCAGACAGCTGTTTGTCACGCAACAAGACAAAAAGGAAGGTACCTCGAACAGATTTTAAAGAATACTCTTGAGGCTAAAAATACAATGCGAAGTACCAAATGTAAAATCAGCTTATGTAAAATAACCAAATTCATAGAAATTACCTGCTGAGGCAGCATCGGAGCACCATCTCCACACCTTTGTTTCCTTCTCTTCTAGTTCAAGTTACATTTGTAGGATTCGTCTCTTGTTTTTCTTCGTCTTTAAATCTCTTTTCCTTTCTTGGAAGCTCACTCCTCTTAATGTCTTAGACAGGCTTCGGCCGTTTGCCGCCACCGCTTTGTCGTTGCACCTATAGCTCCGGCTCTGACAGTTGTTGCTCAGGGCCAGTGTGTGTGTCTGTATGCTTGTATGTGGGTGGGTGTGTATACACGCTAGTGCTTTGTGCCAGTTTCAGCTTGCCTGCCTCCTCTGTCTGCATTCATTTCCTGTTCCAGCACACACACCACAGCTTCAGAAGATTCAGACAGTTTGCAACAGGAAGAGAGAGAGAGAGAGAGATGAGGATATGGTTCAACTGAATCATTAGAAAGAAAAGCCTCACAATTCATAACCAATTGTTATTCCAATAAAGCATTACTCTGTTAACTCCAACAAGATGATGTTCCTCATCAAATAAGCTCAACAATGTTACTATGTGTTTCAAGCTGTGCCTCATCAACAAATCAGGTCAGTGGAAAGTTGGTGGGTGAAATCAATCAACAAAGCAGCAGACAGGAACACATGACTGAGACTACATCTGACAGGATGTTTTAACTTAGAAATAGTTTCCTCACCTGCAAACAGAAAGTTCTGCTTTCATCTCTGCTGTTCACTCATGCGAGTTGGTCTTTCAGGTCACAGTGAGCAGTAAAAGGTATTTTGCTACCCTGTACAGGTTCCCTTGTGGCAGTTTCATGCACTCTTCTCAACTACTGAATGAAAAACATCAACTACTGCAAGAGTTCTCCATGAAGTTTCTATGAATAACACCCAGTGGTTGATTCACACCCATTTGGGCTCTGGTGGTTTCTTCCCTCCCTTCCAGTTAGCACAACCTCTGATCGCTTTTAGCAACCACTAAATATAAATATGAAGAAATCTCATTCTGAACACTAAGGGCGAACCAGGAACCAAGGGGTTGGTCCTCACCCTCAGATGTGTGAGCAGGATAACATGCCCCACCCCTGAAGAAAAAGGTATAGTTTCTGGGTGGGGCACGTGAAGATTTACTGTAGCCTTTGGACTCTGTACTTTCAGTGATGTGCCATTTTAGCATGCTCTTGGAATGTGTAGTGCTTTCCTGGAATAAAAGTAGTGGAAATTGTTTTAGATGAATCAGCTGTAGTTAGGTCATAAAACAATGTTCTAGTTACTCAACATTGTTTAGTGAAAACAGTCACATGGTGCATTTAGCATTGTTGGAAAAGCGTGTCAAATGCTACCTGAATGCAAAGTTTATTTAAAAATGTTTACAACTTACAAACATGTATGCATGTTATAGTTTCCTCTGGATTATTTAATTATTTATCTTTTTTCAAAATAATGTACTGCCTGTGAAACATTGGGCTAAATTAGTTTCCTTTTATAGATTTGCTGTAGGCTATGTAATAATAAAAGGTGCAGCTAGTGTTATTTAATAATAATAATCCTACAGTTTATTTAAAGGTGCCTTTCAAAACACTCAAGGACACCTTACAGTTGAGTAATAGTCATCAAAACAAATACAACAAACAACAGCTATTTAACAATATAAATTTAAAATTGATCAGAGAGAGCTAATTTAAATAGATAAGACGTAATTTAAAAGTAGCCAGACAATTGCTTTCTCGTAAAGATTGTGGAAGAGAATTCCAGAAGCGAGGAGCAGTACAGCTGAACGCCCTGGACCCCATATAGTGCCTAAATGAACAGTGGGTACAACAAGAGAGATGGATGAAGAAGATGGAAGAGTACGCTTCGGGTTGTAGATATTAAGCAATTCAGCTTTAAAAGTGAGAAGAAGAATCTTGCACTCTACCCGATATTTAACACAAAGCCAATGTAAATGATAGAAGACAGCAGAGATATGCTCAATGGAAAATGTGAATTATTCGGGCAGCTGAGTTCTGGACCAACTCAATTTTAGGAAGGAGTTTTTAAGATAACCCAAATAGAAGAGCGTTACAATAATCAATGTGTGAAGTGACTAGAGCGTGAATGGCTGTGGAATTGGATGTGAGAAATGGATGAAGATGGCTGATGTTCCAGGTAATATTGTTCACATGAGTTTCAAAGGACAAAGTACTATCGAGGACGACACCCAGACTCCTAACCTTTCAAAAAAAATTATATCATAAATTAGCAAAATGGTTAACTGGCAGAGAGTGTTTTTAACTTTTCTGATTTGGCTAACATAGTGTTGGCTGACACGTTTTTTTTTTTTTTTCTCCTGACACATTTTTGCACTTTGCAGAGTTTAAGGCTGACACTGAGACAGGTGTGATTTAGTCGTGTCTGCCAGGCCGTTTGACCATTTTCTGTTCCCTGGAATTAACAAGTCCAAGAAGTGCATTTTTGGCAAACTAATTATTGTGTTACCATAAACATTCCATAATGATGTATTTTTGAGTGTCAGTGTTTTGCAACGGTGATGAATGATACACAGGATTCAGAGAGGACAAACTATTCCTGCCTTTTTTATCATTTGAACTGCCCTTATGAAAAAGAAGTTTATATAAGTGTTCTATTACTGCACTTCTTTTAAACTAAAAATAAGAAACTATACTTCAGTCTACTTTTTATACACTTCTCAGAAATATACTTAAAATTGCATTTTGACAAGTCTAAGTATATTTGGCCTATAAAATTGCTTAAAATGGCTTAAAATGAACACAAAATGGGTTTGGAAATTAAAAATCACACATAATTACTAGAGACAACAATGGTAATCACAATAATATTGTTTAATTATTATTGATTAAACTTATTAATAATGTTAATTTATTATACATATTAAATTTTGATTTCCAACATACTTTGGGCTCATTTTAAGCAAACAATGCAGTCATTTTTAAACAATAGCGGAGTTAAATAAAGCTACCCAGCAAGTTGGGTAAACATTTAACCCAGCATTTTTTAGAGTGTAGTTAGGTATGTTTTGAAGCATGGCAGCTGGTTTATGCTGGTCCTTAGTTGGACATGAGCTGGTTATAAGCTGGTACTGAGCTGGAGCTATAGTTTCTTAGGGCCAGCACTTGGCCATCTTAAACCAGCTCATGACCAGCTAAGGACCAGCTTAAACTAGCTCAAACCAGCTATCAAGCTTTAAAATGTACCTAACCAGCATATGCTGGTTTTTTTTCAACTGAGTAGTGATCAGTGGTATTTTTGACACTGCCCTTGTCAAGGCCTAGAAACATTCACATGTCTTTCTTTCTCCCTGCAGTCCTCCCTCTTCCTCATCCTCTGGAAGGAAACCCCTTCTTTCCTGTTCAGTAAGCCAGCCACATAAAGTTTCCTCTTCTCAACCAATCTCATTTCCTGCCGAGGATTCCCATGTCCTTGCTACAAACACACTCTGGAGTAGAGGACAGGTATAGTGTGTGAGTTTTATCTTATGATCTTATAACATACTGTCATACAGTCACATCACAAAGGCAGGTGATGTTGGTGCATATGCCTACGTGCAAGTATGAGCATTTTCAGTAGTCTATGATCCCCCTTTCATTTGAAGTAGGCTATAATCTAATCTAGCAGAACATCTATCTTTTTTCTAGGCCGAAGTAGCCTACATTTTGCCCATTTAGTCAGATTCAATTTTGCAATTCACTGGACACAACAGTTTCCTAATTCAGACAGTTCTCAAATAGGCCTAGGTACTATTAGTAGATACCCTAGTAGCTACTCTTTATATATTTAATTGACCCATAGGCACAAACTAGACCAGGCAAACAGTGTATGACATAAACTTTTTAGTTAGTCCTAGGCCTATACAATAAGAGTTATATACAAAAAGTAAATATTCGCAGATATTTTGTAACTACTTCATTTATTTCGCAAAAAATACGATTTCTCAAGAGCAAAAGCCTTGCATGTAAATGTAAACATTAAGCTAAAGCTGTCTACGAATTTCATTGACCTGTTCATTGACAGCAATGTTGTGCTGCCCTCTACCGACGAAGATTTGCAATAACGCAGTGATAACACATTCTGATGGTTTTATGATGTCCGAACTGTAGGCTACCTCAGAAATTCAGAATCATAAAATTAGATGTTTCTGTTTAAAGACTAGCTTTGTGTTAGCCTTAAAGCAGCATACAATTCTCTACTTCTCTCTCTCTCTCTCTCTCTCTCTCTCTCTCTCTCTCTCTCTCTCTCTCTCTCTCTCTCTCTCTCTCTCTCTCTCTCTCTCTCTCTCTCTCTTTTTTAGGATTTTTAGAAATCTTGGCCAACTGAAAAGTATGAACATGAAAGCTCTTCTGCATTGTTGGGTCTGGCATATCACATCTTCCTCTTCACAATAACCCATAGATTTTCTATGGGGTTAAGGTCAGTTGAGTTTGCTGGCCAGTTAAGAACAGGGATACCATGGTCCTTAAACCAGGTACTGGTAGCTTTGGCACTGTGTGCAGGTGCCAAGTCCTGTTGTAAAATGAAATCTGCATCTCCATAAAGTTGGTCAACAGCAGGAAGCATGAAGTGCTCTAAAACTTCCTGGAATCCGGCTGCGTTGACCTTGGACCTCAGAAAACACAGTGGACCAACACCAGCAGATGTCAGGAACCCCAAACCATCACTGGACTTTAGTTGATTAGAGTGTGGCACCGGGTTCCTTATTGAACTATATATACAGTAGATAGATAGAAAGATAGAAAGATAGATAGATAGATAGATAGATAGATAGATAGATAGATAGATAGATAGATAGATAGATAGATAGATAGATAGATAGATAGATAGATAGATAGATAGATAGATATATAGATAGATAGATAGATAGATAGATAGATAGATAGATAGATAGATAGATAGATAGATAGATAGATAGATAGATAGAGGCTTTCTATAGAGGCTATATGAATTTTATTGGAAAGAGCAGCTGTGTTTTGGCCCTTCAAGATGAATGGTACTTTTTTATTTTTATTTTTTAAAATTGAACATAAACCGTGACTGGGATTTTGGAATAAATTTCCAGATAAAACAAAGAGATAGGTGCAGTTAACTATTGTCCTTTGAATTGATATATATACACTCAATGCCTACATTTTCACTTTTTTAACGTATTTTTTATGTGGCCAGTATTTCTTCACACATGTATATGCCCTACAAATCAGTTGTTTGTTTTTAAGACTTCGTCGTCCATGAGACATCGTAATTTGCACAACATATTCTTGGATTATCATCATTGCTGATTCTTTAAAAGATAAAAGGGGAAATTGACATCATCGCAATCAACGATTGTTTTTAACTTGCGTCATGCATGCAAGCATGCGGGCAGGGCCATGGAATTAGGCTACTAGAGGAATTCTACGGGAGAGCGCGGTCAGTCGTCACTATGGAAAGTGAAAGTGAAATGCTGCATGTAAACAGTGCACTGTAACAATGAGGGATTACCACTAGCTCGAATTATGTCATCATCTCACACAAACGGTTTGATGATGTCACCCTAAACAAGAATGCATGCAATTGCTCTTAAATAATGTTGCACATTTTGAGAATGGTTTTATTGTTCTTATTTAAATCAATAAAATGTAAGAGTGCAACAAAGTGTAAAAACTCTCTTTTTGATAAATAACTGGAGCTAACGCGAGATTTTAGCTGCCTAAGGAAGAAATTATAGAAGATTTTCGCATCACTTGTTTTGATGATGTCATTGCTTCACCTACATAGTAATAGTGATTATGAAATTCCCAATTTGTGAGATCTCTCTCACTGTGTTTTCAAGTGAAAATGAACTCCCAACGCGACGATGAGAATCACGTGATTCTTTCATTTTCTCCTTCTGAAACTTCCAATTTGTGATACCGCTGGGCTTCCCGCTCTGTGCACCTGCTGAAGAAAAATGCAAATTACTAGGGTATTTTCTTTTTTTTGGGGAGAATATATAGCCATGGTCTTGCAATGAACTATCCATACCGTAGTATTCATATCGTTCGAATTGTAGCACTGCACTGTACTGCTGTCAATATCCATTATGAGAACTTTTTTGTGTTTTCTGTGGCTTATTATTTTTCCGACCCTATTTGCAGAATCCTTTATTCAGGAGAGAAGGAATTTGCTTAAAACAATTACACTTCTGCATGCACTGGTGAGTAATCTAATTTATTTATTTATTTGTCTGTCTGTCTGTCTGTCTGTCTGTCTGTCTGTCTGTCTGTCTGTCTATCCATCCATCCATCCATCCATCCATCCATCCATCCATCCATCCATCCATCCATCATCTATCTATCTATCTATCTATCTATCTATCTATCTATCTATCTATCTATCTATCTATCTATCTATCTATCTATCTATCTATCTATCTATCTATCTATCTATCATGTTGTTCATTTATTTATTATTGTTATAGCCTAGGCCTATAGCTATATTTGTATTAATAACAATTATTGAACACTAGCTATAACATTATAGTGAGTAGGCTATTGTTTTAATACGTAGCAGGCTACCTTAAGGATTAAGAAAACCTGAAGTAAAATGATTTTTCATTGTTAGTTCATGATGCCTAATCGTTTCATTTTAACAAAAATGTGATAGCAATATAATAGCCTACTGGTGAGGAACACACCCTAACCTTTAACATGTTTTTCTCTCTCTCAAAGGGCCCAAAACAATGCCTAGTAGAGGTGGAAAATGCGCCGTCTGATCGGTTCACGAGTCTTCCCAAAAAGGTAGACAACAAAATATCAAGATACAGTGTACAGAAATGTTAAATCCTGGAAATATATCTTCCTGTGGAGTTTTATATGCAGCCTCAATCAAACGCAGCTCCCTGTATTTTTTAATGAGCCCAAAGAACTTGATTTTCTGGTTCAGCTGTGTCATGATAAAACTCTGCAGTGAGGTTGATATATTTCGCACTTTTGGTGTTGGTCATTGTTATTAGCACCCTCACGGTTTGACAGTGAATGTTTGGTCTTTTCCTCTTTGTGGATAGAGACAGGAAATACATCAGGCACTGGAGATATCATATAACTCTACCTTTGAGCTCTTCAAAAAGAAAATAGCCCATGGCCACTGGAATAACGACGCATTCCAAAATCTAATGGAGCACCTCAACCGACAAGCTAAATCAAATAGCGTAAGTCACGTGCATTAGTTGGGCTGAATCAACATTGACGTTTCGTTATCAACAATTCTAGATTGTAATACAGGATATTGTTAATATCTAGGTACCGGTGGTGAGCTCTGAACTGGAGACGCTGGCCAAGAACTTCGAGCTGCTTGATCATTTTCTTACACAGCAGGTGAGATATGCAGCAAATAACGCGCTGTAAGATAACGAAAAATGTTTAGGAGGTGTTTGTAGTTTCGAAGTTCAAATGTGCATGATTAATATGTGAATTTTCTTTCCTCCAGAATTTTAGCCGCTGCGCGTGGGAGATAGTGCGCAATGAGATTTTGGTCGTCATGGACCACTTGAGCAGGAAGACAGCACAAAGAAAGAGACACAATTAGCCTAATTAGAAGGCTACATGTAGTACATTGTTTTCCGTAATTTATTAATATGTTATTTTATTGTTTTTCTTGTGCACTTTTCACTTTCCATTGAAGTCGATTTGGGCAAATGAACGAATGAGTGAACGACAAAAAGAATGAATGAATTTCCAGATTAATATGCCATTGTATTGCCTGGCTTTAATGGCGCTGCACTTTAGCCATTTAGAAATGTATTAGAATAGAACAACTAATCTAGACTACACTAAAAGTAGGCTACATCAAGCAAATAAACGTATATTGTTATATAAACTTATAGGCCTATTTGTTTACATGTTGAATGTATTATTTATGAATGTCTAAGTCTTTGTAACAAATTTGTGGACACATAAGACGATGTGTAAATCTGTCACTTCACCAATGTTAATAAAAAAATAATTTATATAAAAAATGTACACTCGCCTCTCAAATTATTTCATATCATTCAATAACATGGGGGAAGATGGATAATTTTGTGTCTTTGGAAAATAGTGATATATGACATTGTATTATGAATATCAAGTTTTTTTTGTTTTAAAAAGATAAGATTAGTCCCTTTTTGTAATTATGGGGTTATTTCATATTTCATGAATTAGATGTACATTTCAGACACGTACACTTTACATTTTTAATTGATTATTTCACATAATCAGTATTTCACATTAATGACATTATATATAGCTATTTAAATATCTTAAATAATGTTTAAAAGTAACATTATTTAAGATTTTCCCTCATGTTACCCTATATGTCTAATCACGCAAGTTGTCTCATTTTGTAGGCTACTCCAGTACATAGCAGGGTGGGTGTTTCTCTGTATACATAGCCTATAGCATACTGAAACAGACCATGAACATTAACATAGAGAAGAAGAAGACTGTTATTCACTGTTTGCATTGCTTTGGCTCTGTCGACTGTCCTCAAGCAATATTCGACAGAAAAGGTAGAGGCGACAACTGTGGTCGAAAGACATCAAACACAGGTATCGATGATTGAACTATGAAACCAGGAGCCCTCACGCAAATATTTTCTCCCTCTCATGAATCATTAGTTCAATTTTACTAGACCTACTGAAATCAAAATGTGTGCTGTAAGGACTTTCTTCGCTGCTACACTACTCTTACATCCATGTCTCAGGTCAACAAACTGCGGTCAAAGAAACTCAAAACCTCCTTAATTACTTAAGTTTCAATATATGGCTCTTTGAAGGTGATTTTTAGAAGCTACCAATATTGCCATCTACAGGTAAATAGGTGCAACATCAATGATAAGAATTACGCGCGTGGCCTATTGCCTAAGATATTGTCAAGATGTTTCAAACAAAAAGTGAATAAGAGTCATCACATTGTAAAAAAAAAAGGTTGCTGCCTTATATTCTTAAGTAGCCTACAATGAATTTGGATGACCAAGTCATTTAAACTTAAATAGGGCTTACATTAAAATGAGCTGAATTTTGTAATAAATAAAGTTGAACATTTGGTAACTTATTTTGGTGAGTTAAAAACAATGTAAAAACATATGTTGTCATAACGTAATCATAACGTATATATATAGATATATATTGTTCGCGTCACAGTTATTTTCTCTGGTTTATTCTCTTTTTCGTACAATGTAAAAAAATATTTTAAAAGTAAGTTACCTGGTTGCCTTAAAATTTTGAGTTCATTGAAATTAAACATTTTGAGGTAATACAATTAATATTTTTCAGAATGGACATCACCCTTTATTCAAATATTTTGTAAAAATATTTTGCAATTGTGTTTTATTTGTTATAATGCAGTGAAACATGGCACATTAGGCTATTTTCATGATTTATCACAAAATTCTATACCAATTTCCATCATTGTATTAACTAACATTTTTTTTTAATTAACTAAAAATTTTAAGACAACTAGAGTACTTGCTTTTTTAAGTTAAACCAACAACTTAATTTTTTTTACTGTATTTTTTTACAACTATTTTTTTACTGTATAGGTTTGTGATATACTTTGACCATTGTTTGCTTGAATAAATTGGCACAATCGATTGAATAACAGATTGTTTTAACGACTGTTTATTCATTTTTTATTTTTTATTTTCTTGTAATTGTCATATACTACCATTTCATATTTACGTTCAAGCTGCTCTGGTTGACTAGTTATCATATCCATATTCCAAAACACCTACGAGCTTTAAATGTAGCTATCCTGTTGCAAAACACAATATAAACTATATACATAGCTTAGCCTAGATTCATCCTTAAATAAAATATTTATTTCTATAAGAAAATGCTAAACAAATAAAAAAAATATTAATAATTATATATTGCTACAAATAAAATAAAAACAACAAAAATGCTGGAAAAAAAACCTTCTCAAAGTATAAAAGTATAGCCTAAATAGGCCTACTTCATCCATTTTTATTGCGTAGCCTGCTGACAAAAGATGTGAAATTAGCCCACATTTCATATTGCAACATGCATGAGAAAGTGCGGTGAAACCCAGCGAGAGCTGTCACGTCAGCACGTTGCGTAAACAAAGCGTAACCTCACGTCTCACAGAACAGAAAGTGGGTTTCCATACGCTAGCCCGCAGATAAACCATCTTCTAGTTTGGATTTGGAAACGTCCCCGACCTTAAAATACTTTGGAACCAGGTAATTATTTTGACCCGTGGGATTGTTTTAACTTATACGAAGTTGCTAATAGCATTATTATTGCGCGTACGTTTGTGTGCTTTTTGGTTAGTTGTTGGTGTCGTTGGTGTCTAAGCTAAAGACGGTTAAAGAGTAAACTATAACATTTATTATTTGTTTTGACTTCTTTTATAAATACAAAATGAATTAGTAATAAAAGTATTTTCTATTAACCAAAGCAGACTAGGTAGGCTAGGTTGTGTGTGTGTGTGTGTGTAGTATAGCCTATACGCACGAAAGTGAAAGTGGGAATGCCCGCATTCTTCGATTTTGCTTTCCATACTCCCGAATAAATCCAACACTGAACATGTCCCTGCAATATTCTCTCGAGCGACAGTGTAGAAAACTACTGCATGCATACAAAGATGAAGACTCAAATGTGGACGTATATTTTTGTGATATTTCTAACTCTGCAGAGTCAATGCTCAGCCTGCGAATGGCTCGGCCGATACAGGATGATAAGCAACGAGTCTCTGAGCCTCCTTAAGGACATGGTAAGCACACTTTAAACCTTTATGCTTTATTTGTGAATGATATTTAGATATCGTGAGAATGCCGCTAGTTCTACATTAGACTTCTGCGGACAGCTAGCTTCTGCAACTTTCCTTTAAAATACATTTTCAATTATTTGTGCAAGAGATTTTTTCGTAGAAATATCCTATTGTTAACTCAACCTTACAGAATCATTCGCAACTATTTGGAATGCTATCGAGGGATGCTGTCACTGATTCTGTAAAAGTGTTTCATCATGTTACATCTCTGCTTCTATCATCTTTTCAATCAATTTTGTGTCACAACAATTTCTGTTTCTCCATATTATGAGTTGCTACATTGTCTAATCTTCAGTCGTAATTCAGTGTGGTTGCCAAAGTGCAATGCACGTTAATGGGTTGGCAACGCTTTGATTTTATTAAAAATTGAAGGCAGCAATTAAAGTTTTCGTTTTGGGGTTGATGTCTGTAACAGCAATGTCAAATGCAGCATATCAAAGATTACAAATTGTACTCTGTTTTATAGGGTGGAAAATATCCTGAGGATACCAAGGTGCCGTTTCCAGGGCCCCTGTACAACTGGATAGACAACGCTAAGGTTTGCAGAACTTATATTATCACTCATGTTGTCAGAGAAAATCTTAAAGCCATGTTTATAATCTGAAGGACCCAGTTACCTACACAGGCATTATGTCTCCTTACAGGTGGAGGACCAGGTGAAGTTTCTTGCCCTGACCCTAGATCATATCATCCGCCTCATGGATGCCAGTGAGCACATGAATTCAGTGCAGTGGAACCTGAAGACTGTAGAACATTTTCTAACTGTCCTGAACAGGCAGTTATCTGATCTTAAAGAATGTGTAAGTCTTGTGTGAAAGTGCATTTGGAAACTCTTTCAGAATCCCATTCTATGAATTACATATAATCCAAAATTTTTCATAATAGTAATAGACCACTAACTCAGAATGAATTCCACTTAATCCTACAAATGCTGTTGTTCGTATAAAAAGATTTGTTGTCAGATTTTCTCTGACAACATGAGTAAGCTTAAGCAATAAATGTGTTTAAGCGAGACAGCAACTAATGTTAAAAAGATACAAAAGATATGATTGTAGAAGTATATAGACGCTGTATAAATATCTTTCATTGTTCATGTTAACTAATTTGTCATTAATGTTATTTATGCTAATTGCTTACATTTCGTTGACTTTTTCCAGGTGGCCCGATACCATCAGCCATCACACAAGGAGTCCTACGAGATAAAGATCAAAAGGCACTTCAGGACTTTGAAGAAGATTCTAAAGAAAAAAGTAAGTTTGGTTGCATTATATTATATTATATGTATGTGTGTTTCTATCTATAATAACATGTGCTAAGTATTCTTAGTACCATAAGAGTGTAAAAAAAAATGTTTTCTTCCATATAAAAAGCAAAGTCAGTTGTACACAGCTAACGTTGTTCCTCTTGTATTTTCAGGAATATAGTGCCCTTGCATGGGAGCAGATCCGGAGAGCTGTGAAACATCACCTTCAGAGGATGGACATCATCGCAAGCAATGCCAAGTCCTCGCTAAAAGTTTAACAGATGATCAGACAATAATGCCAGAAGAATGGCTTGGGACACATTCCATGGAGTAAAGAAAACTTACTGCAAACAATGCCTTACAAACAAAAACTGGAAAAATTGAATGTAACAAGTGTATTTATTTACACATTGCAATGGATGAAGCCTAGAGATGTATGTTATGCCTAATGGCTAATGTTTTAATATAGAGTTTACCGTATAATATATGTGTTTCCTATGAAAACTTGAAGTATTCGGATAAAGCAAGCTAATTCTTTTTCTAACAAATAAACCTTCTGTTTGTTTTATTTAGTTGCAAATAGGCCTCTGTTCCTAAACTATACTCTGATTTTTCACTGTGAATTTTTTTTGAAAAAGTGTTAAAAAAGAAACAAGCTTGCTATGCATCTCAGATCAGCTGTTTTTATTAACTCTCAGTCGGTTATGTTGTGATTCTTAGGAATATTAGGTATATTTCGTGATTGTTTCAGGTATTATTTATATTTAATTTAATTTACATATTTTTGTGCACAATTTTCTATCCCTGAATATTTATTGTTTTCATATACTGTTATTTATAGTTATTTTATTTATTTATTTATTGTCACTGCTCTCAAAATGTTTTTGTACTTTCAAATAAAAATTATTGATTGAAACTATAAAGTGTTTCTTCCATATATTTCCATTGATCCATTGAACTGTCCCACACCAGTATAAGTAGCCTACTAGAGGGTTGACAATACTTTATACTTGTGCTACTGTTGCTCTTCAGAGGTTGAAAATGTTCTTTGTGGTAGCCTTTTTAAAGAGCTTTAAATTGCATCAAAATGCAAACTAATTTTTATTCTAATATCCTGACATTTTTATAATGCAAATGCTTCATAAAATGCTTTATCTATAATGGACATCACGCAGAGGTGCAGAAGTGTCAGTATATGCACCGCTCTTCTCCAAAGGGCGCCAAAACCATATATGAGGCGCTAATCAAACTTTCTTCTGTGAAACTTTTGGTGTCCATACATCCATTTAAATTCGATCTGTTGTCGTCTAATGAATAAGTATTCCCCAGAATTCATTTTTTATTTTACTGCCTAGGTCGCGTTTAAGTGTGTTCCACACTTGATCTAATGATGAAAATACGTATCTATAGCATGAATTGTATTTATCGTGCAATTTTTGCGTGCATGATCCTGTAAACCCCTCGGGTAGGATTAGTGGTGTGGGTTAAGGAACGTATTACACGCCATAAAGTGCGCATCATATGCACGCGAATTTTTTTTTTTTTTTTTTGCGTATAAACTGCACTATCGATGCAGTAAGTAAGTAGGCTAATCAGTAAGTAGGCTAATATTTATAATACACTTTAGGACTAAAGTAGTTATATATTAATCAATATTTACTGAGTGGGAGTGACATCATTAAGAACTAATAGGTAGGCTAACTATGATAAATTATAAAGAATTACTAATTAATTACTAAATCACAATATTAATGTGTCTGATATGTGAGCATTTTTTTTAACGTGGTCATACGTGTTATCTAATAACTGCAGGAACTACTAATCTGGACGAGAGCTATTAGGTAACACTTGAGTAATTAGTGATGCATTTTATGTAAAAAAAGATGATTGATTATGTCTCAGACATACAATAATGTTCTTTATACTTTGTCAGTTAGTTAATTGTTATTAATTAGGCTAATCTCATTTAGTAATGTTTGATTACTTAACAAGGAACTATTTTCTAAATTTGATATTATTTACTGCTTAGTTCAGCTTGTTTCTGTTAATAGCAGAAGTATAGGCCTAGCTAAAGTGTAATAGGGAGACCAGGGATGGTTGTAACAATTTTGACATTTCTGTTTGCATCTTGGAGTACTTTTAAACCATTGGAAACAGAAAATGTGTGCTTTCGATTCAAACACAAGGAGTGAAATGTTACAATTCACCCCATAGTCTGGGTTAGTTGTAACAGACCCTCGGGTGAGATAACATTATTACATCCACAGAGATGATATGCTCATTTTACGTCCCTCAATTTGTCTTTCTCTTCCAAGACCTAGGCCAGGGGTGTCCAATCCTGCTCCTGGAGGGCCACCATCCTGCAGAGTTCAGCTACAACCCCAATTAAACATACCTGTACCAGCTAAACAAGGTCTAGGAGACTTCCAGCAGGTGTGTTGAGGCAAATTGGGAGGCCCTCCAGGACCGAGTTTAGGCACCTGTCGGCATACTGAAATTAAAATGAAAAAAGGTATTAATACAACTAAAAATGTACTTGGGGTA
This sequence comes from Gobiocypris rarus, assembly GCA_023029165.1. Taxonomy (NCBI): domain Eukaryota; kingdom Metazoa; phylum Chordata; class Actinopteri; order Cypriniformes; family Gobionidae; genus Gobiocypris; species Gobiocypris rarus. Next base: position 28,883,562 of record CM040934.1, on the reverse strand, counting down.
CGTTGTAACATGCTTCATTTATGTTACAACTATCTCAAGAGTCTTGCTGTAACTAATCCAGAGTCTTGTAGCCATGAGCTCACCCAACAGCTAACAGCCGAAACATTAGCACTAACAACTTGCGTGAAAAATATCTACACATATCTATCTTAATGAGTTTATCTACAAAGCAGGAATTGCATAACAAAAATAAAGGAAGTAAAAAGAGGTTACTTTCTTACATCACATTTTTCTAGTCTAAAATTTGATCTGTCTGCCACAGGGCTTTATGTTTGTCACATGTGGAATAAGGACTAAACAGAGTATGTGTGAAGTAAAATGAGTGTATCGGGTGATTTGTAACTTCCTGATTGGAGAAATCAGAAGTGTTACAATTAACCCCGGTCTCACTATAGTATAGTCCTGCATTACTTCCTGCAGTTACCTATTAATGACAGACCATTATTCCAAAGATTTACCTTCCGATGTTATGAAATACAAAATGTGACAACGTTGTAAATAAAACAAAGATTAGGCTATTGGAGTAGGCTACGTTTTCGTTCAAAATGTCACGTTTAATTAAGTGTTAGCCTACATGTTTCTTTTAATTAATTGTAAAATTGACTAGTAATTTCTGAGAGAACATTGTTTCTACTACACCAAACATTTTAAGTGTGTACGAAATGGTTCACTCTTTTTTTTAAGTGGTTATCTTGAAGCAGTTATAAGCATTTCAGTCAGAGGCACTTAAAGATGACTGACAGATGATTGATGATAGATCATGACTTTATCTTAGACATTTTTTCTAAGATCATAAAGAAATTATTCATAGCCTACAACACTGCCATATCCATAGCACAACGAAATCTTTATTTCTAGTATTCTTTGGTTTTGTCTCATTCAACTATTTTTACAAATCCATGATGATGCATTTAAAGTAGCCTGAACTATTTTTTTTTTAATCCGTTGGTCTCAGACTCAGTTCCATAATGATGCACAAGCACAACAGGCTAATGATATCATCTGTGTTTTTCCAGGCTATAGCCTACCTACTCAACAACAGAGGCTAAATGAATATAATGGCTAATTTCAGGCAAATGCGCTTCGTACGTTAACACTGGTGAAGATGGAATTTTCCGCTATTGAATGATGACGGTGTGGTTATTATTAATATAGCGCACACTCATTATTAGCTAAAGTGGAACACACTCTGCCACAGGCGCTGAATCGGCAGAATTGAATTCATAGAACGCGCGAGCACCTGGGAGTAAATGCTCGTGTGGTCTGGGGCTCGTAGGAAGTGAACTCTGCATGTGGTGGATCGTTGGCAGTTATGATTTGCTGATGTGGGTTGATGCAACACATCAAATAGGTGCTTCCTTTTCCCATTATCTAAGAAAATCTCTCATCAATTTTATGAAAGAAAAGAAATCACCCGTTCATTCATTGAAAGATATGGGACTTGCCCAGCAGCTTTTTTTTCGAGTTGAGAGAGAAAAGTGAAAATTGCACAAACACATTTTACTACCACCCTTCGGTCTCCTGATGAAGATGCAATTAAAACGTCATTTAAAAATGACGCTCATACAGCCTATGTGAAAATTAAAGCGGGGGGCATATTCATACTTCTTTTTTCTTTTTTTTTATTATTATTATTTTTTTTCTTTAACGTGAAAGTCAATGGCTTTATTACAAATGTCGGTTTGTGGTCTGTTTTTGGTTGACTTTAGAAAACCCAAGATGGCAATAATCCAAATAATTCCTTCTAAATAATGTTTTCTTGATAAGATAGGCTGAGTATTTTACCAGACAATGACTGCTTTGTGTCTAACAGAAAAACAATGTTAGACAAATATAACAAAGATGATGCATTATATAGGCTAGCAAATTATCAAAACAGTATTAATTTAGGATATTTTAAAGAAATATGGCATAACTACACTTTTCAAACAAAGCATTTAAAAAAATTGATAGATTTCAAAAATAGAAATATTGTACAAAATGAAACGTCTCGGACATTTTTAGGCTGACAGTCTTTGTAGAACCTGTTAATAAACTGTGGTTACTCTCACGTCAAATATAAAAGAAAAGTGCATGACCACAGAAACATTAGATAGATAGATAGATAGATAGATAGATAGATAGATAGATAGATAGATAGATAGATAGATAGATAGATAGATAGATAGATAGATAGATAGATAGATAGATAGATAGATAGATAGATAGATAGATAGATAGATAGATAGATAGATAGATAGATAGATAGATAGATAGATAGATAGATAGATAGATAGATAGATAGATAGATACCACATCCTCTTAGCCACAGCAAAGGAGAGAATGCACAGCTCGAAACAATAGACGCTGCGGTTTGCAAAACTTCCAGATTGCATTCTGCTTTCCATTCATCACTCAATTTTAGTATAAAACGGAGCATTTGCATCCATGTCTTCAGCAACAGATTTTCAATTAGTCTCAGCACCGTTTGTGATTGAACGCTATTGTACAGCTCCTTTTATTTTCTGGACTTGGACACTCAGCATCATCTTTCTGATCTTTGGTCTCCTAAAATACAAAATGGCACTTTGGAAATGTATCGCTTTATTGAGTCCACTTCTTTTTTTATCCCAAATGTGGTCAATGCCAACAAATTGCACCATGCGGCGGCCGGTTGTGAAACAAACTCACGATCTACTTGAGACTATGGTAAGTCGACTTTTTCCTCTCTTTTTTCTGTTCCTTTTTATTTCCCTTCGCTGCCTTACCTATGTCCTATATGCCTTTCCTTATAGGGAGGTCTTTTCCCTCGTGAATGTTTGGAAGAAAACATCGAAATAACCTTCCCGAAATCAGCACTGCAATCAAATGACTCCAGCCAGGTGAACTATAACAACACATTAGGCTATAGCTCCTTGACTGTCAACACTATTTTGTGGAATATTTACCAGAACCTGAAATGATCAAAGCATGTATAGCCTAATATTTTCTAACTGTTATGTTTAATTTTCAGAACATCGGTGTAGCAAAGGCAACGTATAAAATCATGGAGCACATTGACTCCCTGTTTGCTAACGACAGTTATCCAGAGTCCTGGAACCAGAGGAAAGTGGGGGATTTCCAAAACATAGTTTACCGTTTAACAACCGAGAACAAATGTGTAAGTTCGAAAAACATTTATTTGCATAGGCTATTATAGTTGAATAAATAAATGAGCATGCCTGTATTCATGTCATATTTCTCATCTGTGTAGATTATGAGGAGGAGAACGCACGGACCCGTGGATGATTTTCCAGCAAGAGCGGATGCTCTGAAAACCTACTTTGATAAACTGGCCACTCTCCTCAGAAATAAGGTACAGCAGATTTAAGAAGGTCTATGCATAAAACATGGACTACGCCGCACTCTAATTAAATTATGTGGTTTCATCCCATAGCCTATTAGTATATTAACTGCTGTCTTTTTTTCTCAATCAGGACTACAGTGTCTGCGCGTGGGAGGTGGTTCGAACGGAGCTCTTGCGTGTTCTCAACGTCATCCTCCGGCTTAAATCATCCAGAGTGTAGTTTCCCATAGACCGACTGACTATTTATTATTATTTATTTATGTATTTATTTATTTATTAATGTATTTATTTATTGGATTTGTAAACTGTTTCATTGTCTTTCTACCTAAAAGTTACATGATTTTATATCAAACTGTAAGATTTGTATATGTACATTGCTGAAATACATTATGTAGACATGTCACCTCTGATAACAGATCACTCTAAATTATAATGGACACATGCATTCTGTAAAGCTGCTTTGAAACTATACATATTGTGAACGGCCCTATTCAAATACATGTGAACTTAATTAAAATCACTATACTGAACACTCAATAAAACACTCAATGCAACTGAACACACATTTATCTCTGAGTGTAATTTACAAGATGCAACTTATAACTGAACAATGTCACAAAAGCATGAGTGCCCTTGTTTTGAATATCATGCTATAGTGCTGTAAAATTAAAGCCATGATTTTCATACAGATAGCAACTGTAAAAATTATTTTATATAACAGTTCGATAAACAAAAGGGTAACATTGATTGATTTTACACACAATATAAACAGTTTTTGGCCTATTACAAAACCCTTTTTGGCCAACCCTTACAAAAAATAAGTAGCACTTTACTTGAAGTCAAGTATACATAAGTAAACTCAAGTTTAAATATTTTAGTAAACTTTATCTAGTAAGTATAGTAATATCAATAGTATGTATTTCAGTACTACTTGGGAATAAATTCGCCCACTTTTTAGTTTGTAAAAGTATAATTTTAAGTGTACTTTAAGTGTGTGCACAACTACATTTTTCATTCAAACTGCAACCATACTATAATTGAACCTATATACACTATATTGCCAAAAGTATTGGGACACCCCTCCAAATCATTGAATTCATTCCAATCACTTCCATGGCCACAGGTGTACAGTCAAGCACCTAGGCATGCAGACGCTTCTACAAACATTTGTGAAAGAATGGGTCGCTCTCAGGAGCTCAGTGAATGCAACGGGGTACTGTGATAAATCTATTCCTGCAATTTCCTATAAATATTCTACAGTCAACTGTTAGTTGTATTATAACAAAGCGGAAGCAATTGGGAACAACAGCAAATGAAGAGGGGGTCAGCGCAGGCTGAGGCGCACAGTGCGCAGATAATTTTCTGTAGAGTCAATAGCTACAGACCTCCAAGACTGTGTGGGCTTCAGATGAGCTCAAGAACAGTGCATAGAGAGCTTGATGGTATGGGTTTCCATGGCTGAGCAGCAGAATCCAAGCCTTAAATCACCAAGTGCTATGCAAAGCTTCAGATGCAGTGTAAACGCCACTGGACTCTAGAGAAGTGGAAACGTGTTCTCTGGAGTGACAAATTACGCTTCTCTGTCTGGCAATCTGATGGACGAGTCTGGGTTTGGCGATTGACAGGAGAACGGTTTGCCTGAATGCATCGTGCCAAGTGTAAAGTTTGGTGGAGGGGGATTATGGTGTGGAGTTGGGCTTGTCCCCTTAGTTCCAGTGAAAGGAACTCCTATAGAGCCAGACCTTCTCCTCCAACATCAGTGCCTGAACTCACAAATATACAAATGAAAAAATTCCCATAAATGGTAAATGGACTGCATTTATATAGCGCTTTTAACAGAACCATGGCCATCTAAAGTGCTTTACACATTGCCTCACATTCACCCATTCACACACCATGCAAGGTGCCATCCAGCTCGTCTGGAGCAGCTGGGGTTAGGTGTCTCATGGACACCTTGACACTTGGTCAGGTGGAACCGGGGATTGAACCACCAACCTTGGTTTGTATACAATCTACATGAGCCACCGAGCCACTGCCGCACCTTAAACACACTCCTAAACCTTGTGGAAAGCCTTCACGGGAGAGTTGAAGCTGTTATAGCTGCAACTATCTATATAAATATATAGATAGTTCAATAAGAATAGAAAGACCATTCTAGTACATCTTACAAGGACGAAGGCAACCATCTCTGAAATCAGCTGGAAGGTGAGCATGAATTCATTCCGATGGTCATTGTTTGATTATTGATGTCATTGTTCATTAAGGAGTACATGATCATATACCTAGATAACTGGACTGAAAGAATATTCTTTTTAGTTTAAAAGAAGTATACTAATACACACTCGAATAATCTTTTTTTAAGGGAAGTGGTGTTCACTGCAGAGCCAAATGACATCCAGCTCCCTCTATCTCACCATTCACCCAAAAATGTAAATTCATAAATCATCAATTACTCACCCCCAAGTTGTTCCAAACCTGCATTTTTTTGAAGAATGTTGGTAACCTTAAGTCAACTCTTGCCTAAATTATATCTTTGTTAAGCATTTGAAATGACTTACAATTTTGTCAGAAGACTTAGTGTTCTTATTCAAAGTATTAAAATGCTATACATTTTTAAAAGTAATCAATTACATTTATTTGTATTTGTTACTTTTCTTTTAATAATAAACAAAAATGTAAAGGAAAATAAAACTTCATCATTAAAGTATAAAATACAATAATCATGCTTTGAATCAAAGGTCAGCTCTGGGCTTCTTCAGCTTGGTTTTTTTTTTTAATCTAATAGTCTTGATTGATGCACTGTAACTTTCCCAATCCCAGGAACCTTCTCAAGGCCTTGCAGGTGCAAGATATCCGCCTTTTCATGTCCTTCAACTCCAGGAAACTCAACTAAGATAGCCAATTTCCTTTTAAGTTTTTAGGAGTGGAAGCACAGTTCTTTGTGTCCTTGAAGGCACACATAAACACACACACTGTCCAGTTTCATCCCTCCTTCTCATGGTTAGGCACACACATTTTCACTTTCAGACATTTAATATACATTGATGTTACTGCATGGACGCTGTTGTATGAATTGAACTGAGCTGTGCTGGATGATGACGTCATTTTTTGCAAAACTGCTTTATAGATGAAATTAACTAGTTATAATGGAAATGAATCAACACTGAACTGACTTCAGCTGAACAAAATGTGAAATGTATTATTGTAAAGCTGCTTTGAAACAATCTGTTTTGTATAAAGCGCTAAATGTATAGGTGACTTGACTGAACACATATCTAATAATTACTGTACATCTCTGCTTATACAGTAGCTATAAGGCTTTTTTTTTAGAAAGAAAAAAAAGTATAAGCATAAGTGTAAGCAATGCCTATATTAAATACATTATCCAAATATGTGTAAAAGCATCTAAAATAAATAAACAAGGAGGCAGGGTAATTGCATTTCCTTGATATTATACTACAACAAGGGATAGGGTAAAATTAGAGTTAGGGTGTGGCTGGACCTTCAAGCCCCACATATCACGTGCAGAGAGGGGGACCTGGACGTCAAGCTCCACCCACTGGCTCAACTTTGCACATTTCCAAGCAACACACAGTAGCTGAGTTCCGTGCTTGAATTAATAAATAAATTCAGTGAAGGATTAAATAACTCATTTAGGGCCTATAGATTGTCACCATGAATTTAGAATATACAATACTTGTTTATGGAATATTGCAGTTTTTATCCGTACATATTTTATTCTTCTTCTTTTTATTAATTAATGTGTCCTCATAATATTTAATCAAAATAACTTCCCATCCTTCTTGCAGGGACATCACACACACACGCGCGCACACGCACACACACAAACAAGCAGCTAATAAGTCCCTTACAAGATAGTAATTACTTCTTTGGCCAAATGTGGAAGACTGCTGTCACATTTGACCTAGAAATTGCATGGCTGTGCAAATGTAGGCCGAATTTTTTACTATGTTTTGCCATGGCTTTATAATTGGAGGGAATTTTCTTTTGCCTATTATAATAACTACATTTATTTTTTGTTTTGAATGATGAGGATAGCAATTAAGCCAATGTTTTAACAATGGCCACACAGCAGCATTCGTGCTATGTCTTGGGTGTTAGAAACACATAATTTATGTAGCTATAGTGTTGAATTGCAATCAGTTCTAATATTCAAAATAATATCTGATGAATGATACGTTTGTTAGCAGAGGAGAATTGAATGATTAACTCTGAGTCTTTATCTTACTTGATCTTTGTTGACTTGGATGACTGGAAACAGCAGTAGGCCTGCATGTCTAGCGAGGTAGACGGGAACATTAATCAGGTTAAGGTCCTGATATGCTTCAAGCGAAATTGAAGAACCAACTCTTTTTTTAAAGCTTAAAACAGCTTGCCAAAGCGAAGGTTAACGTTCGGAAAAGTTCGCTCTGGCTGGTAAACACCTTTGTAGGCTACCGTCCATCGGTCCCGTGGCGACTTGGCGTAATTGGTGGGTGTACGCTGAGGCTACGCCTTCTTTCACGTGGAAATCTTTTCTAGACGTCCAGCGAAGAGGAGCGAATGTAATTTGGGCCTATAGATGGAGCTAGAATAACCAACCACACCCTAACCTTACCCCAACTTTATCCCTCCACCCCATTAGACATCCAGAGAGGTGGAGCTGGATGACATTTGACTGCAATCAATAGCCTTCCACTTGATTTCTCCTGTTCAGCTCGTTGAGATCATACAGTCTAAGGATCATACGCTATGTCCGTTGAGTGAAAACATGAACACACGGAGAGCTGCTTTACAGTAGAAAACTAAGTTTAAATTCTGATGAAACAAGAAACAGACACTGTTTTTCACAGTTTCTTTTTACAATCACTAGGACACATTTCTCAATATATATGTCATTTTTCCAAAACTCTACACATTCTCATAACCAACTTTCATTTTGGCACAGCAGTTAATTTCACATTCAAAATGTACTAAAACTAACAAAACACTTCATACATGTTTACATTACAGTGCATTATTCCAAAATTTCCCCTTTTGAATGGATGGTGATGAAATTGAGACTATAACACTTGTGTAGGTGTTTTACATCTTGCTTTAATAGTATTTTATTACAAAATTATTGTAGAAATGAAGCAAAATTCTGTCTTATTCAAGACATTTGACATTTGTATTTGTAGTCTAAGCAAATTGGCCTTTAGGCACTCTGATGTTTGGTGGTTGTTGTGTCGAAGTGAAAAAGGAATTAATGTAATTTGAAAGATGTAAAAAGCAGCTTGATTTTTATTATGCAGGCATATCCATGTATCCTTGTGCTTTATTAAAAATGTCTGCTGTTTTCAAATTTTGTTGTGTTTATTTTGTTATTAAGAGGAAAGCACATAGCGCATTTTTACACATTCATCTAAAAGCTGCTCTCATCAGGATGTTAGATAACAGTATCGCTGCTCACATATTTTCAAATCACATAACTTAATTTTAACCCTGTGTGTGTGTGTGTGTGTGTGTGTGTGTGTGTGTGTGTGTGTGTGTGTGTGTGTGTGTGTGTGTGTATGTTTGTTTTTGTGAAATATAAGGACCCAAATGTGTATAATGACATAGGTATTACAAGGAGAGGGTGCCTTATGAGGACATTACCCATGTCCCCATTTTTCCAAAATGCTTATAAAACATAGGCTACAGAATGAGTTTTTTTATTTATTGAGAAAGTAAAAATGCAGCATGTTTCCTGTGATGGGTAGGTTATAGGGGCAGTGTAGGGGGATAGAAAATTAGGTTTGTACAGTATAAAAACCATTACGCCTGTGGAATGTCCCCATAAAACATGGAAACACAACATGTGTGTGTGTGTGTGTGTGTGTGTGTGTGTGTGCGTGTTTGTGCGGTGTGTTTTTGTGTATGAGAGACCAGCCCAGTGCGTATCATGCTGTTTAGCCATAGCCTACAACAACAAATTTGCATTTGCTCTAGACATAGAAACAGACAAAAACAGGATGTTCCTTTGCAACAGTGTACAAACACAGGATATGTGGTTAAAGTGTGATCGCTATAGGTCTATTCAGATCTCATATATCATAATTTGTGCTTAAACTAGAAATAACTTCTGCTGGAACAAACAACTGCATAGATGCACAACTGCATAAGGTCACATCATCTATGTGTAAGGTCACAGAGAGAGAGAGAGAGAGAGAGAGAGAGAGAGAGAGAGAGAGAGAGAGAGAGAGAGAGAGAGAGAGAGAGAGAGAGAGAGAGTTTAAATATCAACCCCAATATTCCATACACGCGTGTATCTTATTTCATATTTGCTCATCAACCTTCCTTCCTTTTTTTATTGATAGCCTAATATATCTCTTTAAGATATTTAAAGTAATTTATCATATGATATACTTTGATAATACAAGATTCGGAGAGAGGTCAGTGTATTCAAAATGTATCTCTTTTATTCAGACATTACAAAAACATACAAAAATACATCATTCTAAAAGTATCAAATACTACTAAAGTGTTCAAGCTGTGAACTGTCCAGTGCTGAATGGAAATGGTGACGAAACGAATCAAAATCAAAAGTGAAACTTACAGTTATTTCCGTTACAAGTGATCAGACTTAGAAAGCGAATACACTTCTATAGTCACAGAAAAAGACAAATAATAAATAAATAAATAAATATATAAATAAATATATAAATAAATAAATATCCATGCGAGCAAGCATCTAGAGTTATGGAGATCCATACATGATGTCGGAGTTGTGCTTCAATATGAAGTTCAGGGTGCGCAGAATCTCACTTCTCACGATTTCCCATGCACAGTAACTGAAATCCTGCGCAGAAAAACGACATTTCAACATAAATATGTTTATTATATAACGCAAGAGATATGACTACAGTCATAGGTTGTGTACACACGCGTACCTTTTCTTTCAGAGTTGAGGATATAGCTTCAAAGTAAACCTTGAGTGAGGCGTCTCTGCTGGGAAAATCCTGTTCCACTTCAGACTTGCTCATGATCTACATTTGCCAGAAAACATGAAAAAATGAATGCAAATTATTTTAAAAGTCATACATATAAAAGGCTATAGATAAGGTGAAAATCGTTTCATTTTGACCCAAAATGACACAAAGGTATTGGTAATTGCATGTACAATTTAAAAGCAAATCCACATTGTTCTTAAAGGGACATCTTCCCTCTTCATACATAGAATACTTGATTATGATTCGTCAGTTGAGGCAGTCAGCTGTCAAATATTTTTTGCATTGTGTCCGTTGTCCAGGGCAACAACTGACCAGTGTTTCTTGGTGCTGAAAAGCTTTTGCTGAAAGCTTTTGATAGGCCTACTAAAGTTCAGGAATATAGCCTAAAATTAAAGATAACGAAAAGATCGCTTGGAAGAATTATGGGCTATAGCTACAAACCTAGAAAAGACTCATAGACTGCAACATAACTCAATGGGCCTGAATTAAATTATATAGCCTAATTATAATTTAGTCACTTATTATTTGAACAAGCTGTCATGAAGACATTAAACTTGACAAAAATTAAGTTAGCTGTTTTCTTACGCATTTGCTTTCCTCGATCTGCCGGTATACGATGCCACGGAACTCAGTCATTTTGCCTGCATCCCACTGGTCTGGAACACTGTAGTCCTCGAACAGTGCGTCAATATTCTGGAGTGTCTGGTAAACAGCCTTTTCAACACCAGTTACCTTCAGAAACAGTTGAAGAGTAAACTCATGCTCACAAAATCATAGTGCAAATTCAAACGGTTATTCAAAGGTTTTACCTGATGCGTGCTGGACTCGAACACATTTTGCGGGAAAGATATGGAAACGTGGTCGTCCAGGCATTGCGAAGGGAAAAGGCCGCCCTAAAAAAAATAAAAATAAAAATAATATATTATTTCAAGAATGTATACTTTATATTTGCCTTCTGAACCTTGTACCTCTGAAAAATCTCTGCAACGATTCTTACCGCAGTCTCTATAAATGTACAGGTTTTCTCCATTAAGTCCTTCCGAAGGATGCAGTTTGTTGGCAATGACCAAACCTGCGCAAAGCAGAAAAAGGTGCACATCCAGGCCACACGATGAAGGTCCATTCTGACAGATGCCTATATAGAGAATCGGAGAGCATATTATGAGTTTAAAGTAATAATAATTCGATTAATTATAAGCCACTAATTTGACTGCTTACCTTGTAGAATTGTTGTGTATCGTTCACAAGTGGTGTTCGTTGTTATGTGATATACCCACAGTAGGTCCTCAGTTTATATGCATTTTGGATCGAAAAGTGTTTGAGAACATTGATCACTTTCCGTTTTCGGGACGTCTCCGCGGTTTGAGTGGTTTTGTAATTACGCCGACTTGTGTCTTTCATTCCAGTGTATCCAAAATCAAGACAGATTTCCCCTTTTTGAACGTTCATAAACGTTCATATGAAGCCACGAGACCATGTGTTATAATCTCATAACTATTGCACTTTAATTCGTCTTAAAATATGTATATGGTATCTAAGAGCCGAAGGTACAAACGAAACCCAATAAAACAAATAAATACATTCCATTGTAGGCCTCTTTATACTTATGGTAGATGAGTAGTGACACACTTTGAGCTAAAAACAAGCACTGTGGCATGTTGACACATGTTTTGTTCACGACAGAACTAGTTTAGCTATAATTTAGGCATAATCAAGTGCTAGATCTTAAGGATTAGTCATAAATGAGCTGTTCGACAAAATTATCATTCTGTTGAAACATTTTCGAAGATGATCATTCTAATTAAGAATTCGAAATCAATTCACCGAATTGTCGTGAGATTGTGTCGGCATATCATGTGATCAAAATTAGGCTTATATTTTACTCTCAATTTGACGAGAATTACATTTTTATTAGGCTACAATTAAAATAGGCGAATTGATTTCCCTTGCGTCAGGTGTCGAAAACTCAAAGCCCTCACGAAGAATTTTTTCGTAGTAAAAAAAGTGAAAAGAATTATGTTACATTAAAAGCAGGAGGTTAACCACAGAATATGATCATAATACTGCACTGTATATTTGTGACATGCAGTACGGTCATTCCTAAAAGTGCTTGCAATCACAGATCCTTTCTTTGGTAGATTTCTGCTCTCAAGATTCTCTGGTTTTGGTATTGGTCTCGGCCTGCGGTATTAAAACAGACCACAGTCACAAATGCTCTCAGATTATTCATTTCAATATTTAGCTTTTTTGTAACAATAAAGCTGTTGACGGATGATGATTTTAGGGTTCTTTTTCAACACGATCTCATGACAATGCGTATCAATAGTACGAGCGTGCAATCTCGTAGAATGTATACGCCAAAACTCATTTTGGCGTGCATATGGTACGCCGTTTTTGGCGTGCATATGATACGCACTTTATGGCGTGTATATGACACGCTTTTGGGTAGAAAATGAATAAATAGGCCTATTTTGAAAAGATTTTTTTTTTAAATGATCAATAACAATAACAATTGCTGATAACAATCTCTTGTGGCTTTTATTTAGTCATATTTATAACATAAATGTCAGCTATTTAATTTCATTAATTTTCATTTTGAGAGCTGAACAAAATAATTATGCACCAATAGCAGACTGGGATTTGCCCAAGATGGCTTGTGTTGTGTGTGTTTTAATATTTGTGCATGTGGCCTTTTGTGGTTGTGGTTTTATGTGCAAGAAGAAGGAAAAAAAGATTGTTCGTTACTCTTGGTTTGTTTCTAGTGAAATGATGACTGGTATATTTCAGTCTCGTGGGCTCATGGAGAGACCCCGGCTGGCATATACTACCCTGGAAAGTGAAAATGAGGCAAGGGAACTGAAAGAGTGTGTGGCTCTGAACCAAGCTGTGACAAAGAAAAATCGCATTCGTCCCTCCCTAACTGGTAAAAATATCACCGTATGAGGTTGTTTAAGGGCAAGAGGAAGCAAGCACTGTGGTGGCTCTGCCAAGCGCCTCAGGGAGATTTAAAGTCAGAAAGAGATCAGACATACCTGACTCCTGAATAAACCTTTAACAACTCATCAACACGAGTTTATGACTGATTTAGACCAAACAAGAGGTTATTAATGTCGTTCCCTTTAAGTCACACAAACCTCAACAAATCCAGTAGAACTAGAACTTTTTAGTCTAATCAGTAAACGCGAAAGCTAAATTCTAATTTGTAGCCTACTGATTCTGATTTGATAATTTCTTAATAACGAACATTCTTAAAGGGTTAGGAGTTTAAGTGAATAGAAATATGAAGTCATTTCTATTCAAATGTTCATTCTGTAAAAAAAAACAAAAAAACAAACAAACAAAAAAAACAAATCCCTCTAAACGCAGGAATTGCACTTAAGGTTTTAATTCAATTAATTTAATACAGTCATTTTAAATCTTGTATAACAAAAAATAAATAAAAATAATTTGGCTTATTGATCATATATATATATATATATATATATATATATATATATATATAGGCTATATATATATATATATATATATATATATACTTTTACAGTGTAATGATCTTATTAGCTAGCCACATAATGTAGGAATTCTGTGACACTGCGTGAAAAAAAATACAAATGTTTAAGGTTCAAGCCTCAGGGCAATGAACTAATATCACGGCAAAAGAAAATGTTTTATCTCTTAAAAAATAATCCTTTTTAAAATGGTCACTGCCACTGTGCCATGATCCCAGCCTGTTTCCCTGTCTTGTGAGGAATTCGGTATTTCCTGTCTTGTGCCATGTTTTGTAGTTCTTTGTAGTTTTTCGTTATGAATAGTTTCCCCCAGGTGTTGCCTATTAGCCACTCCCCCTTGTTATCTTGTTAACCTTGTTTCTCTTATATACCCCAGTGCTTCTGTTGTTGTTTGTCGGTAGTTGCGTTTCTGCCTGTTTTTGAATACCCTTCACTCAAAAAAAAATATTTTATGCTGCTGTTCACTTTATTTAGGCAATTCCCCTTGATTTAACACAATTATATCAGGTTTCTGGTTTAAATGTAATTGATGTATGTTAAACCGACTTAAAACTGTTACTCTTTGACATAACTTGATGTTTTCATTTTGAAATAACATGTTTCAATCAAGTAACCTAATCAAATGCCAATACGATCTTGTAAAAGGTTTTGTAAATGTTGGAAAAATAGTACTTCATTAAATAAAAATCAATTGAACTGGTTTACTTGTTTTGGGTTTTTTATATTCATTTTAGAATAATTAAACATAATAGTTTTGAACAAAATTAAGAATGTGAACCTGATTTAAATAAATGGCATTGAATTAACCTTATGTAAAAAACGTAAATTTCCTGAAAATAAACAATGTTAATTAAATTCTACATAACCCAATTACGTGGAACCTGTTGAAATAAAAAAAAAAGTTAATCCAACGTATCATTTTTTTGTGTGTTGTTCTTGGATTTACTTGTGTTGTTTTGTTCTTAAATCGGTTATGCTGTATTTGGATTCTCATCTCTCCTCATACCTGCTCACATGTGGTACATTGGAATAAGGGATTTTTGAAAATATTTCCAGTTCATGCTGAATGTAGGAAGAAGCCGATGGCTTGCTGAGAGTATTTTTTGTAACTGCATGTGTATACTAAAAAAAAATACAATTCAATATAATTGAAGCAGATACTGCCATCTAGTGGCAATTATTTTGAGAAGAACATCAGCTCCATCACTTCAACAAATAGATGCAAGACATTACACGTAAACAGAGTAACCGGATTCTATGAATACTGATATTCTTCAACCTGGATAATTCAATTTATAAGACCCAAAACACATGATAAACCTCTATTCAACGAAGAAAAGGCAGCCAACTGAACAACAGCAGCAAAGCAAAAGCAATGAAGGAAAGAGAGGCACACATGATTAAGGTACATTGTATAAATATATTTTATTTAACACAGCAGAAAAATCATAACACACCACAACACAACACAACACACACAACATACTACAACCTGTCTTAATGTATTATAAGGTAGCACAGATTTTAAGTAATTGTAAGTTCACAATAGATTTAATAAATGTATACATTTATGCATTTTGACTTTTCTCAATTCCTCATGAAAATACATGACTCTCTTGGCTTGTCATTTGACCTGACCTTCAAACATCAAACTGTGTGGCCTCTGTGTATCAGCCACTTAAAAGAAACACAGAATTGATTTGGAAATAGAGAAGAGGAATCGTGGGTCAGTTGCACTGAAATCAAGAGGTTAACCATAGACCATAACACTGCACTGGTTTGACATTATGGTCAATACCAAACGCTTAAGAGAAAACATATTTTCAGTGGTCACTTCTCTGGAAAATATTGGCTGAGAGAGTTGAGTGGGTGTCAATGAGGGAGATCTACAGTGAGGTCCCATGGGAAATCCTCCTCAGTATTACTGTCAGCACCATCAAACTCATTCCAGGAGATGTCATTTATCTGGAAAATAAGGTTATTATTTGTTAGCCCTCTGATTAGCTGTTGCTAAACCACTGACCAACTGGACAAGAACTGAAAGTGACTTTCATATGGCAATTGTTCCTCATAGCAAAACTTATTAACTGATTTTAGTTGAATTAAATTAGAGTACTCTGGTATGCATGGGACAACATTTAATGTATTTTTTATACAAGCTTTCATAGTAAAAAGACAAATTATGACTGAAGTGTAGAATTTCGTTCTCCGTAAATGGAATTAATTTTTGATAAATTACTGACTGGATTGTTCAAAGATCTTGAAGGAACACTTACTTTTATGACTCCTTCTGAGTTCTCCTCTGGAAGGATCTCATCTGGATCATACTTGATTTCAATTGCTACTTTTCCATTTCCTGTGAGACATTAATTACATGAAATGGATGTTTCCACAGACTGCAATGTATTGTATAATGGCTGTATAGATTGTGTGATACTTACCCAAGATCATGAGAAGCACTTTTTCAAAGGCAACCACCACAGCTTTGTCTTTGGCTCGTTTCATTAGTGTCCCTCTTTTTCTCAGCTTTTCCTCCGGGTCTAATAGAGTTTAGCAGATGTTCAATATATAAAAACTATATTGTATTTATTTGGCCTTTTCATGTAGGGCTATTACATGGCAAGGACAAGGTCAAATAAATTAACAAAAAGGTAAATAAGCAAATGTACTAACAAAGAAGATACTTAATAAAAATATTAGTTTAATTATATATATATCAGATTTACTTCTGTTAAAGTTGTGTAAATTACATAGTAAATGTGTAACTAGTAAAGTAACGCATTGCTTTTAAATGTACAAAAAATATCTATAGTATAATTGTATATATAGTAGTTACTTTAAATAAGTTAATAAGAGGCGTTGTGTTCACTGTGTGAACATAATGGTTATTGTAGTTCTATTTAGACTAATGTGAACAAGCATTTACTCATCTCACTTTCACAAAAACAAATTCCATATTCCTTACAATAATTAAGAACAGTAAAGTGCAAACTCAAAAAAATTACATTAACCTGCAATAATATGTTAAATAACACAAATATACTTTAAGGGTTTAATCTCACTTTATTAACCATTGTCTTTGCTGCTGACCTTTGACAATTCAATTCAACCGTATGAATAAGCTAAATGACTTTAGTTAAACATCACATTTGCATTTCATTTTTTAGTTTTTATTGCTGAAGTAATAGTGTTGAACTTTCTTCTCCTGCATCTCCTATTCTTCTGTAATCCAGAATGGCAGCACAGCTGAAAGGTTTGTTTGAGCTGCGTACTCTAATGTACAGGAGTGAATCTGCATTTCCTTCAGCCTGAAGAAAAACCCCTGGAAAGCATGCCTGCAACCTTTAGCCAAAAAAGCGTAACGGCTAAAGCAAACGCTGTGGAGGTACACAGGGAAGGAGACAAGAGGCTTATTTTTTGCTTTAATTGATATCAAAGGCTTCACTATACTGAATAAACAGATTTTGTGAGGAAATTGCTAGTCATTTTATGAATCATCAGCCTGTTCGCTAATCTTCAGCCTTCTTACACTATATGTAGGAACTATATGTAGATTTTACCTTAATAAAAAAAAAAAATATTTTTAAGAGAAGGCAGAGTAGGGAATGATGTGGCTCATTTACAGCATTACCACCACCAGCAAACGTGGTGTGTAATATTGAGTGATATTGTATATTGTCATAATCAACATTACTGATGTTTTCTTTCTTTGGTTTTCAGGTTTTTAATAAGACTTGAATGACTGAAATTCACTATGATGCTGATATAACCCATTTTAATGAATAAAGAAATAAATATTGTATTAGATTGCTGTTTATATGAGGCTTAATAATTTCACTTGCTGTGAAAGGGCCTTTACATTTGCCAAAATAGGACTTTTGTTAGTTTGTTATTTAAAAACATCCTATAACACCCATAGTACTCGTTACATCATAAGAGGAATGGCATCTTTGATAATATTAGTCTCACTGTTTATTTTTTTTAGGTTTACTGTAGTCAGCCGGATCCAGGCCGTATCCAGATCAGATGGTGACACGACCACAACGCATCCCTGAAGTGTCTGTAGAGATTGTGTATAGACTCTCCCCTGTGAAGGCCTAATCGACATGAAATCCAATAGCACTGGTCCTTAACAAATCTGTCTACGACGTGATGACTCTGATCTTCAACCAGACTGGATAAATATATTCTGAATGTTCCGATCCAATCTGACTTCTGACCTGTAATGCTGCCTGAATCATAATCATACACTGTTTGTTGGCCAGAGGAGAACTGGCCCCCTAACTGAGCCTGCTTTCTCCTGATTGGTTCCTTTTTTTCTAAAAAAATAAAGCACATTGCTTGACTCAAGCCAAATCACCTTGATCGTTGTCAACAATCTCCTCTGCCACACCGACCCCCTGGCAGCTCACTCCATGCTGTGGGAAGGTCAACTCTGCTATGCAGCCATATTTCAAAAGCACACCCTGGTCATCTGTTTCTTCTTGAAACCCGGCATCCAGACATTTTGAGATGTCCTTCAACTGTTGAAACACAAAAAATGTTTGTTATACAAAGCAGCCATTAACAGATGCACACTTATCCAAGGGAGAGTCTATTCAGCCTATATCATCCATATTGATGCTTACAGTGATAATGCGAGTAGACCAGCCGTTGAAGCCCAGATAGTGATTAGCCAGGTTGTGACATTTGGAAAGGCTAAGAGGATTAGTGCTATAGAAGTACAGATTCTGCTTTGTACTCAATCGGACCTGAGGGGTTGGTTGAAAGAGAGAATAACAAAAATATATGCAAAATAAATTCAAACACTCAAACCCAATGTACAATTTTAAAGCTGTATCTATCGCTGTAATACATCAGGCTACCTTTAAAGGAGAGCTTTGGAAAAGACACTGTTTATCGGTGGCCCGCTGAGCTTTGGATGCCTGTACTGATGAATAGAACTTCACCATTGCGTAGAACCCAGGTTCTGCCACCGTGGCATTAGGACACACCTTCAAAAGGTAAAGAGCTCCAAATGCTGAATACACGCTCCACAGGGACTCCTGTGAAGTCAGGTGATACAGTGGAAGTTTAATAAACAGTAATTAAGGTTAAAGTTGGGTGCATTTATGCTATTACAAGTGATTTTGCACTAAAAATCCCTAAAGTTAAGCAAGCCTTGTTATGCAAATATAAAGCTTATGCAACTGTTATATCTATGGGCAAAAATTAAACATAACCTGACTTACAGAGTAGGTGAATGGTTTAGTAATTCAATACATATCAATAATAAGAAGAAATGTAATGATATAATATGTTTTAACTTACATAAATATAGGCCTCTGAAAATGTTGGCTGAATGTCCCAAATAAAAATTGTTTTGTTGTTTTCGAGAGGGACTCGAAACTCAATTATATCGACCTCAATATCCATTGAGTTATGGGTTTAAATAAAGCGACCACTCGAAAACCGTGTTGTTGCCTTATAAAACATTTAAATGCATGTAAAACTAAACTAGATAAATTGAGTAACTAGTTTACATTGCTCTCCTCCACGACTTCCGTAAATAGAATTGCAGTTCGCGCTCTTAGACGTCATAGGACGTAATGCGCTGTGATTGGATCAGTGGAAGGAAGCTCTCTACACATGGCTCTGGATTTAACAAACGAGAGCTTTCCGCGTAGTAGGCTACAGAACGTTCCCAACATTTCAGAAGCGTTCAAAATAATAACCAGCTAAATCAATGTAATCTTCTCATAATCTTTATATTTAGAGACCTGCAGCGTACATCTTTCTTTCTTTTTTTTTTTTTGCTAATCTTTTATTTTATTTTTAAAAGGTAAAAGTTTAGAATATCTGGATGATTCTGGTTTAACAACATAGTAGTTTTTTCCCCGGTCTATTTTTAAGTCATTCATTGTTGACGCATTACAGCTTATGGTAGGGCACAACACAGATTGTGAAGAATATCCGAGCATCCAGTCAAAATTGAAGGCAGGCTACGTGTAATGTTGAAAAAGGTAAAACAAAAATTAAGCCACACATCTGATACAGCAGACACATTGAATGCAGTTTAAAACTTTAATGGATTAAGACACACAGCTTAAAGAGAACAGCACGAGCTAAATAATCAGACAGACAATCAGACATGTTAACATTCACACACTTGGGAGTGAACCCAGCTATCTAAACCGACAAAATACACCTTTAGCCCCTTTTGGAGCCATATACTCCAATAGTATATAGTCAAAGTGATTTGGGCACTTTTGAAACATTACCATAAATTGTTTAGCACCACTGTGAAATGTTAAATCAGATTCAACCTTAATGTCTTAAGTTTGTGAGCACTCCACAATGAGAAGAATAAAAACATTTGTGGTAGGTAGGGTTTAGATATGGGAAGGAACTAGAGAACAGACCTAGCCATGCCTAGTTGACATTTCCTGCATATATAAGACCAGATAATAAGGCTTTAGGAGGTTTTGAGGATTTAAACTGGTTTTAGATTTGCACAAATGTTTTACAGGCTTTAACTAGTACAACATTGGCGCCCTCTACAGGGTGCAGTTGGAATCAAGGGATCTCCTGCAATTTGCAACCCTCAGGTAAGTTTCCACCTTGTGCATGTCCTTCTTGAAGCAAGCCAGAAGACGAAAGCTCTCTCTGAGGCTGCTCTCCCCCATGGTCAAGTAGAAATCCTCAAAAGGCAGCGGCAGGGATTCGTTATCATCCATGTTTGGTTGACCATCCAGACATCCCTGTGCAGATACAAATAGCCTATTATGGCATAGCTATCCAAATAAGCCCACAAAATGGAAAACTATCATCACACCTCCTGATACGACCGCTAGACACATTGTGTGAAAAAAGTCTAGCCTAGATTAAATCTGGTCTCTCTCACCTTGATGAGCACACTGATGCCGACTTTCAAGTCAGCCAGCTTCTCAGTGATCTGGTTGGGGTTCCCGACGGTCAGGCTGTTTGAGACGGTTCCGCTTAGGGTCTGGCTGGGGAACTCCCAGGACTCAATGAGGCGGAAAGAGATGCGAAGGAGCTTCAACATCTGAAGAAAGAAAAAAAGAATACCAGAGGCTTCAGAGCACTAGCCATTTTTGATGTTTATGCTGCCCTTATTTTGACCAGAGAACTTTTCATCTCTTAGCATTTTCTGATTATTATTGAGTAAAATAGTCATCCAACTGTGTGAAAACAAAAATGTTTCACTTTTACCATGCATGTACTCTAATGTTGCATTTTTTTCATTGTTTGATATTACTATTTGTTTCATAGTTCTATATTTTGTTGAATAAAACATAAGAGGTCGGATTTATTTTTTTTAACAATATTTTCTACTTACTGAGCTCTTCTGCGTTTCATCTTTTCCAGTGGGCGCCTCAATGGAATCGGAGTTGCAGAAAGACAGAGGAAAGATTTTACTCAGCTGTCTGCGTTCCTCAGGCAACAGGTTATCCTCCTTGAAAGGAAAAAATATTAGTATAATACATTTTACTCACTCAAACAACTAAATCAATAAATAAGATAAACCAATTAAAGGGATAGTTCACCCAAAAGGTCTGTCATCATTTGCTGTATGTTGTATGAGTTATTTCTGTTTAACACAAAAGATATTTTGAAGAATGTAGGTAACCAAGAGTTGAAGGGCCCCATTGACTTCCATAGTATTTTTATCCATACTATGCAAGACAATGGGACCCATCAACTTTTTGGTTACAGACATTCTTCAAAATATCATCTATTGTGTTCAGCAGAAGAAAGAAATTCCTACAGTTTTGGAACAACTTGGGTCAACTATCCATTCAAGTCCTAAACTCATATTTCACTTTAATAGGTGTGACCAATTGTTTTTGTTCTAAATGACAGGTTAGAATCTGCTCGTTCTGAATAGATTTGAATGGAACTCTCACAAAGTCATTAATCATTTTTGCAGCCAGCTGATGCAGGTGTTGAACACGGATGACTGCGTTGTTGAAGAGCCGCTGGTTCTCTGAGGCTCTCCCTTGGTTCACCAACAAATTAACCAGCACCACCGACAACAGCACTAATGCTAGGAGAAGAAAAGAAAGATGTTCGCCATTTTCAACATAGTTGCTCCTGATAAAATAACCAAGATTTTGGAGATCAAATACATGTTTTTGTTTTATTTGCCATGCTCTAATAAACTCGTTTACAACTATGAAATTAGTTTTACAGCTAAGTAGAAATCACAAAAAAAAAAAAAAAAAAAAAAACATTAAATGACATGCAACAGAAAGCATCACATCCATACCTCTAGCCATTTCGTTCAGGGTAAGCAAACTCTTGCGGTCTTAATTGAAGGCTTGTGAATGTTTGTTTTCCTGTCGCAGTTAAACCGATATTTATATGTGGCATGAACATGTTTTGATGCATCCTAATCAGAAACATGATAGTTCCCTTGCTTTAATATGCATGCTACATGTATTTAGACAAAATACATTAGTGTTGTGGTTCCGGACATTTATGTAGCTTTTCCATGACTCTGGTATGATGTTGTTGGTACTAAGAAAAAGCAGAAAGGTCATCATTGTATTATTGAATATATGAAATCATTTGTATCATTTGAAGGAAATATAAAGAAACACATAAGCAATATTTTCTTCCATGTAAAAATTTGGTGCAATTATGTAAAATATAAGTAGGTAAATGTTTCAATCTAGTGGTTTTCATGCTATAATCTATATAATGAGGAGATGTGTGTATCACCACGTTGGGAAGGTTACTTTGGAAATGTAATAGGTTACAGAGTACAAGTTACCCTATTTAAAATGGTGTAGTGTAACTGTTTTTTGATTACTTTATTAAAGTAATGTAACATTTGATTACTTTTCTATTTTCCAGCACTACAACACATTTTTATCACTGCCCATGGTGGCACCTCTCAGACAGGTTGTAGCCTAAAGCTTCCAGTGGCAATGGATTTATGTAAATTAATTTTAGTTTTGTTTATTATAAATGCAAATTACAAATTTCACTGAGACACATGATAATAAACACCCTTGCCTCAATTCTACGTGGCATTGATTCAAGGTGCTGAAAGCATTCTTTAGAAATGTTGGCCCATATTGATAGGATAGCATCTTGCAGTTGATGGAGATTTGTAAGATGCACATCCAGGGCACGAAGCTCCCATTCCACCACATCCCAAAGATGCTCTACTGGGTTGAGATCTGGTGACTGAGGGGGCCATTTTAGTTCAGGGAACTCATTGTCATGTTCAAGAAACCAATTTGAAATGATTTGAGCTTTGTGACATGGTGCATTATCCTGCTGGAAGTAGCCATCAGAGGGATGGGTACATGGTGGTCATAAAGGGATGGACATGGTCAGAAACAATGCTCAGGTAAGCCGTGGCATTTAAACGAGGCCCAAATGGCACTAAGGGGCCTAAAGTTTGCCAAGAAAACATCCCCCACACCATTACACCACCACCTCCAGCCTGCACAGTGGTATCAAGGCATGATGGATCCATGTTCTCATTCTGTTTACGCCAAATTCTGATTCTACCGTCTGAATGTCTCAACAGAAATCGAGACTCATCTGACCAGGCAACATTTTTCCAGTCTTCAACTGTCCAATTTTGGTGAGCTCGTGCAAATTGTAGCCTCTTTTTCCTATTTGTAGTGGAGATGAGTGTTACCCGGTGGGGACTTCTGCTGTTGTAGCCCATCCGCCTCAAGGCTGTGCGTGTTGTGGCTTCACAAATGCTTTGCTGCATACCTCGGTTATAACAAGTGATTATTTCAGTCAAAGTTGCTCTTTTATCAGCTTGAATCAGTCAGCCCATTCTCCTCTGACCTCTAGTATCAACAAGGCATTTTCGCCCACAGGACTGCCGCATACTGGATGTTTTCCCTTTTCACACCATTCTTTGTAAACCTTAGAAATGGTTGTGCGTGAAAATCCCAGTAATTGAGCAGATTGTGAAATACTCAGACCGGCCAGTATGGCACCAACAACCATGCCACGCTCAAAATTGCTTAAATCACCTTTCTTTCTCATTCTGACATTCAGTTGGGAGTTCAGGAGATTTTTCCAGAAAAGCAACTGCCATGTGATTGGTTGATTAGATAATTGCATTAATGAGAAATTGAACAGGTGTTCCTAATAATGATTTAGGTGAGTGTATATATGTGTATATGTCCCCCCTGTTTGAATCGCCACGCTCCAACTCGTACGTTGGTCCACCGACATGAGAGTTGGACGCTCTAAAAAGGAGGCTAAATGCTTCAACCTCTAACATTAGTCACTAGAGCATCTCTTGAGATCAGAGGGGTGAGGTTTACTTGCACAGAAACTACTAGCTAGCCTCCATTACACTCACTCCCCAAACCTCACTCCCATCCTGGTCACAGCACCAATGTAACCCCTCCTGTTCAAACCACCCCGCTCCAAGCGGGACTCAAACCCTGGTCCGCCGGCATGAGAGTCGGACGCTCCAGAGGCTAGAGGATGTAACCTCTAACGTCAGTCGCTAGAGCGTCTCTTTATCAGATCCTAGCTTTTTAAGGAAAATATTCAGATGTAACCCCCTTTATAATCAGTAACATTTTCATAAGTAACTGTAATTTAATTACACTGTAATGGATTACAGTTACATTTACTTTGTAATTAAATTACATAATCTAGTTATATGTAACTAGTTACTTCCCAACACTGTAAATGGTATCATCTCCTTCCGAAAGGACACGTTGTCAATAATTATGAGAGTGAATCAGGTCATATAGGTGTTTGTTGTCACTGTGGGGATGTGGGAGGATTTTCCTATTCAGGTGTGATGTTGCCCAGTGTGTAATATTCAGCAGTAATGGGGTTGCGAAATGTCAGTGTGACATTAATAGTTTAATCCCTTTTCTGGAAAAACAGAATATAATCTGTTACCTGACCCTCATGTTTTGCCTGTCACTTTAGGTTAGTGGTAAAGGGACCAAAGAGTAGCAGTGTGTCCTGGACAGTTGAAGTTGGATAATTCATTAGATTAGACCAATATTGAAAATAGCAAATGGTGAATCTCACAAATCTGTCAAATATAACATATGGGTCATATTTTCCTCCACCAAAAAATAAAAAAAAAATTAATAAGAAAAATATGAATTAAAACTGCCTAAAGATAATGAATCCTGTTTTAATAAATGTATTTTATGTTTATGACAATTAGGCACATTTAAAGTTGTCATGAAATCAAAGTTGACCATTCTTATTTTTTAATGGAAGATTTCAGTATTTATTAATCTTTTTTTAAATGAATGTGCTCTCTTAATCTTTAATCAAAATAACTTCCTCTCGCAGCGTCATCTCTTCTCCTCTCTGATGACGTGTTTACTGGCATGAGGGCAGGGCAACCTGTCACTCACATGACATCAAAACAATAACAAACCCCAAACTATTTTTCATAGACAAAATCAAGTCCCGCCCTACAATGTTTTCTTGTTCAAGAAGCCGTTTCACTTGGATGTACGTCACAATAAGGAAGAAAAGTCTGTGCCATCTTAGATTTCAGGCCGACTTTAATACCACTCCACCTCAGCTGCCTAATTTAATAGAAAGTGGGCTATTACTTAAATTTTATAAATCACATTTGTAAAGTACAAGTTTAAATCATTTTAGTAGTATTTATAAACAGTGCTGGGTAGTAGGCCTAACTGATTTCATGTGCGTAATCAGATTCCAAAAATTGTAATTAGATTATATTTTGTTTGATATATTCTCGTATTCTGAGTATTTGATTCTCCCTACTCGCCTACTACTATTTAATATTTAAAATTTTCCATTCTAAAAACACCCACTGCTTATATGCGTTCAGAAGCTCTTCCAGGTTTGTGGAATCGCACACACAGACCGGCCACTAGTCATGTGACTATCACTAAAAACTGAGACCCACACAGCATTTGACCACTGAATTTACAGAAATCATTTCACTTTCAAGTGTTTTCTCAGCACTGCATACCTAATCCACTCCTGAAATAACACATTAATAATTATTAGCATTTATGCATTTGGCAAACACTCACTTACATTGCATTCAAGGTATACATTTGACATTTTTGTCAGTTCTTGCTTTCCCTAGGAATCGAACCCATGACCATGGCACTGTAAGCGCCACACTCTACTGTTTGAGCTACAGGAAAGCCAGTTGTCACTCCGTTTCAATTAGTTATTTAACCATGCATTAATGTTGTAAGGCTTTTGTCTTTCAAACACATTAAAACGTAAAAATTCACATAATTTCATATTTACATGCAATGTAAGGATTCCCCAACGTTTTTGTCAGCTGAAATTGCAAATAGGGCTATATTATTTTTCTTTTGATATTGGAGTGAAATATGACTCCTTCACTGACATTCACACAACATTCAAGTAATATCATTCTTTTTACATTTAAGATAAAGGAGTAGGCCTATATATATATGCCCTTTTTTCCATGAGCTCTGAGGGTTTTTTTTGTTGTTGTTGTTGTTTTTTTGCATTTGGTTTACCAAAAGCCTCTCTTTTTACAGATTCTGGTCTCAGATCAGCTTGCCAGGCGAACATCTACAGAGACAGAGCAGAACTGACTGGCACCACAGGCATTCGAAGATTGTAACTTACTTCCACCCTGTGGTTACAATTGGAATGGAAGCAGGTGCCAGAGGTAAATCCCCCATGATAAATCCCTCAGCTGTTCTGGTCATTCTGATGACTGTATACTGCCTGAACTTGGCACCTGTCTGTCAGTCAAGTGTGGGATACCAATACTCCCTGAAGAAAGCCAGGTGCAATAGGAACAGCATCCTTACTCTAAATATCAACTAAATAAATATGACAATATATCAGGGGCGTTTCCTCCGAGATAGCAAGGGAGGCAGTGTCTACTCAAAAAAAAAAGAAAAAAAAAGAAAAACTGAATGAGAACATAATCGATATTACAACAATAAAAGTTTTTTAATACTTTTTGGAGTTTTTAGTATTTTGATATTGTATTAATTTCAGTACAACATGTGTTGTAATGGCATCTTTTTATGAATAAAGTCCAGTATAACTGATACTAATGTCTCTACGAAACATTAAAGACATTACATTACAGTATAACTAAAAGCTACCAATTTCAACATTGATTAGGCTTTAAAGAACAACTTTTAATTCAAGTGAACTTAAAACAATCTTTACATAAACCCATTATAATAAATTTTATATTCACCTGTGGCCTTCCATTAGATGCGGCCTATTCAGAAATGTAATTAGACAAACACCTTTTCTTAACTGCATACATAATTTTCTCTGTTCCCTTTGTTCTTTGATGAACATTAAAGGGTTAGTTCACCCAAAAATGAAAATTCTGTCATTAATTACTCACACTCATGTCGTTCGACACCCGTAAGACGTTTGTTCATCTTCGGAACACAAATGAAGATATTTGTGTTGAAATCCAATGGCTCAGAAAGGCCTTTATATACATATATACATATATATATATATATAAGGCCTACCACTTCATGGCTGAGTTGCTGTTGCTCCCTATTGCTTCCACTTTGTTATAATACCACTAACAATTGACCGTGGAATATTTAGTAGTGAGGAAATTTCACGATTGGACTTATTGGACAGGTGGCAACCTATCACAGTACCATGTTTGAACTGAGCTCATGGGAGCGACCCATTCTTTCACAAATGTTTGTAGAAGCGTCTTCATGCCTAGGTGCTTGATTTATACACCTATGGCCATTGATTGGAACACCTGAATTCAATGATTTGGAATTCTTTTGGCAATATAGTGTATATATATACAGTCCCTGACAAAAGTCTTGTCGCTTGTGTACAAATTGAACTGAAGTGCCGTTGAAATATATTTCAACCCCACTTTATATTAGGTGGCCTTAACTACTATGTACTTACATCAAAAAATAAGTACAATGTACTTACTGTGTTCATATTGTGTTGCAAAACACTTTTGCTGATATTGAGGTGGGATATGGGTAAAGTAAGGGACAGGTGTGGTGGGATGGGTAAGTTTAAGGGTAGGGTTAGGTGTAAGGGAAGTGTCAACAGTGTAATTACAAATGTAACTACAGAAATTAATTACAGATGTAATTACATGAAGGTATTTTTAAAAATGTAAGTACAATGTAAAAACATGTATGTACAGAATAAGTGCAATGTATCAAATTATTAATTAAAATGTTAGTACATAGTAGTTAAGGCCACCTAATATAAAGTGGGTCCTATATTTCTTATCAAGATTTTTTTTACAAGAAATGGCTCATTTTAATCCCAACAGCTTTTGTAATAATGTTTTAGTGCAAAATGAAAATATTCAAATGTTCACAGCTTGGTAAAGCCCATTGAGTGAATTTTTGCAAAGACATAAGTGTTGTCGCCTTGTCATATGAGCTTCACCTGTGACTAATAATGGATCAATTAGATCTCAGGTGTGTATAAAAAGAACCCCAACTCGAGAGGACCGTTTGTTGGCTGGAAAATCCAAGGCCAGCCCATTTTCCACTGCAGCAGAGCTCCACGAGACCTGGTCACCTGAAGTCCCTGTGTCAACCAGAACAGTTTGTCGGATTCTGTCTCGAAATGGCCTCCATGGTCGAATCAGTGCCCAGAAGCCAGTACTAAACAAAAGTCAAATTGAAAAACCGTGTGGCATTTCCCAAAGTCCACAGCCTGCTAAAAGGATGGACGCTGGAAAAGTGGCAGAAGGATTTTTCAGATGAATCTTCTGTTGAATTACACCACAGTCGCCGCAAATATTGCAGGAGGCCTACTAGAGCCCTCATGGGTCCGAGATTCACCCAGAAAACAGTGAAGTTTGGTGGCGGAAAAATCATGGTCTTGGGTTACATCCAGTATGGGGTGTAGAGATCTGCAGGGAGGAAGGCAACTTCAATAGTCTAAAATACCAAGAAATCTTATACCTCTTATATTCCCAACCACAAAAGAGGCCAAATTCTGCAGCAGGATGGTGCTCCATCACATTCTTCCATCTCCACCTCAAAGTTCCTCAAGGCGAAGAAGATCAAGATGCTCCAGGATTGGCCAGCCCAGTCACCAGACATGAACATCATTGAGCATATGTGAGGTAGGATGAAAGAGGAAGCATGGAAGATGAAACCAAAGAATATTGATGAACTCTGGGAGGCATGCAAAACTGCTTTCTTTGCTATTCCTGATGACTTCATCAATAAATTGTATGAGTCCTTGCCAAACCGCATGGATGCAGTCCTTCAAGCTCATGGAAGTCATACAAGATATTAAATTTGGATCTCAAAGCACCACTACTTAATTTGCTGACATATTTTTGTATTTGCAGTAAATTTGTTCAATTTCTGTATAGGCGACAGAACTTTTGTCTTGCCAAAATTTGACCTTTCTGTCTTTATTAAATGATAAATCTTTTTTTTCAGTGAAACTAATTTATTTCAGTGCATTAAACATCATTTGGGAGGGTTTTAACTTTTCATATGAGCAATTTCTAACACCAATTGATGAATTAAAAATCAGGTTAATAGCAGGTGTTTCTACAAAATAGATAAGCGACACGACTTTTGTCAGGGACTGTATATATACATATACACACAGTGGGTGCGGAAAGTATTCACTCTTTGTTATATTGCAGCCATTTGCTAAAATCATTTCAGTTCTTTTTTTCTTCTCATTAATGTACACACAGCACCCCATATTGACAGAAAACACCGAATTGTTGACATTTTTGCAGATTTATTAAAAAAGAAAAACTGAAATATCACATGGTCCTAAGTATTCAGACTCAGTAATACTCAGTATTTAGTAGAAGCACCCTTTTGATCTAAAACAGCCATGAGTCTTTTTGGAAAGACAACAAGTTTTTCACACCTGGATTTGGGGATCCTCTGCCATTCCTCCTTGCAGATCCTCTCCAGTTCTGTCAGGTTGGATGGTAAATGTGGTGGACAGCCATTTTCAGGTCTCTCCAGAGATGCTCAATTGGGTTTAAGTCAGGGCTCTGGCTGGGCCATTAACAGTCACGGAGTTGTTGTGAAGCCACTCTTTCGTTATTTTAGCTGTGTGCTTAGGGTCATTGTCTTGTTGGAGGGTAAACCTTCGGCCCAGTGTAAGGTCTTGAGCACTCTCGAGAAGATTTTCGTCCAGGATATCCCTGTACTTTGCCGCATCCATCTTTCCCTCGATTGCAACCAGTTGTCCTGTCCCTGCAGCTGAAAATACCCCCACAGCATGATGCTGCCACCATCATGCTTCACTGTTGGGACTGTATTGGACAGGTGATGAGCAGTGCCTGATTTTCTCCACACATACCGCTTAGAATTAAGGCCAAAAAGTTCTATCTTGGTCTCATCAGACCAGGGAATCTTATTTCTCACCATCTTGGAGTCCTTCAGGTGTTTTTTTTAGCAAATGCGGGCTTTCATGCGGGAGAGGCTTCCGTCAGGCCACACTGCCATAAAGCCCCGGTTGGTTGCATGTCTGGAGCTCAGCCACAGTGATCTTTGGGTTCTTCTTTACCTCTCTCACCAAGGCTCTTCTCCCCGAAAGCTCAGTTTGGCCGGATGGCCAGCTTTAGGGAGGGTTCTGGTCGTCCTAAAAGTCTTCCATTTAAGGATTATGGAGGCCAATATGCTCTTAGGAACTCTTAGGACTTAGTGCAGCATAATTTTTTTTTGTAACCTTGGCCAGATCTGTGTCTTGCCACAATTCTGTCTCTGAGCTCTTCAGGCAGTTCCTTTGACCTCATGATTCTCATTTGCTCTGACATGCACTGTGAGCTATAAGGTCTTATATAGACAGGTGTATGGCTTTCCAAATCAAGTCCAATCAAACACAGCTGGACTCAAATGAAGGTGTAGAACCATCTCAAGGAAGATCAGAAGAAATGGACAGCACCTGAGCTAAATATATGAGTGTCACAGCAAAGGGTCTGAATACTTAGGACCATGTGATATTTCAGTTTTTCTTTTTTAATAAATCTGCAAAAATGTCAACAATTCTGTGTTTTTCTGTCAATATTGGGGTGCTGTGTATACATTGATGAGATACATTTGTTTTAACTTAAATTATTTTAGCTAACGGCTGCAAAATAACAAAGTGAAACATTTAAGGGTGTCTGAATAGTTTCCATATCCACTGTAAATGGTAAATGGACTGCATTTATATAGCGCTTTTAACAGACCAATGGCCATCCAAAGCGCTTTACATATTGCCTCACATTCACCCATTTACACACTCATTCATACACCGACGGCGGTGTCAGCCATGCAAGGCGCCATCCAGCTCGTCGGGAGCTGGGGTTAGGTGTCTTGCTCATGGACACCTCGACACTTGGACAGGTGGAACCGGAGATCGAACCACCAACCTTCCGATTTGCAGACAATCTACATGAACCACTGAGCCACTGCCGCCCCACTGCGTATATATACAAAAATAATATCATCAAAAAGTTAATTTATTTCACTAATTCCATTCAAAAAGTGAAACGTGTATATTATATACATTCGTTACTCAAAGACTGATATATTTCAAATGTTTATTTCTTTTAATTTTGATGATAATAACTGATAACTAAGGAAAATCCCAAATTCAGTATCTCTGAAAATTAGAATATTGTGAAAAGGTTCAATATTGAAGACACCTGGTGCCACACTCTAATCAGCTAATTAACTCAAAACCTCTAAATGGTCGCTCAGTCTAGTTCTGTTGGCTACACAATCATGGGGAAGACTGCTGACTTGACAGTTGTCCAAAAGACGACCATTGACACCTTGCACAAGGAGGGCAAGAAACAAAAGGTCATTGAAAAAGAGGCTGGCTGTTCATAGAGGTCTGTGTCATTAATAGAGAGAGACAAAGGGAAGGAAAATACAGGTCCTTCTAAAAAAATTAGCATATTGTGATAAAAGTTCATTATTTTCCATAATGTAATGATAAAAATTAAATTTTCATATATTTTAGATTCATTGCACACCAAATGAAATATTTCAGGTCTTTTATTGTTTTTATACTGATGATTTTTTTTTTTTTTGGCATACAGCTCATGAAAACCCAAAAAATTAGCATATCATGAAAAGATTCTCTAATTTTGGGTTTTCATGAGCTGTATGCCAAAATCATCAGTATTAAAACAACCTGAAATGTTTCAGTTGGTGTGCAATGAATCTAAAATATATGAATGTTTAATTTTTATCATTACATTATGGAAAATAATGAACTTTTATCACAATATGCAAATTTTTTAGAAGGACCTGTATGTGGTAGAAAACAGTGTACAAGCAATAGGGCTAACTACACCCTGGAGAGGATTGTGAAACAAAACCCATTCAAAAATGTGGGGGAGATTCACAGAGGGTGGGCTCCAGCTGGAGTCAGTGCTTCAAGAACCACTACGCACAGACGTATACAAGACATGGGTTTCAGCTGTCGCATTCCTTGTGTCAAGCCACTCTTGAACAACAGACAGCGTCGGAAGCATCTTGCCTGGGCTAAAGACAAAAAGGACTGGACTGCTTTGAAAAAAAAAATTGAAAGTAAATTTTGCATTTTCTTTGGAAATCAGGGTCCCAGAGTCTGGAGGAAGAGAGGAGAGGCACACAATCCACGTTGCTTGAGGTCCAGTGTAAAGTTTATACAGTCAGTGATGGTTTGGGGTGCCATGTCATCTGCTGGTGTTGGTCCACTGTGTTTTCTGAGGTCCAAGGTCAACGCAGCCGTATACCAGGAAGTTTTAGAGCACTTCATGCTTCCTGCAGCTGACCAACTTTATGGAGATGCAGATTTCATTTTCCAACAGGACTTGGCACCTGCACATAGTGCTAAAGCTACCAGTACCTGGTTTAAGGACCAACCTTGGGTATTGTGAAGAGGAAGATGTGATATGCCAGACCCAACAATGCAGAAGAGCTTAAACATTTTAAATATATCAGTCTGTGTAATATAAATAATATAATTATTTTGATGATATTCTAATTATAATGACCAGCACCTGTGTGTGTGTGTGTGTGTGTGTGTGTGTGTGTGTGTGTGTGTGTGTGTGTGTGTGTGTGTGTTGAGGCCTATATAATTTGTATGAGAATAAATTGCTAAAATAATTACTAATATTGCAAGATTTTGTTTGTCATTTCATTTCTAGCCACAAGAAGGCGCAATTAAATTCTATTTAAAGGAAGCTGTATTCACAATTATATTTGAGCTTGAAGGGTATTTCATGTTTTAAAGCTGCTTACAGTTATTTTATTTGCACAAAAACAGTCCATTAGTGGCTAATGAATTGGAAGTCTTGCACATTTACAGGAAATAGCTTATTATATTTCTAAGTTGAATAGCACTTTAAGCCCCAAATGTTGATCAAAGCATTGAAGTTCTTAAAGAGAATGCTTAATCAGACAATCACCAATAGACTATGTGTATGTATTTGACACACTTGACTTGACAACCTTTAGGCAAAGAAGAGACACCTGCCCCTGACGCCACCTGCTACATGTTCACATTGACCTTTGACCGTTTCGGTGTAAACTTGATGCACTTGCAGCCATAACTTTTCTGCACAAAGACACGACCTGTCTTTCTGAGTCCTTAAACAATTTAGAGACCTGTATAAGCTGTGCTCAGGAAACGCTCTTCCTTTAAATCAAACTCCACCTTGTTCCCACTTCTAGTCAACTCTTGTTTCAAAGGGGGGCAATGTTACAAATCTACCCTGGAATGCACTGACTCCATCCCACCCACTCTCCGGTTCCACAAGCTGCTCATCACAGTTCTAGAGTTCTCATGTTGCATCTCTCCGGCAGCTGCGGCTTCTTTGCTTTGGAGGCACCACTCGTTGATGGGACAAGCTTCTCCAGTGCTTCCTTAGCTTACATAAAGGCTGTACATACAATACATTCACATCCGCGTCCACCCTATAAAAGTAGCAAACAAAGGTTGTTCAGGTCAAGTGTGCCGTCCTGACAGTGCTAAGCACTATGCAATGTTCATACAGTTAATGAAACAACTCCCGCATGTTTGTTGTGAACAGTTACCTTACATAAGTCGGATTTTTGACTTCTCTGCACATGGTCCAGACAAGTTGGTTCTAGCCTGTTTTGTGATAATCTTTTCTCCATAATAATGTCCTGTCCCATATTTCTATCGTTTAACTTATATAAAATATATAAATGAATTAAAAGTATATAAAAATATTTAAATACAATATAATATAAATAAAATAAATATAATATAATATAAATAAAAAATATGTATTCAGATTTTGACTCTTTTAAAAAAGTTGTAGGAAAACAAGTGCATTTGGTGGACAAATCATGAAAAAATAATATATTTGTGTATGAATATTTAGAAAATATATATAAAATATAATAAAAAAACAGGGAAAAGTAAATAAAAACAAAGCAAGCATATAATAAATAGGTTATTGTAAGAGTGTTATGATTCTAGTGATTTCTTTCTAGATACTGAAACTTTGATAACCATGACACAAAACTAACTTTAAAAATACATTTAAGTCACAAAACACCTACTCCCCGTTTCACAGACAAGGTTTAAGCTAGTCCCAGGCTAAAATACTCGTTCAAGCTGTTTTAACTGAAAGAGACTTGCACTGAGATATCTTAAAATATATCAGCACCATTGTTTTGTCTCAAGATGCACACCAGCATTTTTTTCTTCATCTTCTAAGTTTATTAAAGCTGCCTAAATGTCTTAATTGAACTAAGGCCTAATACTGGCTAAATCTAAGCCGCCTGTGAAACCAGGCCATATAGTTTTAAGAATATTCTCTCGAGTAATAAACCCTCAGCACTGAGAGTGTCACTCAGACGCCAGTGAGAATGAATGAGCATATTAACACCATTCGGCTTCCACTCATCAGAGTGAAAGAGATGCACTGAGCGCAATGACCGTCTGTCCTGAGGTCACGCTTCACAGCTGACCCCTGACCTGATTTGTATGCACGGAACTTGGGCGGCTGTGATCCATGCGATGCCGCAGTAGTACTACATCCAGCGAGCGGCATGTGTTGTGTATTGAATCAATGTGTGTACAAGATAAACCTTGTATATTTAGTTTATTAATTTCAACAAATCTGTATGCCTATAGTGTATTCAGCAGTAAGTCTATACGAAAGAATGATTTTTCATTCTGTGAAGATAAAATAATATAATAAACCATTGAAGTATCTTGACCACAGGGTGGCGCATGTTTGCCATATCAGCTGGACAATTTGCAAAAAAACACACTTATATATATATATATATATATATATATATATATATATATATATATATATATATATATATATATATATATATATATATATATATATATATATATACATATGGTTTTTGGTAATGTGATTCTTAACTTTACTGTCTCTTAAATGCATTTAATAAAACACTAATGAGATTAAAACCAATATCACAAAGACAAATGAAAACTTTTTGTCAATGCATATTAGAACAATAAAAACTCAAAGACTCAAAAAAACACATGAGTTTATTTCAGTCATGTAAACAGAGATAGAATATACAAATAAAATGTACAAATATTTTAGTACTTGAAAAATGTTACATTATCCATAACATGCATTCAGCAATATATGTCAATATATATAGTAAACTGTGTGTTAGTAGTTGTAAGCAGAACATTATCTAAAAAAATATTCTTAATCGTGATTTGATAAGAAAATTAAAAATAAATCAACAAGGTTTTTATCAATGCAAAATATTAAGAAGTGGATTCTGATTCATAGTCTATTATTAGTCATTTGTCTTAGTTTAATTAATAAAAATCAATGGTAAATGTTTTTCTGAAAAGCATTCAGTTATTCCACTTATGTGCATTCCTATTTGAATCACTGTCACGTTATTGCTGCATGGACAAACTGAATTATAGTTTGAATTTGACCTTAGTCCTCATCTCTCTGCTTAACACACTCACTGTTTGTTTGCATTTCACATACATATATATATATATATATATATATAGGCTATAAAAAGGTGATAGAAATGCCATAAAGAAATAGTTTGAAAGCAACTGAAGCTTCATGCTTATTTAAGTGCTTATTCTAACACTTTCAGCTTGGGGGATTAATTTTATAGCTTCAATACCCAGTGCATGTTTAATTACATTAAATCTATCGTCAAAAGTACAAAATGTTTCACCAACTCAATAAAAAAAAAAAAAAAAAGATGTGAAACGACAAGCAAATGAAAAGACTTCTTAAAAACATTTAAACCTCTTTAGCTGGCAGCCAAAAATAAATATCACATTTTAAAAGCTGTTAAATCAGTTATGTTAGAAAAAGATAAACTGTTAACTTTGCAATTAAATGTTTATCATCAAAATGACAACACATTTGAGCGAGTAACTGTAAATGCTGGATGAATATAGGTACAGTAAAGCATGATAGGGATGCTAACAGACTGACGAGGCACATTTGGTCAGTCTTGTTGAGTCGGACACTCTGGAGGCATTATAGCAGACCGTGTCCACAGAACATCATATAGACACACAGTCTCCACAGAATGCTAATAAAAATGTAGGATGCTATATGCTAAGCTGGATAGTTTTTGATTTCTTTCTGACCCTGATACATCCATTCATACATGTCATTTTTCCAACATACAATGCCTTGTTCAATATTCTCTGTATATTGTCATCATTTCCATTATCATTCATTACACTGGGTTGAACAACCTGACATTAAGGTCACAGTAGCACATCTGGCTCAAAATAAAGTAGCAATGACCTATCAAGGATTTCACAGGCTATGTATACTTCCAATGAACAATTTGCAAGTACAACCTCCTCATGAAAAAGGTTCATTAGGCAAGTTAGACATAACAGAATCCATATTTCAGTATATTATATTTGTTTTATGGTCTGAGTTAGCCTGGGTTAATTTAATATTACAGTGATTTTTTGCCTTTGGGGAAACTATAGATTCTGCTTGATTTAAGGTTTAAAATGCTACATGAGTCAATAACCAAATGCACTGCTGTTAGTTAAGTCGGTATAAAGACAAATGTGCATAATATTACATGTCTTTACCAGAGGTGGAAAGTAACGAATTACATTTACTCGCGTTATTGTAATTGAGTAGTTTTTCTGCATACTTCTACTTTTTTAAGTAGTTTTAAAAAGCTGTAATTTTACTTTTACTTAAGTACATTTTGATTGAAGTATTGTACTTCGCTACATTTTAAACCACATCCGTTACTGAGTAAAAATAAATCATTAATGCAAATGGAAGGAAAAAAACGCGATCCGGAAACGACTATATTGAGGGCGCGGGACGCGGAAGAGAACAAGCGCGCAAATATCAGATGGAGACGAACAAGACAGACGTCAGTGACGCAGACCCAGCTGAGCTGGAAGCAAAATGCCGTCGTGAGCCCCTGGCCAGTTAGGAAATACTTTGGATATTGAAAAAAATAACGTGGTGTTGTCTTGGAGGATATCAAATGTGCACAAAATGTGGATGCAAATGAAGAAACACATAGAACATGTTCGGACACACATCCCTCTGTGCAGATAAAGGTATGTTTATAACTTAAGGCCGAATGATTTCTGTGACGCAGAGGGAATCCCGGTATTCAGTCATGAACATTACCTTTACATTATAACGTAGGATTCACGTCATATACACAAACTGATGGATGAACGAATAACTCGAAAGAATAAATCAAATCGCGACATGGTCTGTAAATATTAAAGCACAAAACATTGCTATATGAATATATGATCTGCTTGTTCTGTCTCTGTGAATGAGCTGCTCCGTCTACTACATACAGGACTCTATTATTCTTAAACATTTTAATGAATTAATGATAAAATTAAGTTGTTAATCTAATTCATAATCATTTATTGAATTTAGTTTATTAGACATGTTTTATTGAATTTGTAATAAACAAAACAAACAAATGGTTTTAAGTTTGTTATGATAAAGCATTTGTTCAACCAAAAAAAAAAAAAAGATCAATCATCTTCATTCATTTAACATCATTTTAACTAACCATAATTTAATAATAGGTACAGTTTATTTATTAAATAATTGTTTAATACCGTGATGTTTTCTGAGATAGTTGTCATATCGTATCTCAAATTCTATCACAACCCTACAGG
Organism: Gobiocypris rarus; assembly: GCA_023029165.1. Classification (NCBI taxonomy): domain Eukaryota; kingdom Metazoa; phylum Chordata; class Actinopteri; order Cypriniformes; family Gobionidae; genus Gobiocypris; species Gobiocypris rarus. Next base: position 28,845,652 of record CM040934.1, on the reverse strand, counting down.
GGAGAGTCCCCAAACCCACTGTTAAAAAAGTAACTAAGTAACTTTTACTCTGAGTACATTTTAAATGAGCTACTTTTTACTTTTACTTGAGTAAATTTTTAGACCAGTAATTTTACTTGTACTTAAGTAAAATTTAATTGAAGTAACAGTACTTTTACTTGAGTAGAATATTTTGTTACTCTTTCCACCTCTGGTCTTTACAGTGAAATTAAGACTAATACTTGATTAAATTCGGATTAACAGGTTGCCAGTGTTAATTTTATTTAACGGTTAGTGCAAAATTAGAACAATGTTCAAGTTTGAATGCTACAGTTAAAAGTTAGTAAAAAAAACTAAATCTCAAATATGTGTTAACTGTTAAATGCAATTCACTTTAGGCCAAGTCTGTTCTGGTAAGTCATGGTAAGTCATGGGGTTTCCTTTCCTGTTATTCCTCTAAATTAGTTTTGAATGATTAGTAATCATTACCATTGACAATTTTTCTTGTTGTCACTTCAGGTTCTGTGCGTCATAATCATTGATGTCTGCACTTAGAGCCCAATCATTTCCAGTGCCATTAGACAAACAGTTGATTGTCTTCTCAAGGTCAGTACTGAGTGAGAGAAGCCATCAATGGCATCAATAATATTGATTACAACTCCTAGCCATTCGCAAAGTATCTTTGCCATACTAACTCAATGAATATCTTTCATACTGGCTGTTGTGTGCCGAAGTATAACTCAGTCCTGAAGGATCTAAGTATCGTTAGGCTTTACAAAGTTGAGTGTACACCATGGCTTGAACCTGCTACACAACGGACTCCCTCAATTTTTCTGCAGCAGTTGAGGAGTCAGGAACGGGTAAAGGGGCAGAGAACAAGACCACATCGGTCTGAACCTTCACCGGGGGACACTTCGCCCCGAGCTGTGTTTTCCCACATTGAGAGAAAGAGATACCCACAGGTTTATTGTCCTCAATGGCTTGATCTCCATAAAGATGCCCCATTTTCTTAGCGATCATCCCCACGTTCTCCGGAGCCTCTTCATCTTGTTTCTTTGATTCTGTCTTCTCTCTGTACATATATGAGGCGTGTTTGAGGCAGCGTTTGAGGATGTGCGTGCGGTAGGCTTTTTGAATGGTCGAAGCGGCCACTTCTTCTTGCTTACGTCTCAGAGTGCTGGTGATGGGCTCGTACGAAACCTTCGAGGGGTTGTTCGCCATGAACTTCTCCTCCATAGTTGCTTTCATGGCATCCATCTGGCCTGAATCACCCAGCACCTCTGTAGTGAGGGCCAGGAGGATGTCAAGGCAATGGATCTTATCACCAGGGACCATGGGAAGGTCCATTGTGATCAACTTCAATGTGTTCGGTTTCGGGATTCTCAGGGGGTCTTTCAGCGTGTCGCAGAATTCAGACAGTCTACTGTAATCGATGAACTGAGAAGCAGACGGGTCAAATTTCTCCCAGGTTTCATAGAACATCTCAAAGTCATCCTCGCACAAGGGGTCGCTGCTTTCTTCCGTTGCTACGTTGAAGTTTTCCAGGATAATGGCTATGTACATGTTGACCACGACAAGGAACGACATGACAATGTAGCTGCAGAAGAAGACAATGCCCACTGCGGGGTTCCCACAGTTTCCTCGGACAAGCGTTCCTGGGTTTTCCACGTACGGGTCGCAGTCTGGTGGACTGTTGAGAATAGGCGACAACAGTCCATCCCAGCCGGCAGACGTCGTGATCATGAACAAGCACATGATACTGTTCCCGAAGGTCTCGAAATTAAACATGTCATTGATGCCGGCTTCTTTTTTCACGTACCCAAAGTTGGACATACCGAATATGGAGAAAATGAACATGATTAAGAATAAAAGGAGGCCGATGTTGAAGAGGGCAGGAAGTGACATCATCAGCGCAAACAATAACGTCCTGATTCCTTTCGCACCGCGGATGAGACGCAGGACACGGCCAATTCTGGCGAGTCGGATGACGCGAAACAGCGTAGGTGACACAAAGTACTTCTCGATGAGGTCTGCCAGCAAAAGACCTGTGAGACGACAAAGAATGAATAACAAGGAAATATTATGGTCAATTATAATCAATTAGATAATTATTTAATCTAATCTACAATAATCTAATCTGATTTTCATTTTCAAAAACATTCATGGCATTTACAAGATTATAAAAATGTCATGTAAATCAAGTCAAATGTAATACCATATTTACCTAAACCCTGAATATGTGTTTGAGTGTAATATTTTGATAAATCTTTAAAAGTTAATATATATATATATATATATATATATATATATATATATATATATATATATACATATACATATATATATATATATATATATATCATATACATATATATATATATATATATATATACATTTACATATATATATATATATATATATATATATATATATATATATATATATATATATATATATATGTAAATGCATATGTATGTATATATATATATATATATATATATATATATATATATATATATATATATATATATACACAGTATATATATTACACCACATGATATTTTACAATCTGAACCTTGTCTTGTCATAAAGTCAAGTTAAGAGACTTAGTCATGTCTTCTCTTCTGTTTTAACCTTTTTCGTTTTTTTCACATGAAGGTCTTAGACACTTAAAGCTACACTGTGTAACTTTTTTAGTTTATTCTTAGCTAAAAACACTTAGTCATTAATGTATATTTACTTCTTTCAAGTAATAAAGTATTCTCGTAAGTGTATAATTTGCCATTGAAAATACATACGGGTGAGGGGTTCGAATGCGCGTCGCCATGTTGCCCCTCCATCTTGAAAGTACATTAGCCAAAGAGGGACATACCCGTAAATTCAAGCTTCGCCTTTCGCGTTTTAACACTCGATGGCACTGTGTCGAATGTGAAGAGGGGGATTGCTTGAGACTGATATAGCCTACAATGTAAACTTTGCCTTACGCTAGTGATGTCGTACAATATACAGAATAACGATAGTACCGATAAAAGTTACTTTACTAAGATTAGCTTGCATTCGTCTGGGAACCTGATCGCTGATGTTAGCAATGAAATGGTAAAAAATAACGAAAAGGTAAAACTATTATTCATTTTACATAGATGTCATAACCTACATGTTAACTGACAAATTAAATAACAGCAAATTATAATAGTTTTCTAAAGTAACCTCATCACTTGATTGAACTGGAAGCCATATTAATCTTGGACTAAATCAGCCACCGTAGGAGTTAAAACGAAATCGGAATTGAGAGGAACAGAAACTAATATTCACTGGATGGTCATATACCTTTTCACCGCTAGATGGGGGAAAATATCACACAGTGTAGCTTTAAGGTCCTTTCACACCGGAAGTTATTTTGACTTGCACATTTATTTTATGATCAGCTGTTTTTGTAATGAGTGCTTCCACACCGAACGCAAATGTTCTGCAGCAAAAAAACTATATTTATTTTTTTTAGCTATAATGTCGATTTTACTCTAGTGGCGACAGAAAAGGCTTCAACCAATCACATACAAGGAAACAAAGGCAATGAAATGTCCAGTTGATGTCACTAGCTATTTCGCTCAACATTAACCTTTGCCAGGTATCGCATTTCTCACGAGATTACAGCTGTAGTTGTAGTTACAGGTGTACAGCTGCAGCTGTGTTTGCCCACTGTAGGCTTCAGACAACGATAACATAACCTACATATATGGTATTCTCGTTGTATAATAAGTTCTTGTTTTTTTCTAAACCTTGTGTCCGCGAATATGGAAAGTGAATGTGTTTCTGTCAGTAGGACTGTGGCACTTGTAAATGTTTACATTGTGACTCAGATGAAAACAAAGCTGCTCTGGATCGATTGGTTCCCTGAAGTTTGTGGTTTGTCTCATCAGATGCGGTGCTACAGTCTCTGGAGTAGCACCTCAAATTGTCATGATAAAGTTTTAGCTCCTGTACAAGATTAGCATACTCCCCTTCAGACTCTCTCTTCTTTTAAGACTGGTTGCATCCAAAACCTTCTTTTCGGTCTTTTAAAGAAAATTAAAAGCTTGTCTTCACTGGATGATGAAGTGTCCATGTTTTCTCGGCTGTCGCCGCAAATGTTTTGGAATGTTGGAGCTCTGAAACGTCACAGACGTTGCAAATTTATGTCGCGGCTGATGTGAATGGTTTTTTGACGCAAACTATTTGCATGCAAAATAGTAGCTTTTTCGCCTTGCTTTTTCGTTACGCATCTGGTGTGAAAGGGCCTAAATTTAACTCAGTTAACTAGTTTTGTTGAAGCTTTTAAAGTATAGGACAAAAAAAATTGCATCCTCTTTTTCTGCTTGATTGCTTAGTGATTACTGTTAATAAAGCAGCCTTACCCAAGATTGAAAGAATGACCACCACAAAATCAAAAATGTTCCACCCAATGGAGAAGTAGTGATAGCGCAGGGCTGTGATCTTGAGAATGCACTCCCCGGTGAAGAGCACGATGAAGACGAAGTTGATCAAAAACAGAATATTTTCCTTCTCTGAACTCTGGTCATCTGTCTCCACCATCATGGTCACCATGTTCAGGCAGATCAGCACCATAATGAAGATGTCAAAGAATTGCTTGGTGACCAGGTCGAATACCAAGCCTTGGAAGCAGTTCTTCAAACATTATATACATCCAGGCAGCATATTTTGGAGAAGAGCATCCCAAGGAGAAGAAGGTGCAGTTAGTACTTCAAAATAATAACATATCAGATTCAATTATCAAGGATTCATTCGAGGAAAAGTTAACATATATATTACCGTAGGCCTTGGAATTGGTTTCTGTGGCTTTTTGGAGCCAAGTTTCTTCATGGCATTGTAGTATTTCTTCTGCTCTTCTGTCATGAAAATGTCTGTTCCTCCTAAGTATAGGCACAGAGACAATTATTCCAGGGCATAAAGTGTTTTAGTGTCGCCACAGACAAAGAAGACCCACTGCAGACACTTATCTTTGCCTTTTGTTGGTTGAAATTGTCAATGATGACACCAATGAATAGATTGAGGGTGAAGAAAGAGCCAAAAATGATGAAGATCACAAAGTAAATGTACATGTAGAGGTTTGATTCATACTCCGGCTGCATTTCAACCTGCATAGAGAACAATGTTAAGGAATTGAACACGTATTGTAGGAAACATGAACTTCATAAGACATAAGATTTGTGGTCAAAAAGGTGAGATAGCACACTTGTACCAACTAGTCATGATTCTCTTATTCTCTTAGTTAAAGGTTAAAATTAACATTACGCCACGGGAATCCACAGCAGCATACATGATGTCCATCCATCCTTTAAATGTTGCCTGGAAACAAAGTGTATTTTTAAGTGTATTTGACATAGCAGGTCAGTGCACATCTGTTTACAGAGGGCAGGCATTTGACAACTAATATTAATGCTCACCACTTGCAGTAAGGAGAGGTAGCCCATGCCTACGTTATCAAAGGTGACCTTCATAATCTTCCATCGCACACCTGAATCATTCTCAGCGAGCTCCAGGCATTCAGTCTTATTGTTGACCTCAGTGGGAAGGAAATATCTCTCGGATGTGTGGTTGAAGCAGTAGTAGAACTTTCCAGCAAAAAGGTTGACTCCCATGATGCTGAAGATGAGCCAAAAGATTAGGCACACCAGGAGAACGTTGAAGATGGAGGGGATGGCCCCCACCAGGGCATTCACCACCACCTATGCACATTAACAAACCTTAAACCCTTAACCTTCACTAGGATTGAATAGCCAAGTTATGTTTTTTGAACAATGATAATTATCCTTAGTTTTTTAGTCATGTGACTAATGTGGACACCTAGATGGTAAAACCACCATAGAACTACAGCATAGGCTGTTTTGAATCACAAATATTTAGATCACCAAAAGAATAAAAATATGTGAACAAAATGCAAGTACATATACAGCACCGGCTGTAGTATTTCAATCACTTAAGCAGCGGGACATTATAAAACGCTTTACGTGAGATGTGGCTGATTTGTTAAAGCAACATTAAAGGTGTCCTATTTTTTACTTTTTCAACTTTAGTTAGTGTGTAATGATGCTGTTTGAGCATTAAAAAAGATCTGCACAGTTACAAAGCTCAAAGTCCATTCCAAAGAGAGATAACAATCCACTTTCCAAGAACTACGACGAACGACTACATTACTTTTTTTCAGATCTTGTGAAGTCACAGAGTTACTCATTTAAATAATCTCTGCCCACGGAATATGCGCAAACATGGGATGATGAGAAGACCAGAAGTGTTTTTTCCACCCCGTTTCCAAAACTCATTTGTTTGACCTTCCTAAGGCTGATAAACTTAGAGTGGTTAAAATGTATTTTAAACTATTCCTGAACGTTATAACCCCAATGTTTATCTGTGCACTGCGCATTTTACGGAGAACAGCTTCCAGAACCACAATGCCAAGCTTCTCCTGAAATGGAGCAGTTCCTACTTTGTCGGGACAATCTGCTGTTTGTGGATCACAACTGGTAAGTATGTCTTATTATTTCTAGGTGCGTTTTCCATTCACAGTTCCAATTATAAGTTATTATATGTTGTTATGTTGTTGCTATGATGTAAACAAAGGGCAGAGCTTTGCCTCTGCTCGCCTGCTAGCCACCATTAGTGTTGATAGTGTTTACTGTAGCTTTTGTAAGACTGTTCACCGCCCCTTAGGAAAAACCATGGTTTTGTGGTTGATTATTGTTTACTAATTATTGTACTTAATGTAGTAATGACACTAACTGGGTAATAACCCTGAACCTACCCCTAAACCTAACCCTATCCCATGCTGTTACCTTGCATTACTCAGCAATGTTGTGGGTAAGTACACTATAAGAACATTGAAAGTGCACATATAAAATAAAGTGTAACCAAGAAATGTGAGTATAAGGAGAACTAATAATATTACGCATTACTAATTAATGATTGATGTTTAGCTGAGGGAGCACAGCAGAAAACTACACACTACACACACTTACCCTCATTCCTTCAAACCTAGAGAGAGCTCGAAGAGGTCTTAGTGCTCTTAAAGTCCTGAGAGACTTAATGGCCCCCAGTTCAGAGTAGCCTAAGATATTTGCAGTCAAGCTGATCAGCGATACCTGCAGAAATAAACGTTAAAATAAAGTATATTTTCAAAGTGTAGGTATAAAGTATTACTGGTTATTTTCACATCAGTAACACATCTTGAAGCCACAATTCTTAAAATACTGAATTAACCCCACTGTTGTCTTTATTGCTTATCAAAACTATGTTGAGAATTATGTTGAGAATTACCCGATCCATTTTCATTAAATGCATACAAATTTTACAAGTATATGACATTGTTTCTTTTAAAAATTATCTTAAAAAAAAGAGTAAATATTCTTAGTCAATAAAAAGACGTCTTCATATTGATTTGTCCTCACAGTCTAAACTACTAAACATCTGTAATATTGCAACAAATTGTTTTACATAAGTGGAGAGAAATTGATTAGTTGTGACATCTTTCTTTTGGGATAAGCATACAATCAATTTCACTATGGGAATTAAATGGGCAGGCCTTAAGGTAGCCAATGATGTGCTGTCTTTAAGTAAATTGACATTTGAATGTCCCTCCAAAACTCTCTTTCCCCCGGTCGCCCTCCTCACACAGAAGACACCTGTTGAAGTGCTCCAGAAATGGCTCTATTAACTTCATTTCTAAACATCTCTTCTCAACTGGGATTTTTTTGAAGCATCTTTTTTAAGTAAATTTGATTTTTTTTTTCCACAAATCAACTTGTCTAAAATTGTTTTACTGTAAATTGAGAACATGTCAACGCTGTACCACAGTGGAATTGCAGTAATGTATTTCCCCATTGGGATTTTTTATACATAGAAGCATCAACAATTTAATTGCAGTTATTTATTTATTTAAAGTGTATTGTATTGTAGTTTAATAGTGTTTATGTATAAGTAACAAAATTATTTCTTCTTTCCAGAAAATTAATACAGCATTATTTTACGGAAAGGGCAATAGGAAGAGTGCAGACTTAGCGCTCTCATGTGATGAGAGAGAGGATAAGTTAGCCAAATTATAGCAAAAGATAGGGATTAAATGATAGGGATCCACTAATTTTTGGTCTCCATGAGTCCCAAGTATATACATCTATCAATTTCTAAAATAAAAAGGAAAATCATAATTTTATAGAAAAACTACTTTTTTGACCTTTTTCCATTGGGGTACCCCTTTTTGTTTATTTTTTGGTTTGTATGATTGAATAAAAACTTATTTGAAAACATATTTCATGGTTAGAACATGATGCATCACATAGAGGGATATTGACTATTCTCCAGTCATAATGATTTAAATTTAATTGAGAAATACAAATGATTTTAGCTTTAATGCAGAAGCTGTTATATGAGATATTACAGAAATAAACTATAATATAACTGTACATTCATTCATTTATTATGGCTTTCAGGGTGAGTCAAATTTGACTCAAGGATGTGAATTTTTTTTGTAATTTTAACATAACATTTTCTGTTGAAGTGGGATGAACTAATACTTACATCAACGATGAGAAAGTCCAGCCAACACCATGCGTTTGTGAAATAGACCTTGAAACCATAGGCTACCCATTTCAGAAGCATCTCAATGACAAACACATAGGTGAAGACCTGATCTGCATATTCAAGGATGATTTTAATCATTCTCCGTTGTTCAATGTATATGTCCTCAAATGCCTAATGACAATAATTTAAAAAAATAATTAATTCAGTGGGCTCTGGTTATACAAAAACAATGGTTTATTGACTGACTCACCAAAGCTCCACTGCTGAGGAGAATCATGAAGATGATGAAGGTTTCAAAATAGCTGTGCTCCACAATGGCGTAGCAGGTTTTACGGAGGTTCCACCATGCCTTCCCTTTACCCTGGGTAACGTCATCAAGCTTCAAGAAAGGACATCGCCTGATGCAGTCTGTGAACGCAGACAAACGAAAATGTTAATAACAAGAATATAACTCAATACCAGTGCTGGGGAAAGTTACTTTCAAAAGTAATGCATTACAGTATTTTGTTATTTCATAAAAAAATAACTAATTGCCATACATATTAACTTTTTTTGGAATGGAATGTAATTTTTTTTGTTTGTTTTTTAATATTTTTGGCAAATGGAAAGGCCCTTTCACACCAAAAGTGAAATGAATAAGCCTCAGGCTGAAGGACATGCAAATTCACTGTCTTCTTCTTTGCTGATATTCTCACTTACGATTTCCCATGGGGACAGGAGAGGTATCAGACAATAAATGGGAAAACAAAGTAACGTGTGTTACTTATTTGAAGCAATATTGCGTTTAAAAGACGTCTAATAGCCGTCCAAACACAGGGTTGATGACTAGACTAAAAATGAAGTCAGTGGAAATGTAATAGATGTCTAACCATATCCCAAGAATAAACTAGTTATCTAGAACATTAACATGTCAAAGAAATGAAATCAAATCTTGTAATCACTGTTGACTTTGCTTACATGATGGAATATCATACAATTCGCAAGTTATTTTGCCAATAAAACTACATGTAACCTAATTCAAGGTTATTTTGGCTAGAAGTGGGTTATAACCAGACTATATCGGGTCTATAGTTAACCAAGATGGTAAAATGACGGCTAGTGCTTGCTAGGTCTACTCATTACTTGTAAAAAATAATCTGATTACATAACTCGCATTACTTGTAATGATTATTATACATAGTAATTGTTGATGTCTCACTCTCTGTGTAGCAGTCCTCAGGGATGGTGGAGTCCTCTTCTTCCACCTCTATTACCTCTTCTACCTCAGGAGCTTTGTCCACTGTGCTGCAGGTTGATGATTCATCTCCATCTCTCTTCTGTACAGATGAAAACACCGCAGGTGAATACTGTCTCTAGGATAAATATAATTTTTACAAGTTTTACAAACAAATCAATATCCTCTGCTTATCTGGAAACGGGCAAAAAAGTGTCACAAACCGCTTGAGGGAGGAAACAGCTTCCAAGAACTGCCCAAATCGAGTAAAACTTGGATTCGGCGAGTAAAGCTGCACTCACATTAGACTTTGACCATGCAAAATTTCTATGGACATATAGATATCTGCAATTGTTGTAATATGACGTTACACCTCCAACATATATATATAATGTATATATTTTTACATTTCCTTCAATGCATTTGGCAGATGCTTTTATCCAAAGCAACTTACATTGAACTGGTAGGTATACAATTTATCAGTTAATGCATTCTCTGGGAATCAAACCCCTGACATTGGCATTGTTAGTAACATGCTATACTGCAGATTTGAAGTTTGCAAAGTTTTTTTGATTCAGCTAAGTTGCTCACACACCTTCTTGAGATCTGAGTTCACCACACTGAATTCGCACAAGTTTGCATTTCATGTCTCCTGCATTTGCATGCGTATGAGTGGAAGTCATGATTTGTACAAAGTCAGGCTGAGGTGTACGAGACTTAAAGAGCAAATCAAAGAAATTCAAACTGTCAACTAAAGCAAACGTGTCATTATTTGCAAAATATCTTGTCCAGTTTGAAACAAAACCACACGTTATAGGAACAAAAACATAATAATAATAATAAAATAAAAAATAACAATTCAAAAACATTTAAACCAGCCAGATCTGGCAGGTGTGTTATTAAGTAATTCATGTGACTAAAAGTTCCAAGATTCGGCTTTATGAAGAAAAAAATTGTTTGTTCACACAAGACTTAAATACAACTTTGCGTTCGTGCTCCCTCTCTGTGATTCATAGCTGGATGTGAAATGCAGGGCTGTGCGACACAGAGGGCATGACATATGAACCGTGTTACCTGATCCTGTGGCATGCCAACAAGCAGTTGCCCAATGAATTAGGGCCAACGTGCTTAAATGAAACAAATATGAAAAAAATGTATGCCTTGAATTGGTAAGGCATACATTTTACAGCGCATTGGTATGTAGTGCAGGTAGGGATTCATTTTAGAAGTTTGATAGGCATGGATGTGCTTTACGCTGGTTCTTCTTCAGGACTTTGTTTAGCAAGTTAACTAATCATGCTGTGCTGGTGCTCTTTCCCACGCCCGGTCACAGAGTCACATGGTCTCTGCAATTCCTTAGACATACTCTCTAAACAAGATGACCCATGGGGCTCCAGATGGACTTCGCAGGTGTCAGTATTTGGGACACATGTGTAAGTGTCAAAAGGTGTTGATGGATGGATGTCAGTGACACTGGTGACTGGTTTTGCATTTGTGTAAACTTTCACATGAGATTTTAGGAACACAACTATCTGAATTTTTCACTGAACAAAACTCACTTCAGGATCTGTAGCGACGCCTTCTTTGTCTTCATCCTCAGAAGAGCTGTTGTCATCATCATAATCTGATTCACTATTGGCTATAGGCACTTTGATAACGGACAGACTGGAATTCATGGTCGCCATTTTAGAATCTCCCTCTTCGTTTGCGTTCGCACCCTCTTCATTTGGCTTCAGGCCCAGACACTGTCTTGCATGTCCGATACCGAAGGTCTTTATCCAGTTAATGCCTCTTGTGATTCTAGAAATGGCAATCTGCAGATTATTCATCTCCCCATCATCATCAGACGCTGCCAGGTTGTCCCCGCTGAAGGAGCTGAGCAGCAAAGCCAGGAAGAGATTCAACACCTTCAGGAAGAGAATGAGAAAAACTGTTATAATGCTAAAAGATGAAATACAATGACATACCAAATTTGTACAGCAGAGATTGGGATATGTGGCCAACGAGGCGATTCAAGAATGCAATATAATGAACATATTTCACTTCTTGAATATCTCAAATAAGTGTATAATACATTGCAACAGAAATCATTATTTTATGCATACTTTTAAAATAAAATGGCTATCTTTAAGTAATCTCAGATGCCTTTTGAAGCCAAAAACAACACAAATTAGACCAGGTCCATCTTTTTTTCTCTTCTGTCATACCTCTTATTAGAATCTACTGCATGAAATGTGAAAGATTTCCAAATAGGTATAGAAGTTATATATATGTATAATGCAGCCTTCTGGGGATTCACAACTCAACTTTATTTATAAAGCACTTTCAAAACCATTAAAATGGACCAAAATGTCCAAAAGTAATATTTAAGGGGTCATGAACTGAAAAATCTAAGTTATTGACATATAAGAAGTCATCATACTATCCTGTATAGAATACCCTATAAGTTTCAGAACTGAAAACTTCCTTGTTTGTTCAAAAATAGCTTTTATTTCTAAAAGCCCAGAGAACGACTCATTGTGGAATGTGCCTAAAGGTGAAAGACCGCTTCTGCAGAAGAAAATCAATGCCTACTTCATCATCACAACTTTGGCCCCGCCCACTAGTGTGTTAGTGAGATGACGAGGATAGAAGAGCGATACAGGATGGACTACAAAGAACAATACCTTCCAAAGGATCCTAATGCTAGGATTATGGTTATTTTATTTATTTTCAACAATGTGAATGTCTCAGTTGAGCTTTATTTATTTGTATTCGGTATGTTTCACTGTGGATTCTTTGGTAAATTGGTCAGCAATTTCAGCGCAGGCTTTGCAAACAGACTTTTTACGATATGGACTGGACAGCATGCCACAACATGCAAGTAACCGTGTTAATTCTAATGCCTGATCTGTGACCAGTGATTTCTAATATATAATGATTCATGTACAGTAAAATGTTCTTTGTCTATGAGTCAGTAAATCAAACCAGTGAGTGACTAAACGGTCAACTTCACATTGTTTCTCTTAGTAGGATGAAAAAATCTGTTATTTAAACTGTGATTACATGATATACAGAAAGCGATCAAAGAACACTCCTTTTAATTGCTCGAGCTGCAAGTTTATCAGTGACTGAGTTTTGGGCTCTCTGTTAAAATCAATGAATCTCTTATTTACATTATGTTAGTTGTGATGAAAGCATTCGTTAGTGGCAGAAATCGAGTTGCAATGACGAGACCACTGCATTCATGTGCTCAAAATGTCTGTCTCATAGTTTTAGATTTTAACAGAGCATGTCCTGTCCCGCAGCTAAGAAGAAAAACACTTAAGTGCAACACCATTGATCCCTACATAATCTCTAAGGTGTTCTATTAAAATGACATGATCTGGAGTATCAAAGACTGCACTCAAATCTAGCATCATTAAGGCAACACCTTTCCCAGAGTCAATTCTCAAGAAAAAATAAGTAGCAACCTTCAATAAAGCTATTTTTTTTTTAAGCAAGCAAGTTGATTATGGACAGCTCTCTAAAATCTTTTTCATAAAAGGCAATTTTAAGATAGGCCTGACATTTTTAAAATCATGTGGATCCAAGTTTTTTTAAAAAAAAGAAAATTAATAATAGCATGCTTAAACCCTGATGGTACAGTGCCATAAAATAAACGATATGAATCAATATTATTAACAGTAGCACCAATAGTGAATACTAGGACCAATAGTGTCTCCTTGAAAATGCGACAGGAGAACATAATAAAGTGAAGTAGTCTGCTTTAAATGCAATAAAACAAAAAGCCATTGCAGGTTGTCTCACTGGGTTTGACACCCAACTTTTGTTAACTCATCAGATAAGCCCTTTGGGCAATAAATAACCATAACAGAAATCCCACTGGTGGCCGGTTGACACATGTACAAATATGGAGTAAATAAAATGAACCTCAGGTTCAAATCGCATGGTCTTGATCTGTCTGTCTATCTATCAAAGATGGAGTTAATCTACTCACCACTAGGTTTCCTATAACCATGACCATCATGAAGACGACGATGCACATGCCTTGACCAGCCACCTCCATGCAGTCCCACATTGTTTCAATCCATTCCCCACATAGAACACGAAAGATGATCAGGAATGAGTGAAAGAAATCTGTCATGTGCCAGCGAGGGAGCTCACAATCCTCTGAGATCTTACACACACAATCCTTGTAGCTCTTTCCGAAAAGCTGCATCCCCACCACAGCAAAGATGAAGACGATAATGGCCAGGACAAGGGTCAGGTTTCCAAGAGCACCCACAGAATTACCGATGATCTTTATCAGCATATTAAGGGTTGGCCAAGACTTTGCCAGCTTGAACACACGCATCTGCAACCAACAGAAGTCATGATTTGAATAGAGAGTTTATTCCTGAAATGTTGAACATTGCAACTTCAGTAAAAACAACAGATTTATCAGCAAATCAGCATATTAGAATGATTTCTGAAGGATCATGTGACACTGAAGACTGGAGAAATTTAGCTTTGCAATGACATCTATAAATTACATTTTAAATTAAAATCAAAATAGCAATAATACAATTAAATTGCAAATAATTGCTTACAACAATTCTACTATATTACTATATTACAAAATGTAAACTTTTTTTATATTTAATTTTTTCGAGTGAACACAAAATGAGTTATTTAAAGCAATGTCTAAGCTGCTCTTTTCCATATAATAGAAAGTGAATGGTGATTTAGTTAATGAGTCACATGGACTATTTTATTATGCTTTTATGGTGCTTGACAGCCATTTGTCCCCATATACTTCCAGTTATTCTGAACAAAGTCTTGTATCAACATGAGGGTGAGTAAATAATGACAGAATTGTAACTTTTATGTTAACTACCCCTTTAATAGCTGGCCATTCAATCAATTTTCACCTACCAGACGGAAGGACCTTAGCACAGACAAGCCCTCAACATTGGCTAAGCCCAGCTCCACCAGGCTAATTGTCACAATTATGCTGTCAAAAATGTTCCAGCCAACCTGAAAGTAATAATATGGGTCCAGTGCAATAAGTTTTAGCACCATCTCTGCTGTGAAGATACCTGTGAAAACCTGCATGGGAAAGAACACAATATGACACAAGGAAGCCATCAGCTTTGGGATGTTGGCAAAACATATTTCACAAAAATATACAGTATAAGTTTTCAATATATATTTAATATTGATACGTAGATGTACTTACCAGGTTTCCCACTGACAACATGTGTTCAAAATCGGAAGTCATTGGATAGTGCTCCATAGCCATGAACATTGTGTTGAGCACAATGCAGATGGTGATGCCCAGATCCACAAAAGGGTCCATTACAATTAGGCAGATAAACTTCTTAAATTTTACCCATGGCACGCAGCAATTCCATTTCAGGAATATGTCAGCAAACTTGTACCAGCAGGGAGGACACGGCCTTTGAATATCCTCCAGCTCTGTTAATTGAAGTATATAAAGTATATAAAGTATATACACTCACCTAAAGGATTATTAGGAACACCTGTTCAATTTCTCATTAATACAATTATCTAATCAACCAATCACATGGCATTTACATTTACATTTAGTCATTTAGCAGACGCTTTTATCCAAAGCGACTTACAAATGAGAGTAATAGAAGCAACCAACACCAGTCAAGGGCAACAATAGGTCATTCCACCAGGTGGGGACGGTCCAAGAAAAGGTCCTAGTGAGGGATTTCATGCCTCTTTGAGATGGCACCACTAGTTGTCGTTCACTTGCAGAACGCAAGCTTCTGGAGGGTGTGTAAGTCTGAGCAAGTGAGTTTAGGTATACTGGTGCAGAGCCTGCGGTTGCTTTGTAGGCGAGCACCAGAGTCTTGAATTTGATTCGCGCAGCTATCGGCAGCCAGTGAAGACTGATGAAGAGAGGTGTGACGTGTGCTCTCTTCGGCTCGTTGAAGACCACTCTCGCCGCTGCGTTCTGGATCAGCTGCAAGGGTTTAACAGTGGATGCTGGAAGGCCCGCTGGAATAGAATTACAGTAGTCCAGTCTGGAGAGTACAAGAGCTTGGACCAGGAGTTGAGTGGCCTGCTCTGATAGGAAGGGTCTAATCTTCCTAATGTTGTATAGTGCAAATCTGCAGGACCGGGTTGTTGCAGTAATGTGGTCAGTGAATTTTAGCTGATCATCAATCAATCACAACATGGCAGTTGCTTCAATGCATTTAGGGGTGTGGTCCTGGTCAAGACAATCTCCTGAACTCCCAACTGAATGTCAGAATGGGAAAGAAAGGTGATTTAAGCAATTTTGAGCGTGGCATGGTTGTTGGTGCCAGTTGGGCCTGAGTATTTCACAATCTGCTCAGTTACTAGGATTTTCACGCACAACCATTTCTAGGGTTTACAAAGAATGGTGTGAAAAGGGAAAAACATCCAGTATGTGGCAGTCCTGTGGGCGAAAATGCCTTGTTGATGCTAGAGGTCAGAGGAGAATGGGCCGACTGATTCAAGCTGATAAAAGAGCAACTTTGACTGAAATAATCACTTGTTACAAAAGAGGTATGCAGCAAAGCATTTGTGAAACCACAACACGCACAGCTTTGAGGCGGATGGGCTACAACAGCAGAAGTCCCCACCGGGTACCACTCATCTCCACTACAAATAGGAAAAAGAGGCTACAATTTGCACGAGCTCACCCAAATTGGACAGTTGAAGACTGGAAAAATGTTGCCTGGTCTGATGAGTCTCGATTTCTGTTGAGACATTCAGATGGTAGAGTCAGAATTTGGTGTAAACAGAATGAGAACATGGATCCATCATGCCTTGTTACCACTGTGCAGGCTGGTGGTGGTGGTGTAATGGTGTGGGGATGTTTTCTTGGCACACTTTAGGTCACTTAGTGCCAATTGGGCATCGTTTAAATCCCACGGCCTACCTGAGCATTGTTTCTGACCATGTCCATCCCTTTATGACCACCATGTACCCATCCTCTGATGGCTAATTCCAGTAGGATAATGCACCATGTCACAAAGCTCAAATCATTTCAAATTGGTTTCTTGAACATGACAATGAGTTGACTGTACTAAAATGGCCCCACAGTCACCAGATCTCAACCCAATAGAGCATCTTTGGGATGTGGTGGAACGGGAGCTTCGTGCCCTGGATGTGCATCCCACAAATCTCCATCAACTGCAAGATGCTATGCTATCAATATGGGCCAACATTTCTAAAGAATGCTTTCAGCACCTTGTTGAATCAATGCCACATAGAATTAAGGCAGTTCTGAAGGCGAAAGGGGGTCAAACACAGTATTAGTATGGTGTTCCCAATAATCATTTAGGTGAGTATATATATATATATATATACTCACCTAAATTATATGAAATATATATATACTCACCTGAATATATATGATTTTTTTACGATGATATATGATTTGTTTACTTTAGTTGTTCTGGAACTCACCATTTACACTTACCATCTAAAGCATTGTCTGTAGCTTTGACCACACTCGCTTTTCTCATCTGCGAGTCAGGGACTTCTAAGTAATTCATGCTGCCTTTGGATCCATTCGATTTCGAAAGGGGTTTCATTGCGATCCCATCATAATCGCTCTGCATTTGGTCATCATCACCTTTCTTTTTGCTGGACAGTGACGTCTTGCTGCCATTTACCACCCCGTTCTTCTGCTGTTTGTCAAATAAAAACATCAGATAAAATCAGAACTAACTTTAAATTTTTTTTAAACAAATGATCCATTGCTCAGGCTACGCTGCTATGTCATCGCATGACAAACCTCAGCTTGCTTCTTGAGCTGTTCCAGGATTTTTGCATACTCTTCCTCCTTTTCTTTAGCTTCTGCAATGGTGGCTTCATTCTGTTCAGCATACGCCATGGCCACCACAGCCAGAATCAGATTGATGAGGTAAAACGAACCCAAGAAGATGATGACTACAAAGAAGATCATATACGTCTTCCCCGCTGCACGGAGCGTCTGGAACATTTAAGACACATTTAAGACACACTTTTTTACACACATATGGCTTTTTATGCTTCATTTATATTCTTGGTCAAAAGCATTGAAAACTAAATGGTTACTTTTATAAAACACTGACATGCATTTAAAGATTTGGGGTCGTAAGGATGTTTTACATTTTATTTTAGCCAAAGCTTAATATTTTTGAGGAAACCATGACATATTTTTGACAAAGGTTATTTGCTAAGTTCAAAAGAACAGCATTTATTAAAGTAAAAAAGTAATATTAAAGTATTAATGTCTTTCTTTAAAAAAAAAAAAAGATATAACATTCCTTTTTAACAGTAGTGCACTGAAAACAAGCATTCACTTTACGCTAAGCTTTGTTTATTGGTGGAATTCATTGTAATTGTACAATCTTAGGCTTTTGTTATGGATTGATTTTGTTAACCCTATTAACTATTTAATGTTATAGTATTATCACATGCAAGAAGGTGAGGAACAATGTGACTTTAACAGGATGAATGATATACCCACCAACTGGAACAAGTTCTCCCAGAAGTCTTGAGTCATTAGCCGGAAAAGGGCTAAGAAAGCCCATGCAAAGGTGTCATAACTAGTGTATCCATAATTTGGGTTTTGGCCAGCTTTTAGGCATACGAACCCCTCGGGGCACTTCCTGTGAACAGCAACAGTAAACAGGTAATTGCATATAAATATATTCAGTCTGCTTTGAATAAAGTTTGAATTCAATTCTTTGACATTCCTCCTGGTTGGTAAAGCACAACACCAATTCAAAGTTGCTTCTTTAGAAGATTAAAATAATTAAGAAAGCAAATAATATATTTGAAAAATATACCCAGCATCAGAGCTGTTCCCACAGATTAATGGATCCATTTGGTCAGGTAAAAAGTAGTAGTTTTCTATGGAAAGGGAATGGAGATCTGTTAACTAAAAAGTGACTGAAACTGCAGTACATGACAAGTTCTAATTCATTTTGAACAACTTCATATGTATCCAAGCCCATTTGTAATAATTCCTACTATGTGCAGCATTGCCAGCTACATTTGTGATTTATTACATGTGTAATGTGTTGTGAAGTCACCTTGATTTTCAATATATTCGAAGTAGTTGAAAGTGTCGTTCGACTGTACTTCAGTGCCATTGACGTCTGTGTGATTGAAAAGCATGGTAAGGTTGCTGTCGCTCCAGCCAAGTGGAGGCCATTTGACACATTTTTGCCGCAAGTTTCCCATGAACAGTTGCAGGCCAATGAGAGCAAACACGCTGAGACAGAAGACGGTGAGGATCATGACATCCGCCAGTTTCTTCACCGACTGAATCAGGGCGCCAACAATGGTTTTTAGACCTGGAATTCACAGTTAAACAAAATCTCGGCTGATGCATTACCAAACTGTACAAAACAATTCCATTTCAAGTGAGTTGCCACGATCAATTACATGCTGTATTTACCTGGAATTACAGTTATTGTTTTCAGGGCACGGAGAACACGGAAAGTCCTCAGAGCAGATACATTCCCCAAGTCCACAAACTCTGTGAGGTACCTGTGGATGAAGTGAAAAGACGCTTGCAACACCTATTATTTTAAAACCTCACAACTATACCAGTGACACTATATACATCAAAAAACCTTAAATTTATTGATATTAAAGGCACAATATGTACGATTTTTGTATTAAAATCTCCAAAAACCACTAGAACAATGTTACATATTTTACATGATCCCAAATGTTTTCACATATGTTCCAAGAAATAACCAGATAAATAAACAATTGTAACCAGGACACAAACTATAGGACACATTACCCTTGATTTCTGGTTTTATTTAGTAGAAACCATGGTAACACCAAAGACGCTTTAATAAATTATAGGTTTTATTAGAGAGGTGAGCAACTGTTTGGATACATTTATAGACAGAATACTGTCTATATAGCTAAACGCAGTTAGTCTTTTGGTTTAAATCTCGTTTTCTTGATTTACCGCGAGTACTATGTTTTTCCATGCCTAATATCTGCTTGGAGCGGGGCGGTTCGAACAGGAGGGGTTACATGTGCAACAAGGGTCTCATTAAAGCCACTGAGCGAGCACACAGAGTAGCATTAAAACATAACTTTCAACACTCTCAAATGTATCTAATAACAACGTTGTGTTACCCCACATACACATGACCGGAAAAAGAGGAAGGGGTCATCTGTGGCATAATAAAAGCTCCGCTGCTCGCGAGCCGTGTGTCGCACTTGTCTCTCGTTAGCAATCGCTCCAGCGGCCTCGTTCATCTCTAACAGCTTTAAGCCCTACCCTGCTTCATACTACAGTAACGTTAATAAATCTTTAATACATTAGCTCATCCATGAATATGATTTCTGACCGAGTTCTGTCGGATTATTTTCCACCGGCTGTTGAGGTGAAGACAAAAACTTCCATGATTTCGCGAAATCATGGCATCATGATTACACCTTAATACTGAATAAGCGACCTCTAGCGGCGGACATTACAAAATGTGCCTTTACTAGTTTTAAATATTACTACATAATAGGGGTGTAACAGTACACGTATTCGTACCGAACTGTTTTGGTACAGGGATTCCGGTACGGTACCATTAAATCCAAATTCCCATACAAATTTATTAGGTACTCTGTTCATTTCATCACAAAATTAAAACGATAAATGCCATTTTAATCTTACGTGACGGATCACTGTATAGGCGCATCAGTTCAAGCGGCACGCAAGCTATTTTAAAAGCTACTTTATATTAGTTTTATTTCCCCTGATGTATGGAACCGTGACTTTAAAACAGTGGTACGTACCGAACCGTACCTTTTGTGTATCGTTACAACCCTACTACATAATACTATTTTAATACATTTAAAATTACTATTTTGTCTTTTTTTACCAAAGAATGAATATTAGTTTTTTTCCCCTAATAATGAAAAATATGCAAAGGAAAATTTTATATTTAGTAAAGCACAAAATTAAATATGCAATTAAATCGATAGACAATGTTATTTATAAAATGTTTGGCTCAATCTGGATATTTCTGCTATGTAAATACCCATATTGATTAAGTATACTTTCTGCTTTAATATTAAGTTCACGTGTTAAAATGTTCACACGTTAATGTTGTATTAGCTCATTCAATTAATTCTATTTAACAAGCATTTAACAATTTAATTTTAACTTTAAATTGAACAAAAATGCACTTTTTTGTGCTATGAACTATCATCCCACCCATTAAATCATTCATCAAAAACTCTTTTTTGGTGGATAAATCCATAAATCAGTTCCTGTTGGAGTTTTTGTGGCTCAAGAAAGTGTACATTCAAATCTCTTTTATCGCCGTGACCTTTCCTAAAGCATGTTTTTGTAGAGTCCGTTTTGTAGAGTCTTCAGAGGAGTGTTGAAATTGCTGGGGTAAGAGATATGTTCAGTGTAGACTATATTTAGCTTGCAACAGTCGATCACAGAAGCCAAATGGCATCATTATGTGTATACTATGGACCAATAGCAAGTGAGATGCCTGTTGGATCACAGCATTGAATTATGATGTCTGTGAACTTCAGGCGACTGAATTCAAGTAAAAGTAGTCCAGGAGCTATGAGAAACACATTATACAGTTACTGACGTACTGTGAGGAAGTACTGAGAGAAATAAGTACTGATGAAATGTGTCGTTTTAAAATACTCCTGATTTCTGTGGCTCAATCAGTAAAGCTTGTCACTAACATTGCCATGGTGATGGGTTCAATTCCCAGGGAAAGAATGAAAAAGTATGATAAAAACTTTAGATAAAAACAAATATAAGCTGCAATAGGAAGCTACAATATTAATCAACAACCTGTTGTGTTCGTACATTATGTATTGAGGATTCACTTGACTAGACATCAAGGGGAAATACATCAGAAATTACATTTATTCAGTTTTTCTGATAACATGCAAGATTATGTATACATACTCTTTTATTCTTTCCCTGGGAATTGAACCCATCACCTTGGCAATGTTAGTGACAAGTTTTACTGATACATACTTACCTATGTACATATAAAATACCTTTAGGTATTAGTACCAAAGAATATTATGGATGACAGCAGGGGGAATAATAACAACTGTATATCAAGACTATCAGGGCCTCAAAAGTTCTTGTACACCTTCAGAACTACAATCAGACCACTGCCTTTTAGTGTTCTGAGGAGGGCCAAAGTGTGAAGCTGCTAAAAATAGATCTGGTAAGTGATCTCGCTTTAACAAGCGGATAAACATTTTCATTCAGCCAGGCTGTGATTGTAAAGGGAGGTGAGGGTGGACCTTAGGGAGGCGTATGGAGAAGCTGAGGAGGACTGTCTATAGAGGACCAGGCCATGCAGGCAGCCTCATTACACTTTTGGTGATGCTGTAAACACACTGACCTTTGACCGCTCACATCTGAGTGGGTATTTTCACAATGCTTCTGTGTCTAATGTGGTTGCTAGAACTCTTGTGCCACATACCCTGACTGAGCAAAAACTGATTAGTCGCACACTATGCTGACTATTTGGAATGGCATCCGATTACAGAAACTACTGTTAAAAATAACGCTGTAAATGGTTCCAGTCCTCTTCCGAACCATCCATTTGGATTTAACCACAACACTAATTGAAGGATTTATAATGCAACACTTTTTCACATTCATCAATCAATTAAATTAATGATATCATTACAAATGTTTGCATTGGCTTGTTTAGCCACTGATTTTACATTCGGGTCATACTTACGCCATGCTGATGACCATGAAATCCAGCCAATTCCACGGGTCTCGTAGGAATGTGAAATCACCAATGCAGAAGCCTCTGGACAGCACCTTTACCAATGCCTCAAAGGTATAGATGCCAGTGAAAACGTACCTACAAAGATCCAATAAACAATCAAGGTCTATAAATGCAGAGGTATGGAAATACATATGTTGACAAGCAGGCAGGACATCCTATCATTGCATTCGGACCGAATGCAGTGATTGGACGAAAATGTCAGGTCCTGAGACTTCCACAGAAGACATATGTAAAAAAATTATATTTAGACTACTTCTATTATTGACTGCTTTCAGGATATTTTTTGAAAAACAATAACATATCTTTAAATTCCAATTCCTGAATGTAAATTAAATTTGAATTGAGGTACCAAACAGGATGCAGAACTGCAATTTAAATGCAATGTAGAATTAACTAATACTCAATGAAGATTATATAACTAATTTGACAGACAGACGGGCAGAACAAAAGAATGACAGACAGACAGAGAGACAGATAGATAGATTATATATGGATGAGATAGATAGGTAGGTATGTAGGTACAGTAGATGTGTCATTGGTGGGGTTGTGTATTTGAGGAATGTTGGGATAGATTTTAGAGGTATGGTGCAATTCTTACTCTACTGTTTTGCTCCAGGGTGGAGGGTCACTCAGCGTCATGAACACACAGTTTGACAAGATGGTTAACATGATGAACATGCTAAACAATTTGCTGTGAGTAAAGGAGAACTTAGATGGAATGATTTGTTCCTCTAAATTAAACGAATGTTCCTCTAAATTAAACAGATGTCACCTTAAAACATCTGGAAATCAAAGAATTGATGGAGAATAGATATATATGGGTTATATTGAATATGAAGGATATGAATGTATGAGTATTCTTATGGCTACTCGTCGAACAGGGTTGAAGGGACTTAGAATGTAGCAGGCAGGTTCAGCATTGAATCTGAATATTGTTTTCCCTTTGGTGACCACGATGAAAGTCTGAAAAACAAAAAAAGGGACAGATCATCTCGTGTTGAGTAACTATCAATCTATTATTTACAGACCTGTAAATATTTGTTGATATCACTTTGGTATTTAGCCTTTGCCACTGACTTTTTGTGCTTTGTAGAATGGATCCAACTCTTCAATAGGAACATTGAGGAGCTTCGGTGGAGGGTCTCCATAGATGAACGGTAGGGCCTTTCCTGCTTCCAAATCACTGCTGGGTTTGGGCAGATCTTCTTCAGCCACCTCGACATTCTGGGCCTTCATCTGTTCCTGCTCGGCGGCTTCTTCTGCCATCCGCCGCTCGATCTCGGCGAGCGACTCCAAACTGAAGGGGCGGAACACATCGGTGCCAGTGGGAGGGAGTAGACGTGCCATCTTGACATTCTGCTGAACGAGGGCTGCCACCACTTCGGGGTCTCTCAATTGTGCCCTGCAGGGATAGAGAAAGGTGGCTCATTAAAAAAAAAGGAAAAGTTTGTGGTACATTAGTAAAAAAATGTCATCACATGAAATATTAGAGTCGACTGTCTTTTAATTCTTTGTACAACATTCATATTCAGTCAAGTATTTAATAATTAATTCAATTTCTATCAATTAAAAAAGGAATAATTAGTGCTGTCAATCGATTAAAAAAATTACTAATCACACATTTTTCATGATTAATCACACCTAGCGTTAATGTAGAAACAACATAAAGACAGGATGTTTTAAATATTTGATCTAACAGGTAGGAAATATAAAGAAATTGAATACAGTTATCAAACACTTCACAGTCTTCACTGCTTAAATATAGATGAATCCTTATTAAAGCTACAAAAGCTACTTTGATTATTATTAATCACAAACAGCAGCAGACTGCTTAAGATCTGAAGCACATGTCGAGGATCTAACACACATCCCGTTTTCACACAACTCTTTACGGTCATTTAGGACTTTTTTAAAACTCTTTCTCACAGGATTAGTATTGGTGACCTGTAGTAATTTGTAATGATTGCGAAGGTGACCTTAATCCTGTGCAAATCAGTCATGTTTGTAATTTTGTGATGTAAAAATTACAATGTTTAAAGATTTCTATAATCACACAATGTCCCCAGATAATACTAATCCTGTGTGAATAGGGCTGTCCTCACAAGGATACTCAACAAAGTGAGCATTTTGGCATACTTTTGTGTGTTTTGTTTCTGGAGATTCGGAAATAGTTTAAATAATGATTTAAATAAAGGGACATTTTATACACTACCCTTTAAAATGTAATGTAAAGAAATTAATAATTTTATACCTAAATATATAAAACTGATATCCCCCCTCCTTTTTTTGCTATGTAGATCTAACTCTTTATATAGTGCGGTGACTTAATTTCTTATAATTGTGAGATTTAACGTCAAAATTACCTTAAATAAAAATGTTAAAAAAAAATTCAGATCATAGAAAAGTGTGTTAAAAACGTTAATTTAAACATAAATCAAAGCATTATATTCCACAGTTTTATCTTTGCCTTTTATTTGCACAGCACCGTCACAACAAACAACTATGATTGAGCTACACAAAAATGAGCATTAAAAATCGCAATTAAGTTACATATTGACCCAACAAGTAACCTGTTTTAACAGTTTTTAAACTTACAGTTGATGAGGCCATAGTTTTAGGTTCTTAGCTCTGTTTGGGTGAGCAGTGCGATTCCTACGCCAAACCTCCATCAGGTTAATCTTTCGCTTAGGCATGGCTGCTGTGTTCCCAGTTTCAGCGTCCAGTCAAAGCTCTCCACAAATTGAATAATGCTACTCAGACTGTGGGCTGAAGTTTGTGGGCCGCTTTTGTTTCTTTTGGGTCCAACTAGACCAGGATGAGACCCTGCCCCCTCAGAGTAACAAAACAATTCAGCACACAAAGATTTCCACTTTTGAACAAGTTTCCACTTTAAGAGATTTGCCCCAGACTCCCACTCTCAAATGTGATCACTACAAAGAGAAGAAACACTACGCAGTGTTGAGAAGTGTCATTTATCCGGCACTTGTGTAATTATAAAAGAACAAAGTTTTGATTTTAATATTGCACTACATTATAATTGCAAAACAACATTTATCATTATTATTGGAGTATATTTTCAATGCTATTATATGTGACAGCTTACTTTTCTGCACCTGTTTACAAAAATCATTTGGTTCTTTTATGTGAAAAATCAATAAGATTTCATCATGTGGCCCCATTCAAGTCTTTTTGCAGACTCCACACACCGGCTTGTCAGCGAGGCAGTGATTCACTGAACATGAACGTACATGGAGTGAAGACCACTGGTAACTTCCCAGAAATTGTAATCTGGTGCCAAATCCACCCGGGCAGGGAGCTTCTTATCAAAAAAGCCTTTGTTGCATCTTCCCATTTACTATTTCTGAAATACATTCTATAATTCAACTGCATTTGACCTCAGATAATTCACCGTCCATCTGATAAATACCGCAAAAATATCAAAACATCAAGGCCCAATCTGATTGGCTGCCTCTACAGCAAGTCACTTTTGCAGTGTTCATGCCGTCATATTCTGATTTTCATTTTAAATCAATTGCAACTGCAGAAAACAATCTTTTCTATATCATTTAACAAATGTGGACTTTTTGGTTTTAACCATTACGGAGAAAATGGTTACAGTTACATAAACAAAACTTTTCACATAAATTTCATACAACAAAGAATAGAGAAACAAAATATCCATGTGTCATTAATAAAGACAAAAACGTCTGAGTAAGTATTTAATTTGTATAATAGGTAGGTCGAATAAAAATAATGTACCCCACATGATCACGTGGCTGTAATGTACCGCCATATTTCACTATTTTTTGGCTGAAATTGAAATGGATGCCCATATATTATGCATTCGTAGTCTGACCAAATCTACAGTATGAGCTTATATACTGTATATTTTAAAAATACTACTGAACCCCCCAAAAATAACCCAAACAAATTTTTAAATATTAAATAAAAATGCTGGATCAATAATTGCAAAATGCAGAATTCTCATAATAACAGAATTAAAACCTTCATTTCATATAGCATAATGTGCGACTAAGATATTGTGTCAATGTTTGGTGATACCAAAATCTTTTAGTCACTAAATGTACTCAGAACATTTATGGATCACGTTTGACACACTTTGGAATCTGTTCACTGATCCATGTGCTGGGTGTTGAGACCTGTGTTTATGCCGCTCCTTAAAGCGCTGGTCAGGGTCATTCCACTGTTACATAACACAGACTCACCTGTTCTGACAGGAATGTGATACGACCTACAGTCTCTAATGAGGCCTATTATGTTCGGAATGACTGCCTGTGATTCATGTAGCTGTAACGCTCTGGCAAACATGTGTTTGGGTTCTTCAGCACATTGTGAATTTTTATGATTTTGTTATGATTTAGAGTGTCATTCTGTGAAGTTGGGAGGGATCGAAGCCGAACACGCATGCAGTACCTCAGCAGCTGCTGTAGGCCATCACCCCGTATGGCATCGGGTTACTGGTGACTCCACTCATTCCTGTCGTGTGTTTGCTCGCTTACATTGTGCCGATAAACAAGTCCCGCCTCCTGCTAAATTCCTACCGCCCACTACTCGATCATTTAGCAAGGCCACTCTGGCTTTTTACTTAGGCCCAATAATCAATCAATAAATCAGATATAATCCTCTATCTATCTATCTATCTATCTATCTATCTACATAGTGTGTGTGTGTGTATATATATATATACACAATATTGCCAAAAGTTTTGGGATGCCTGCCTTTAATGACATCCCATTCTTAATCCATAGGGTTTAATATGGAGTTGGCCCACCCTTTGCACCTATAACAGCTTCAACGCCTCTGGGAAGGCTTTCCACAAGGTTTAGGAGTGTGTTTATGGGAATTTTTTACCATTCTTCTAGAAGCATATTTATGAGGTCAGGGACTGATGTTGGACGAGAAGGCCTGGCTCACAGTCTCTGCTCTAATTCATCCCAAAGGTGTTATGGGGTTGAGGTCAGGACTCTGTGCTGGCCAGTCAAGTTCCTCCACACCACTCGCTCTCTTTATGGACCTTGCTTTGTGCACTGGTGCGCAGTCATGTTGGAACAGGAAGGAGCCATCCCTAAACTGTTCCCACAAAGTGGGGAGCATGAAATTGTCCAAAATGTCTTGGTATTAAGAGTTCCTGGAAGTATGGGGCCAAGCCCAACCTCTGAAATACAACTCCACACAATAATCCCCCCTCCACCAAAGTTTACACTTGGCACAATGTACCGTCAGGCAAGTACCGTTCTCCTGGCAACCGCCAAACCCAGACTCGTCCTTCAGATTTCCAGACAGAGAAGCGTGATTCATCTCTCCAGAGAACACGTCTCCACTGCTCTAGAGTCCAGTGGCGTTTACACTGCATCTTAAGCTTTGCATTGCACTTGGTGATTTTAGGCTTGGATGCAGCTGCTCGGCCATGGAAACCCATACCATGAAGCTCTCCGTGCACTGTTCTTGAGCTATTCTGAAGGCCACATGAAGTTTGGAGGTCTGTAGCTATTGACTCTGCAGAATGTGTGTGTGTGTGTGTGTGTGTGTGTGTGTGTGTGTGTGTGTGTGTGTGTAGAATGAATTGAAAATGAATGAGAAAAAAGAAAAAAATGCTTCCATTGCAATATGATTGGCTGTTCATGCAATAAATCTGGCCTCTTATTTTTGTGCACACTCCACATCCATCTGAATGAACAAATAATAACGTTAATGGCTGGACTAAATAAAAAAGTTAACAACTCACCCACTTTATGTCATGTCAAATCACCTGAAATGACTTCAAAACGTGATCTGTGAAGATTTTTTTAGTGAGCAATCTGCATGGTTAAATTAAACTCATGACACCTGCAGTGTTTACAGAGCTTTGATGACTGATTATCTAAAAATAAGTTGACTATAAAAAAGAACAGCTGAACATCAGCTCACGAATAAAACAGATGTAATCTGAAATGTTTTACTTTTATGTTTGTGTGAATAATATTGTTTATTTGCAACATTAAGTGTAATTGGAGCATAAATCTGGACGTTGCCTAATTATTTCAGAAACAACTGTACACCACTATACACTCACACACACACACACACACACACACACACACACACACACACACACACACACACACACACACACACACACACACACACACACACACATGTTGTGTTTCCATGTTGTGGGGACATTCCATAGGCGTAATGCATTTTATACTGTACAAACCGTATTTTCTATCCCCTACACTGCCCCTGCCCCTAAACCTACCCATCACAGGAGACATTCTGCATTTTTACTTTTTCAAAAACATCACTTAGTGTGATTTATGACCTGTTTTCCTCATGGGGACCAAAAAATGTCCCCACAAGGACAAAAATTTGGATATTGCCATCTTTGTGGGGACATTTTGTCCCCATACCGTAGGGATTACCAGTCCACACACACACACACACACACACACACACACACACACACACATGTTGTGTTTCCATGTTTTATGGGGACATTCCATAGACGTAATGCATTTTATACTGTACAAACCGTATTTTATATCCCCTACACTGCCCCTGCCCCTAAACCTACCAGGAGACATGCTGCATTTTACATTTTCAAAAACATCACTTAGTGTGATTTATAAGATGTTTTCCTCATGGGGACCAAAAAATGTCCCCACAAGGACAAAAATTTGATATTGCCATCTTTGTGGGGACATTTTGTCCCCATACCGTAGGGATTACCAGTCCACACACACACACACACACACACACACACACACACACACACACACACAGACACAAATATAGTATACTGCATAATTTTGTCCAGAACAGACTGCAGCTCATCATGTCTCTTTTAACATTCTGTTTGTGTTCTTCCTCTGACTTACCAAGATGTAAACAACAAATACCCTACACAAGCTGAACGTTTTAGTTTGGCCCTTTCTCAAATGCCACCCTATGCCCTTTGGGTCCTGCTGCGAGCCCACACTTTGCCAGTGTGGGCCACATCAAGGATACATAACTGCCTTCAGAAACCTAAAATGTCAAATGGGACATCCTACAGTTTTCTACAGTGGACTTCTCAGACCTGTGACGGCCTTTGCATGACTGCAAATGCACATCAAGTGCTCCGTTTGGGACAGGGCTTTCGAAGGGACTGTAAACCTGTCAGATTGGGTTACATGTACTGGACTGCAATCCACCTCAACTGTTCCCTCCTCCAAACATGCTCCTGTCAGGTTATTTTTCATCTCAGGCTGCCAGAGATGGATGATGACTGATATTTTCCCACAACTATTAAGCTTCACTGCGCCAATCTGGTCTCCTTCAGATCACGAACACTTTGGTTTGCGCTTTCACCCTCTCTTCATCTGTCTCTCTCTCAAAAAAGAGAGTGAGAGTTAGTGGGGCAACAACAGAGTCTGAAAAACAACTAAGACTTTCTGAATCTATATTTTTTAAGTGAAATACTTTTTAGAAATTTAGGAAAAAAAAAAAAAAAAATTAGGGAGAATCAATAAATTAGGAATTATTTACTGTCATTGTTTATATATATAAATAATACTAGATTTTATTTATAATGCACTTTTTATTCCGAAGAATCTCAAAGTGCTACAGGGGAAAATAACTATATATATAAAAAAAAAATATATATATATATATATATATATATATATATATAAACACAATGACAGTAAATCATTCATAATTTATTGATATATATATATATATATATATATATATATATATATATATATATATATATATATATATATATATATTGATATATATATATTGATATATATATATATATATATATACACAATGGCAGTATATAATTAAAGCTGGCAATCATGTTATGGCAGTTTCCTTTTATCTCTTTTAAAGGAATGGCAATAACAGAACGTCCCATTAATGGTTTTTAAAGGATTGTGTCACTGTCAGACTTAGTGACAGCCAACAGGGCCACTAGAGCTCACAGTCAGCAGATCAGAGACACGATTTCAGCTTGTGCAGAATCGCTATGCACCATATACTGCAAAGCCAGGGGGCCCGAGGTGAGACCTGAGAACTAGCGCCTCCCTGACACAGACGCAGTCCAAAAAGGCCATTAAAGTCTGATACATCCAACCTAACAATAAACAGACAGGAGTGACGATCTAGATAGCAACATGCTCAACAAGTGTTTTGCAGGCAGAACAAGGCATTAGTTATGTAGGGCCAGTGTAGGGTCAATGAGGATTTACACTAGTCATGAACTCCTCACTGTGCTGACAATGCCACAAGAGCACCAGTCTAAACTGGGTCAGTAACATCTAGTGTTATGCCGTGTAACAGGGCCTTCCAATTCCAAAAGCTGTTGGAGATCATATTGGTCTCAACACAACATTTTGATTTTCGTCAATATACTGTAAAGGTTTGAAATGCCATATTCACTGGATGGAGTGAATGTAACCTGAATAGCGATAGATGGGAAAAAAATAAATAAAACAGGGAAAGTGGATAAAATGGATAAAAATGTAAGTTGGACATTGGAATTCAACTGTCAATTAACCTGTCCTTTTAGTTTCGTTACCACCATATTTCAAACAATGTACAGAAAGCCAGTTCCTCTACTAAGCAAATTTCATAGCATTTTACAAAACGTATAAATATACACAATTAACACGTAAACAAGTAAACAAAAATAACACTATGGGTCATGCATAATATTTGGAAAACTATAAATAAGTGAACAATTATTGAAATAGTATTAATTAATACTAATTAAACTTAATCAAAATGTTATTATTTTTATTTCAATATTATATTAGTTATAAATAACTATTTTATTTTAATGTTATTGATAAAATATAATTTTCATACAATAAATGTAATAATTAATATTTTCATGATGGATGTTCATGGTATAAATGTTAAATATGTGAAATATGTGTATGCATGTGAAAAATAGCTCAAATAAATGATGACAGTCTGTTAAAAAGTAAAAAATTATTTTAAAAAAGTCGATTTTTTTTGTTGTTTTAATAAACATCAGCCCATATACAGTAACTACATCTGTATGCATCACAGCAGAACTTCAATGAATGTATTACAGCAGATAAGCAAATCAAATAGACGAGTTAAGGAGATACCAAATGTAGCCTATGAAATATGAAGTAGTTCATTCACATTAACAGATCTGCACTGACTGCACGGACGTGGTGCCACATGAGGGAGGGCAGAGCAGGGCAACGGGGTGAAAGTCTACAGTGCGAGGTGAACAACACTAGACCGTCTCAAAGAAACAGGTGTCACTCTAACATCAGGCTATTTTGTTCCGGAAACAAAGTTGCATGGCTTTAGGTCTTTGGCTCCACTGCAAAGATCATTTGAGAGGCACCGAAGGAAACCACAGACACGTACCATTTCAAAGGGTGAGGTGGCGGTGGGGGGAAGAGGGGAGGTTTCAAAACAGGATGTTTGTGGAGAGGTGCCGATGTACCGTATCATGTGGAGGACTGACAGCAGACCATATTTCTGAGCCTCTCACACATTCTCAGTCTATCACAAATAAGACATATTACATAAGCAAAAGGGAGCAACAGTCTACTAACAATCAGCAAAGCTCGGTTAGCACAATTAATTGTTTCATTGGATAGATATAATATCTGTTTCCTCTACAAGGTTATTTTTAACTACAACAACAACACAGCAGTGAATGACATTGTAAACTCAATAAAATCTGCATTTACATTTATGCATTTAGCAACAAAATACAGTCCCTGACAAAAGTCATGTCGCTTATCTATTTTGTAGAAACACCTGCTATTAACCTGATTTTTAATTCATCAATTGGTGTTAGAAATAGCTCATATGAAAAGCTAAAACCCTCCCAAATGATGTTTAATGCACTGAAATAAATTAGTTTCACTGAAAAAAGATTTATCATTTAATCAAGACAGAAAGGTCAAATTTTGGCAAGACAAAAGTTTTGTCGCCTATACAGAAATTGAACAAATTTAATGCAAATACAAAAATATGTCAGCAAATTAAGTAGTGGTGCTGTGAGATCCAAATTTAATATCTTGTATGACTTCCATGAGCTTGAAGGACTGCATCCATGCGGTTTGGCAAGGATTCATACAATTTATTGATGAAGTCATCAGGAATAGCAAAGAAAGCAGTCTTGCATGCCTCCCAGAGTTCATCAATATTCTTTGGTTTCATCTTCCATGCTTCCTCTTTCATCCTACCCCACAAATGCTCAATGATGTTCATGTCTGGTGACTGGGCTGGCCAATCCTGGAGCATCTTGATCTTCTTCGCCTTGAGGAACTTTGATGTGGAGATGGAAGAATGCGATGCAGCACCATCCTGTTGCAGAATTTGGCCTCTTTTATGGTTGGGAATATAAGAGGTATAAGATTTCTTGGTATTTTAGACTATTGAAGTTGCCTTCCACCATGCAGGTCTCTCGCACACCCCCATACTGGATGTAACCCCAGACCATGATTTTTCCGCCACCAAACTTCACTGTTTTCTGGGTGAATCTCGGATCCATGCGGGCTCCAGTAGGCCTCCTGCAATATTTGCGGCGACTGTGGTGTAATTCAACAGAAGATTCATCTGAAAAATCCTTCTGCCACTTTTCCAGCGTCCATCCTTTTAGCAGGCTGTGGGCTTTGGCAAATGCCACACGGTTTTTCAATTATCTTTTGTTTAGTACTGGCTTCTGGGCACTGATTCGACCATAGAGGCCATTTCGAGACAGAATCCGACAAACTGTTCTGGTTGACACAGGGACTTCAGGTGACCAGGTCTTGTGGAGCTCTGCTGCAGTGGAAAATGGGCTGGCCTTGGATTTTCCAGCCAACAAACGGTCCTCTCGAGCAGTTATCTTGCGGGGTCTCCCTGACCTGGGTTTGTCATAAACGTCTCCAGTCTCTTCAAATCTTTTTTTTATCCTCTGTACTTGACGCTGACACACATTGAAGGTGTCTGCCACATCAGCAGTGGATCCGGTCTTCAGCCTCTTGATAATCAAAACTTTAGTCTCAGGGTGAATCTTAGGCATGTTTGCAGAGGTCTAGTTGCAGTTGATGTGAAGATCTAGAGCACTGGGGTTCTTTTTATACACACCTGAAATCTAATTGATCCATTATTAATCACAGGTGAAGCTCATTTGACAAGGCGACAACACTTATGTCTTTGCAAAAATTGACTCAATGGGCTTTACCAAGCTGTGAATATTAGAATATTTTTTGACAGTTTCATTTTGCACTGAAACATTATTACAAAAACTGTTCGGATTAAAATGAGCCATTTCTTGTAAAAAAAAAAATCTTGATAAGAAATATATTTCAGCGGCACTTCAGTTCAATTTGTACACAAGCGACAAGACTTTTGTCAGGGACTGTATATGGCTAAAATCATATAATAAAAAAGTTCACCATTACTGATAAAATAGGTGTCCTTGTTTCTCTTATGTAAACTGTAGTTACTTCTAAGCAAAAAAAAACCTTGCTCTGTCAGTGAAAATACTCAGCTCTTATACTTTACCTGCCTTAATGTTAGCATAGTAAAAGACTGCATTAATGAGCACCGTTTTCTGTCCAGTGTCAGCATATTTACTATTAAAACAAGAAGGTTGGGTGAGCCATAAGCTACAGTTTAAACGTTTGAGGCCAGTAAGTATAATAATATTAATATAATTAAATAATAATACTTTTATTTAGCAAGGACACATTACACTGATCTATTTGACAGTAAAGACATTTATAAAATTACAAATTTCAAATTTGATTTCAAATATTCATTTATTTCAGTTTCTAGAAAAATATATATTTTTTATATTGATTATAATAAGAACAGCAAATCAGCATATTTGAATTATTTCCAAAGGATCGTGTGACATTAGAGACGAAGTAAAGATGGAGTAATGATGCTGAAAATTCTTTATATTTTAAAATGTATTGAAATAGAAAACAGTTATTTTAAATAGTAATAATTTCTCACAATATTACTGTTTTAACAATCAAATAAATTTGACTTTTCAAAAATAAAATCTTACCAACCTCATATGTTTGAACAGCAGTGCATTTTTTATATTATTATTATTATTATTATTATTATTATTATTGACAAAATGCTTTCATTTAATCTTAAACCAGGATTTGCTACCTGCTATTCGGTTGCTGGAGGAGAGGCATTCTCACTATAGAAAGCATGTGATTGGACAAATGTCTGTGTAGTGCAACATGAGTCATCAATATTTTTGGTCAAGAGAAAGACATTTTGAGCACAAAAGGGAACTGTCATCTATTTTTAAGAGTAAACTAGCATAGCCTCAAAGCTAACAAATAAGGACCAAGAGCCACTAAACTGTCTTTAATGGATGACGAGTAGGAGCAAAGAGAAGCAACCAAAAACTGACTGACTAAATCAATACTAAAGAATACACAATTGAACCTACAAATCGGTTCAGTCAGTGTTCAGAGATGACTTACAATGAATAATGTCTCCACTTGTTCAAGTCATGACGATGGGAGCTTTTTTGAGCAAGCATTACAACAGTGTTCATGACAACACTTTGTCATAGCTACAAGTGGGCACTATACTAGCCCATCACCCTGCCGCCGTTGGGTCGCGCAGCCTCAACCGGTCTCTCAGATATGAAATACAGTACCGTTCATCCATCAGCGGCCTGTCATAAAACCACTCGTAGCTCTGATAAAGGGACGCCATAATGTGGTTTTAAAGGGCCTTGGACACAGACAGCTTTTACTAAAGTCACTCTCTATCTTCTGGTTCTCTTTCACATGCATGCATTGTGTTCTCATTTATTTTTTCCCTCTCTCGTGGAGTCATATCTTACTTCTACTCCAGCACACTTCAACACCCTGACGCTTGCCGATCACCTCTTGTCTAGCGTCCTCACCCTGTGTGATTGCAACGTGCTGGAGCGAAATACTCCACATATGTATTCTGATCTATAGTCGCTGTCCTCAAATCCTATTCTTGAACATTTAATGAGGAAAGCGAAACCATTTCAAGATCAACAGCGTCAGGCGAATTCTGCTAACACTGCAATGATACTAAGAAAGGACTCCAGCAATGTTAGGGACATGGCAGTATCCCCGCTCTCCTCTCTTGGGACCTCTGACTTTACTAACCACCATTAACAACAGCTATTCTGCTCTTTCTGATTATGAGAAATCATCTTCATATAGCCGCTTTATGATGTGAAAGATCTATGCAACTACACCACACCACACTACATTTCCCAGCTTTCTCTATGGCAAGGCAACGCTAGTAAAGCATCAATTACAAATCAATCTTTGCTCTTCGTTTTTCTATCAGTAGCTCTAAATATTTTCTTAATAGCAACATTTTGTTACAACTGCAGTTAATCACATTTTAGAACTTTTAAATGTTTTTAAACATTCATTGTTTCAAAAGAATATTACCGGTAAATCAATGACCAGCTGAACATCTTTTTTGAACACAATTTTAATCTAGTCTTAAAACTATATAACAGCATAACATAACATAACATAACGATCAAGAATGTGGTCTTCATTTCACAATTTATTTGTGAAACACACACACACACACACACACACACACGTCTGGTGCGCTATCTTTCTGGGTACTCGCCATAGGCGTAATGGTTTTTATACTGTAAAAAACGTAAATGTTATCCCCCTACACTGCCCCTGCCCCTAAACCTACCCATCACAGGAAACATTCTGCATTTTTACATTTTCATAAAAACTCATCCTGTATGATTTATAAGCTTTTGTGCCCGTGGGGACCTCAATTTTGGTCCCCAAGTTGACACAAGTCCCCATGAGTCTGTCTGCAGTCAGGTTGAAGTCCCCACAGGCTAGAAACACACACACACACACACACACACACGCACATGTTGGGTTTTCATGTTTTATGGGGACATTCCATTGGCGTAATGCATTTTATACAGTACAAACCGTATTTTCTATCCCCCTAAACTGCCCCTGCCCCTAAACCTACCCATTACTTTTTCAAAAAACACCCACAAGGACAAGGATTTTGGATATTGCCATCTTTGTGGGGACATTTTGTCCCCATACCGTAGGGATTACCAGGACGCACATACACACTCACACACACACACACACGTCTGGTTCGCAATCTTTGTGGGGACTCTCCATAGATGTAATGGTTTTTATACCGTACAAACTGTACATTCTATCCCCTTACACTGCCCCTGCCCCCAAACCTACCCATCACAGGAGACATTCTGCATTTTTACTTTCTCAAAAAAACTCATCCTGTGTGATTTATAAGCCTTTTGAAAAGTGGACTGGCTGCTCCCCACAAAGTAGGTGATCTCAGGTTTTACTATCCTTATGAGGAC
The DNA here is from genome assembly GCA_023029165.1 of Gobiocypris rarus. NCBI lineage: Eukaryota > Metazoa > Chordata > Actinopteri > Cypriniformes > Gobionidae > Gobiocypris > Gobiocypris rarus. The sequence continues at coordinate 28,808,760 of CM040934.1, read as the reverse complement.
ATTTGGTCACCGGCACACACACACACACACACACACACACACACACACACACACACACACACACACACACACACACACACACACACACACACACACACACACACACACACACAAACACAAACACAAACACAAACACACACACACACACACATATGGGGATTGTCTAAACATAATTATTTTATATACTGTACAAACTGTTCTATCCCCTAACCCTAAACCTACCCATTACAGAAAACTTTCTGTATTTAAACATTTTCAAAAACATAATTTAGTATGATTTATAAGCTGTTTCCCTCATGGGGACCAAAAAATGTCCCCACAAAGACAAGGATTTCAGATACTGCCATCTGGGACCTTTTGTCCTCATAACGTGGAATTTACCTGGCCCCGACACACAATCCATTGATTAATCCATTTCCTTGTCCAAATGGGGACATTTGGTCCCCACAATGTAATATGAACCTGTGCACCCACACACACACACAACTCTCCTTGTCTCTTCAGAAATGTTATCAGGGTTAGGCACTCAAATGTCTCAATGGCTTATCCTTCTGATAGACCCACCGGGACTGTATTTCTCCAATTTCAGTTCTAGCAGCCAAGCAAGCATGAGAATCAAGACCTTACCCAAGCAGCCAAGAACACACTAAACTCTAAAGCTAAACTCTCTACTGCTGTGACAAGCAGGGATCACTTTACATCCAGTGCTGTGGTCTAGTACAACCCAGAGTTTTATTTTCCAATGACAAAAAGGAAAAAACATCTCAATCATACGGCCATTACACAGTCGCAGATGATGGCGCACAGGTACACACACTACGAACAGACCTGCAGTTTTTTACAAACTACAGTTCAAAAGTTTGGGGTCGGTAAGAAGTATCTAATGCTCATCAATGCTAGATTTATTTAATAAAAAATAGAGTAAAAAATAGTAATAATGAGAAATATTATTTAAAAAATTATTCTTGTGGTGGTAAAACTGAATTTTCAGTATCATTATTAAGTCTTCAGTGGCACATGATCCTTCAGAAATCAATCTAATAATCTAATGATTCTAAAATGCTGATTTGCTGCTCAAGAAACATCTTATTACTATCAACTATCTATCTTATTACTGCTGCTAATATTTTTGTGGAAATCTTGATACATTTTTTCATGATTCTTTGATGAACAGAAAGTTCAAAAGAACAGTATTCATTTGAAATAGAAATCTTTTGTAACATTATAAATGACTTTATTCTCAGCTTTGATCAATTTAAAGGGATAGTTCACCCAAAAATCAAAATTCTGTCATCACTTCTGCCATCACACTCAAGTTTTTGAGTTTCTGCTCTGTACCTGTATGAGTTTCTTTCTTCTGCTGAACACAAAAGAAGACATTTTGAATAATGTGGCTAACCAAACAGTTTCTGGTCCCTGTTAACTTCCATAGTTCTTTCATACTACACACTAAAATTCTTCAGCGGGTCTTTGGGGTGGTTGAAGTGCTTTATAGCACCGCTACTGTATAAAGAACCTATTAAGCCCAGTGTGATTCTTTAGCGGTTCTTTGTGGTGATTAAGGTGCTATATAGCACCACTGCCATAAAAATTATCTGTTAAGCCCCTATATAGTTCTTTAAAGGTTCTCTAACTCTCTCTTAGTTTATTTGGGGAAAGGATTTTAAAAAAAAACTTAAACTACAGTGTATTGTATCCTGAAGATAACATGGTTCTCAACATCTTACTCCCAAGGTTCACCTATTAAACTTTTTTCCAGGACTTTTTGACCTCAGAAAAGCATAAAAGTGATTCAAAACAGCTTTTGCCATTTTAGTTAATTCCCATTCATAGGAAACATATGAGAATGCAGTAACATATCTAAAAATCTAATGAGGAGAATGGGGTTCTATGGTTCTATACTTTAAAGATACAGGTGTAAGCACTTAAACTGGTTCCCCTATGGTAACAAGGCAATGATCCACATTTAGTCCAATTTAGCAGCATTTCTTTTTAGAGTAAATTGAAGTGGACCAGTATGTGTAACAGCAACTGTTTGGTTACCCACATTATTCAAATGTGGGACCCATACCACTATGAAAACCCCTGCATAGACAACCAAACTAGATGAACGTGTCTTCAATGTCAACACAGGCAAACATTTGTGGGTATAAGATCTGAGGCTTGGGAAATGTATACCATTAATGCATCTTTATTAAGTAATCATGGTATACATTTCCAGTGCTGAAGGGCAGCGTAGGAAGTGATGATCTGCCTTGTGCTAGGCATGCGTCTGAGTTGAACGGGCAAACTAATTCAATCCAGAGGTGAGAAACTTCATCGCCCCTGTGCCCCAATCTTAAGATGCCCATGTATCTGCGTCATCTCATGGCCTACTGTCCCTGACATGCTTTAGTGCTCCCAAAGTGAGAAATTCTGGGCATCGTTTAAATTTCACAAAGCTTTTTACCAGGGAAACATCTCTAGACAATGAATCTGTTGTCTAACATTCCATTCCCATGCACAACCAAGCCTGACAAGCTGCCATGCTCTTTCAGAGTCAACACAGAGGTCCAGCGAGCCTGCAGTCTGACGGTAGCGCAGGCTTCTCTTCTAGGAAGCTGAGTCGGGACTTAAATGGAGTTTGGGCTGCTGACAGGTATTAATACGAGACAGAAACTCCAACCTGATCTGTGTGTCTAATGAAGGCCCGCGGGACAGGGGGTGACCAGGCCCCCCGAGATGTCTTGCTCTCTTACTTATGGCATAAGCCTGGCAGAGATGTCGCAAGCTTTGGTGGGGCCTGGCAATGAGTAGCAGGAGAGTAGTTGATCTGGGATTGAAGGGCCTAGAGGTTCAAGTCAAGAGCATGCATTTGATCCTCTCACTTCCAAAGAGAAGCAGATGAAGCCATCGACAGCCTAAAGACAAGACAGCCCACCATCTCACTTGCAAGATAGCAGGTGACCATTTAACAGATGCTTGCATAGTAGGGTTGTTACGATATCAGAATATCTGCCAGTACAAACAGATCTCACTCATTCTTGATTATAGTTTCAATACTAGCAAACAGTAAAATTGCATTAAGCACATTATAGCTATTGAAACCTTTTTTTCCCATGTACTGTAACTTTTGACCTTTTGTTTTGTTCCCAGTCAGCATTTTCAAGTTCAGTTTCACAATCTTACTTAACTATAGCCGTGTTTCCATCGCAGGAACTTTCCCCAGGATCTAGGAACTTTAGGGTGGTACTTGGTGTGTTTCGACCACAGGGACCAGGGTCTAAATGAAGTTCCGGATAAAAATTTCCCCCTCAGAAAGTCCCTGCTCGTGAGATAGTACTTTTTCATAGTTCAGGAACTTTTGGGGGCTGAACATGCTGATTTGTTGACTCCACACAGCATTTTATTTCAACCACCATTTTTAAAAGTCTGTTGCAGTGCGTGCAGCATGAGTTGTTGTCTATTCAAAGCCATTGCTATTCAACAGTGGAGTTTTAAAAATACTTTATTAAGCTTATATGCGGCGGACAAAATCTAGTGGGAAAGAACAGTATTAAGAACAGCTGGAAAGTCGTGCACAGTCCTACGTCACCAGAGTAATTTGCCTAACCTTCACTTTAAAACATGATGGAAATGTAGACAGCAACAGGTCTGGGGGGAAAAGTTCCTGGGACAAATTGTTCCGGGTAATTTAGGTGGAAACGCGGCTATTGACAAGGCCTTGTCTCATGAATATTAATCAGTTTATGTGAAAGTTCACAATATTAGCATGAACAAATAAAATAACACCCATCAACCAAACCTTTGACAAACACTATCAAACATTTCTCTAATAAGCTGATTTGGTGCTCAGGAAAGTTTTCTTATTATTATTACCAAATTTAAAAACAGCTGTGCTTCTTAATATTTTTGTGGAATCTGTGAGAGATTTTTGCAGGCTTCTTTGAGGAAGTTCAAAAGAACAGCATTTATGTCAAATAGAAATCTTTTGCTACTTTGCTTCTATTATACATTTATTTACTATCACTTTTGATCAATATAATGCATCCTTGCTGAATAAAAGTATTAATGTCTTCATGAAAACCTTTGGACGGTAGGATTACTGCTAGCCACTATATTGTACAACAGCCACATTTTAGTGCCACATTAAACTAATGAGAAAAAAGTCATAATGTTTTAAGAATAAAGTTTTAACATCACAAGATTAAAGCAGCAATATTTTGAGAAAAAAGACAAAATGACAATAATTGAGATTATGCTTTCAATACTATGCAAAACAGTGGTATTGTTACTAAGTAATACCAGTACAATCTACAACCATACAAGTATATACTATAAAGCAACTAATGCTTTTTTGGGTTAAAGTTACGACCTTCTTATTACTGGTTACCTCCTTATTACTTTTAAAAACACACTGTAATTTCGCACTGACACTCCAATATATATTCTGACATTTGTGCTTGACTGCACACACACACTTGCACATGTACATAAGACCATCTGAGTTCAGCATGTCTGTAAACATAGTCCAGAGTGCCGGATGTCTCCGGAGGTGAATATCTATGCTGAGAGACGCAAGGGGAGACAGAATGTCGGCTCTAATGGCCAGATCAAAAGGAACTTCTCGCCACTAGTTTTACATGGACATCCTGCAGTGACATGAAACAGCCTTAGCCATGCAGCGAAATGAAATGTGAATCTGAGTCTCAATACCTTATCTAAGGGCAGGGAGAGATAGTATATGTATATACAGGTTTGGTCAGCAGTTCAACATCTCAAAGTGTCTATATACAAATAAAGCTTGGCTATAAAAGATGAATTCTATATTCATGCACTAAGTTGCTCAGCAACAGTAAACAGCCTACACTTTGCATAGAGTCAGGCCAACATCATCTCCGGGCTGTGAGTAAATCACTGTAACATATGGTCCCTAATAGCTTACAGCTCTAAAGGTTTTGAGACTTTGTCCATTAAAAAAATCTAAATCAAGTCATTCTATAGGTGAAGAACCACAACAACTCTCAAGAATAATTTCTTAGTTTTACATTCTCTAGAGCAATTTATTTTAATGACCTATTTTATTTATTTTAATGACCTAAAAAAAAATTATATTGGGAGTTTTTATATAATTATAGGATATTATGTATATTTGGAAATACAGAGGACATCAGATTGCAGATTGTCAAGTTGATTTCAAATTCAACTTGTATACTATCAAAAAGGATAATAAACTGCTGAAACTATGATACGTTTTTTCAGGATTAATTGATGGATAGAAAGTTTAAAAGAACAGCATTTATTTGACAACAATAGTGTAAATCGGAGCATGATCAGTCTTCTCTGATTCATTATTTTATCAAGAATCGGCATATACATAATCCAAAAATATTAATATTTCACTCTGACACTAACCCTCTGTGTGCCCTCCACTATAGGCTCTGATACAAATCAAATAGTCTGTAATGATGAGCTGTATAGTAATGTCAGCTGACACACCTGCCAAAGCCATTATTTCCTCTCAACTGCTGTGCTCTCCTCTCAGTACTTCATAGTATCATTCATGTCAACCCAAGGCACACCCACAAATATCGCTAAATAAGAGACACGGAACCTCACAAGCTGGGCCATGTTTCAAGGGGTCAATAAGGAATGATGTTCCGGTCCCTGTGATAAGCCCCCACTAATTCCCACTGTTGTACCCCTGAAATAAAATATAATTTTCTGACATGGTATACTTTATTATAGTGTTCTATTATAATATTTTAGATTATGAGTCTTACCAACTAAAAAAAAAATGCTACCTGTTTTTTCTTAAGGTACATGCAAAGCTGTGGTGAAGCAGCAAAACATACTGTATAAGAAGCTGAAACTCCAGAGATCTGATTTCAAATCTTATCTCAGTATATAGTGGACTTTTCTCCAGACATGCTAACAAAGCTAAAAGCAAAATTAAGTTTAAGTTTACATAGGCCTAGATGCATGCTATATGAACATCATCTTTAAAAAGAAAAAGGAAAACTATCCAATAATGGGTACTGTGTCCCCTTCAGTGGAAACAGTGTCTCTGTGAAGAATACTCAGTAGTTCTGGGAGAGAAAAAAAAAATTCTGAGCAAATTAGACAAAGCATGTCATTCAACTAGAGGTGTTTACTTAAAACACTGAAGGTGTAAAAATATTAACATATCTGAGAGCACTTTATATTCCAACCAATATATCTAGGCTCAGGAGGTGAACTTCTGTGTAAATGCAAGACTACTTCAAAAATAATAGAATATATAATAGGTAAAAGAAACAGAAAAAAAACTGACATGAAATGATACTTAGAAAATATTATAAAGGCATAAACGTAGGCTAGTATCATGTATGGACCAATAGAATATCTAGAAACGCCTTTTCAACTGTTTATGCTGCATAAAAGCACAACGCATCCAGAAAATATTAAGTTCAAACTCTAATGCCAAGCTATTCAATATAGAGCAACCTAATTTCAAACAACTAACTTAATTAAAGCTGTTGCCAGTACAAGACGACCATTAAAATTGCCAATGTTTTACCTTTCTCAGCAAGGATAAAAGGTTTTTCTTGTATCCTAGGTCCGAAGGTTAGTGTTCGTTCAAATCCACGCTGAAAGTTTTGCTGGTCTGGGAGAAAGTCCAGGCTCCGGGCAGCTGTCGCTTACGCACGGGTGTCTTGTATGAAACCTGAGAAACGCCTCAGGTAGGATCATCACTTCGCCTTAAACTTGTGACACTCTGCCAATTTTTCCCAACTGTCACACTCCTGGGGGATACAAATTGGGTTATGATCAACCTAATGGTAGATTTAAACATGATGATGGATAATGAACGTTCACTATACCTTAACACGTTGACAGGAGTAAATAGGCTACCTACGGCAGTTCTTGCGTTTTTTAATGCACAAAATCATCTAGATAACTTTAATTAAAAGAAGTAGCCTAACCACTGCTAAATATATGGATTAAATGAAACAGATAGCCTATATTGAATGTATTACTTCACAGACAATCTGTCAAATGATTGCAACAACACCATGATCTGACATGATGTAGATTTTCTCCTTGTCCATGAGCACGACGGTTTGGATATGATCCCGTTTTAAAAGGTTGCCTAATCTAGAATGCTTTCTGAAAGTGTGTTAATTTATGACATCCCTGAAGTGCGACAACAGCTTGACTCTTTTGTCTTGTAGTGTTTTGTTCATGAACACGTCGGTGTTCCAACAAATCGTCCCAACTTTATAGAAGTATTTCATTGGTAGGACCTATACCTTCCTTGACTGATGTCGCAGAGTCTGCACGAAATTAACGAATCAGCCATCTCTTTCGTGAACGAACGTACTGAGACATTCTTTCAGCAGTCTCTTAAATTAGACACGCATATTTTATTAAAAGATGACATTTTGGTCATAGGCTGAGTGAGTGATTCAATGACACTAAGGTCACAAAAAAATAACTGAAAGAATCAGCGAACGAATCATTTTGGTCAACAGATGTAAAGGATTCGACTCACTGAGATGAATCAAAGCATTCACTTTTGAGAAACAGTTCTTATGAATGCTGACCATACTGTTGTGAAGGGAATGTAATGTTTTAATACAAATATGTGGGCTATAATTGAGTGTATAGGCCTATACTATATACAGGCTTTATAGAATTTGTCTTTTAGAAATAGAAGAGTTCTGTTCACTTGTGCCAAGTGGCTCTTAGTGAAACCTCCACTGGAAATACAAAGCACATTTTCATGTTTCGCAATGTTCTATGATGAACTGCGTTATGTCATGTTTTCAGAATATGTGAAGTTGAAAACAGGAAATTAAATGAATAGACTGCATTCATGCATATGATCCTCTGTTCTCTGTCTTCATTTGGTCTTGTGTGTATTTCCAGAGAATTTCAGTTAGAAGATAAATCTGTTCATGCCGTCACAAAAAGGCTTTGTAGAGAATAGACATACACAACAGTATTGTATTCATAATCACAATGAAAACTCAGTAATGAACTACAGACACTAAGTTGTCCATGACATGATGTATTGCTATTCAGAATTAATTTAATATAACTTGAGAGGTCAAACACAAGTCAGGTTTGCCATACTGTGAATTTTGCCATAATATAATATAATGTAATATAATTAATATAATATTATAATTTAATATCATTATTAATCTGATTGGTATAAGTGACAATGGATCTAAAGGAAACTAAAATAGTTCTTTTAATTTGTATATTGAGATATGACTAACAGACTTGAGCTTGAACTCCATTCACAGACAGAAGCTGTCAATCCACCTGTCTCAACACCTGTCATGTCATCTCAAATAGCCTACTGGCAGCACAACGTCTCAACCTACTGGTCATTTGTAGTAATACACAAGAACACTTGAGCACCAGGGCACAAGTTTTCAAAAAGTTTAATCTGGATCAGAATTGGAACTAGATTTGGAAATCCCATGTTTTGCTATACAGTATTATGCAATCCATTTTACATTTGTGCTGTGTCTAGAATTATCTAGATTTGGAAATCCAATGTTTTGCTATCCAGTATTATGCAATCCATTTTACATTTGTGCTGTGTTTATAAAGCAAAATAGAACTGGATCACCCTGATTTCTGATTTCCATTTCAGATTACAAAATTCGGATTACCAGTGCTCCAAATGGGGTTACATTTCATAATTGTAGGCTGTTAGCTATATGTTAAGGGAGAATAGTTTTTTTTTTAAGAGAAAGAAAACAACATAAGCAAACAAATATGCACTTCCATTTTTATAATTTCCTTTTAAACAATCAGACCCCTACGGAGTCACTAAAGGGACATGGTGAGGAAAAATGATATAATATTATGCTTTTGCAAAAGTTTTGAGAGTGAACTTCTTAGGGAATACAAAACATTTGTGAGAGAACGCAAAACCATTAAAATTCAGTTTTTCCTCCCATCTCCTGTCCCTTTCGGGTTTCCGTAGCCCCTCATGTGACCCACAACAAAAACAAACAAATATTAAAGATGCAGTAAGGATGCAGTAAGAATTTTTTTTTATGCAAATGTAGTTTACATACAGTGATTAAAAAACTTACAAGTATATGTATTATTTTGTTTGATATTGACAGCTTTTTGGGGGATTATTTTATGGTGCCAAAATGTCTGTCCTGAAATGCTTACAAGGCAAGGGGTCCCTAATGTCTACTTCTAATGTATTACTTTTACAGTCAAGAGCAAAATAAAAATAGAAATGTGTGCATATAACATGATGCAAATGTTGTATTTTTGAACAGTTTTATTACATTAAAACTGTCAACCGTCAATTCTCAAATAACCTCTCCAATTTAATAATCAAAAACAAATCTGCATTAGCAGCTTCTACAATTAGGCCTAGTTAATGCTGCCCTCGTGTGGAGTACAGGCAGAAAGTCAGAATTTGCACATGATAGAATCATATACTGTCTGTCTGCAAATTATGAGATTCGATTCAGAAGTCCAGATTTGTCATTTGTCAGATTACTGTCATAGAAACTTTATAGTATTTTTATTGATCATTTTCATAGTGTTGTTTTCTATTCTATTCTATTGCTTATGTTGGTGAAGTACCCTATGCACATATACATCCTCAGTAAGAGTTCACAGAGGTTTAACAGCATGAAACCAGACACTCCCTGCCTCTCTCTATCTGGAGTTGGACATCCCACAGAGGGAGACTTAGAGGGGATGAAATCACAGCAATAGAGGGGGTCCTGTCACAGCCGTGGTGATCCATAGATGCAAAAACATACCGGATGAGTTACAGGAGTCTATATACCACTACTGCTGTGATTCACTAAAGGATTCTGGGATTTACACCAGAACTGACGGACGGAGCGTGGAAGGGGAATTTAGTTTGAACATTTAATCTGGAAGGTGAGGTTCAGACAGACAGTTGATCAGTTGCAGGTCAGAAAGCAGTAACTGGATTTAATTTGAATACACTTCTGTATAACTTCTGTATATGAGTTTTCTTCATCTGAATGTTTATATTGAGCTTTCACTGGAGTTATGGGCATGCACAAATGTTAAATTAGTACACAGTTAAATTGTAAAAAGTGTTTGTTTGGAACAAAATAAGAATTAGTGAACAATGGCAAATACTGTACACTTCTGTATTTTTTAAGAAATTCATATTTTTATTCAGCAAGGACGCATTAAAGTGACAGTAAAGATGTTAAAAAATCAATTCAAAATAAATCTTTTGTTCTTTTGAACTTTCTGTTAATCAAAGATTCTTGAAAAATGTATCACAAAATATATATTTACAAAACAAATGTTTTCAACATTGACAATAAAATGATTATTGAGCATCAAATCAATTTATTAGAATGATTTCTGAAGGATCAAAGCTGAATGATTTCAATGATTTCAGTAACAATGCTGAAAATTCAGCTTTACGATCAGATGAATAAATTAGACTTAAATATTTCAAATTGTAATAATTCACAATATTAATGTTTTACTGATTGTTACGGTAAAATAAATATGTTTTCAAATACGTAACGCGAGATACTTTGTTTTCCCATTCCCACTGACACCTCTCCTGTCCCCATGTTGAGAGAGAAATCTGGTGTAGAGGCATTGTGCATATAAACATGATGGTTATTGTAGTTCTAGGCTATGTAAACAAGCTTTCACTGGATTCCCTAAAAATGCAAAAACAGTGAAATGTAAACTCAATCCTGAATAATACAAATATACTTTATGGATTTAATCTCACTTTATTAACCAATGAATCAATATTATGAAATGTTATGCCTGAATCATGTCAGGGATTCACTTTGAGACTACTTACGGTAATTGGGTCACTTAAAATGTTTTTCAGTCTATGATGTTGAAGTTACACAAACAAATTGTGTTTGTTTAACTTAATTGATTCATGTGGGACCGATGTACACAATTAAATCATGTAAATCCAACAGACTTTTTTTTCAGTGTTGTCACTGGCGCCTGAATGACAGACATCTGGGGTTAAAAAAGCAAAAGGTGTCTATCCTTAATAATTCCCTTGATCTCTTGAAAATCACAAAGACAGAGAGAGAGAGCTGACCAATGAAACTGAAACATTTATTTATGGAATTATTTCAGTTGTATTCTTGGTCATTGTAGTTGGTCATTAACTAAAAGTGAAGTGTGTAATATTTTAAATCCTCCCATCGCAGATTAATATCAGAGACAAAGTAAGGAATTTTTAAGTTCCTCTGGAGTTTAAAAACTTTGGCTTTCAAAACATTACTGTGTTTATTGAGAAGTCAGACCAGCAACATGGCAGGAGTTTAAGATTGGAGAATCAGATTTATATATTATTATTATTTATTTATTTATTTACATACATACATACAATTGTATGTTCCCAGAAGTTCCCAGAAGTATCGACATTTATCAATGGGAATGAATTCCCTCTGAAATTCCCTCCATCTACTCCTCAATGGAAAAACCAACAGCTTTATGAAAATTGCAGAACCTGCCAGTTTAATCAGTAACATGGACAAACAAGATTTTTATACAATCTTAAGTAGGTTTTCACAACAATGTCATAGAAGATCCATTTTAGGTTTATATGCTTCATTGAAACATATTTAAATAAATAACCTTTATTTTTAATATAGTGTAGAAAAGTGTGCCAAATCTGCTCTGCTTAACTAGTTAAATCTCTAGCTGAAAAGTTTGAGAGTACAATTATGAACTGTTTACTGGTTCTCATCAATGTCAACATTCTGATGCCATCATGCATCTGTCTCAGGGGTTTGGCTTGCGAACACTTAAGCTTTCTGTCCTTGTTTGGAGGATGATGATGGGGTGGACCAACCCTCTTGATGCATTTGGGAAGCATCTAGGAGGGTATAAATCCTCTCAAAGTTCATTCTCGTTCTCATTCTCTCCTGCTTGTCATCTTGGTGGAAGAATGGCTCCTAAAAAAGCTGAACCGAAGAAGGAGGCAGCAAAGCCAGCACCCCCTCCTGAACCAGAGAAACCCAAGGAGCCTCAGTTTGACCCGAAAAGCATCAAGGTATGTACACTTATGGTTTAGTCTGTATTGCAATTTTACTAACAGGTCAGTGTTAGATCATCATAATGAGTAAACATATAAAAAACTGAAAAAATCATAAGGAGGTAGACCTAAAAGATAAGGACACAGAGCTTGTAAACTTTTGTAGCAAAAGCAGCAGCAGCACACAAAACTCAAATAGTCAACAGTTTTTATCTTTTGTTGTTCAGAAGCTCTTTAATTGATCTTAGAAAATGTTTAATAGATTCTTAGTCATTACTGCACTTAGTTTGAAAACAAAAAAAAAATGTATTGGCATTTATGAGGACTAAACCATTCCTACCTTGATGTCATGATGAGTTAAAAACATCTCAGTTACGAATGTAATCCTCGTTCCCTGAAGGAGGGAACAGAGACGTCAAGTCGAACGTGACCGACTGAAAGGGAACATTCAGATAATGATTGGTCAAACCTTGTTATTTGTGACATTATGTGCCCTAGACAATATCATGGCTCAAACAAATGAATAAGGTTAAAAGGTTTCACACAAACTTTAGTCCCATCTCAGCTGAGTGCCTATGTGAAGACATATTCAAACTGATCTTAGACCATATGCAACTTAACTAACCTGATGGTCAAAGATGGGGTCTGGAGAGTGGAAGTCTGAGGTCAGTTTGAAAGAGCCTCCGTGTGGTCATACGGCCTTTCACGCTGGTGTCTCCCATATTACAATTCCTGTTCTCGTCTTCATTACGCAGGTCTCTCTGAAAACAGATGGGGTTTCACTGTAATTCCCTCTGGTCCTAGAACAGACGTTTGTTATTATTAGTCTCTATGAGTGGGGGAACAGCTGACTTTTGTTGAATGACCCCAGAATGCTTCATTTGAGAATTACAAACATCTGTATTTCCATTGTGAACGGCCATTGTTAACTGCATTATATGGTTATTATAAAAACGTTTGAAAAAAAAAAACGACTACCATTACGACTAACATTAATCGCAACACTAATCAGTCAACTTCCTTATAAAAGTTCCCTAAAATCCTTTTTTCTGCTCAGGTTGAGTTTACAGCTGACCAGATTGAAGGTAAAAATTTGATAAATGATATAGACCCAAATTTATTTTTATATCTCTTCCTCATGTAATACAATATCCTAATATCCTATCCACACAGAATTTAAAGAGGCCTTCATGCTATTCGACAGAACACCTACTGGTGAAATGAAGATCACTTACGCCCAGTGTGGTGATGTCATGAGGGCGTTGGGTCAGAATCCTACAAATGCTGAGGTCATCATAGTACTTGGAAAACCCAAACCTGAGGGTGAGAGAAATAAACTGTGCCTGACAGTAGGCTAAACATTGAACAATTAAAATGAATATTTGTTTAATGTGTTTGTCGTTTTCTCTAGAAATGAACACCAAACTGATTGACTTCGAGACTTTCCTGCCTATGTTCCAACACGTGTCCAGGTCCAAGAATCAGGGCACGTTTGAGGACTTTGTTGAGGGCCTGCGAGTCTTTGACAAGGAAGGAAATGGCACAGTAATGGGTGCCGAACTTCGCCATGTACTTGCAACGCTGGGTAAATACATAACATGGCTACAAAACAGCTTTATTAACAAACCCAATGAATGCTTTGATGAATTAGGAAGAGATTTATTGGAACATAAGGATCTTATTCAAATCTGTGTTTGACTGGTTTTTACATATTTACCTTGAAATCAATGCAGCTTTCACATGCTATCGGACTTCCCACTTCTGAAGTTGTGATTATGAGTTCATTGCATTCAAATTTCATGTCCAATTTTTTTAATAGGAAAATCGTATTTACGATAGTTTCGATAGCACGTGAAGGCAGCATAACACCACCAGAAACAAGCGCCCACTGAGTATCACGTCTTTCCTGCAGGTGAGAAGATGACGGAATCAGAGGTAGAACAGCTGATGGCAGGACAGGAAGATGCAAACGGCTGTATCAACTATGAAGGTCTGATCATTGAACTATGTTTGAAAACTTATTTTATTATATATACTGCTGTTCAAAAATTTGGGGTTAGTATGATTTTTTTTTTATTCAGCATGGATGTGTTGATCAAAATTGACAGTAAAGACTAGTAAATTGTTCAATTCTTTTTTAAATACTGGAGTAATGATGATAGAAATTTAACTTTACCACCACAGTAATAAATTACATTTTAATAATTAATTATATTAAATTGTAATAATATTTCACAATATTACTATTTTAATGCTTTTTGCTGTGATCAAATAAAAGCAGCCTTGATGAACATAATGAATATAAGATACTTTTTTCATAAGATCTTACAATTTTTGCCTCTAATCTCTCTTTGTTTTACAGAGGGTAGATGATAATCTTGTCTTTTTATCCTTTCCTCACACAGCATTTGTTAAACACATCATGGCTGGGTAAACGAATAAGGTCAGTGGTGGTAATGAATTTTAAATTCAATGATATTTGCTCATACACGTTTACTGTTGCAAAAGTAAAGAGAAAGAATCTGATTGTCTTTTCCTCCCTAGGCATGATGTAACTGTCCTCGGCAGTCCTTCAGCCCAGCTCTCTGCTCTCTAATGCCCCTGAACTAGTTTTCCTGTATGAGATTTTGTATTTGCATTTTTTTTTTTTTTTACATTTGTGTTGCATGCCAAACGAGAACAAACCCTTTCGAAAGTATAGGTTGCCATTTTAACACCTATGCATTTACTTGCAAATGTGTTGGTTACTGAAACTGCTTGTAACATTAAAGGGGTACTTCAGCGCTGGGAAGATGAATCTGTATTTAAACTGAGTCATTAATGTAGTAGAAATGTGAAATTATTTTTGAATTTGGTGCCTTCTAGACTGAGAAAACACAGAAAATGTATTTTTGTCTCATGGGGATGAAAGACTACAATTCCCAGAATGCACTGCTTCACTGCCCTACTCTAGGCGCGGCTAGTCAGCTACAAGATTACTGGATCACTTGCCTACCACGTTCATTTTCAGAAAATCAGTTCAGTTAGAGACACTACAATTAAAAACTGAACATGTCTGTTCGATATAATGCGAGTGAGCCGATTGAGCGTCACGGCACAAACGCAGCAGGATCGGATTACATTCATCACATTGGCTGAGGTAATTGCGGGATTCGCGGCTGCATTCACAGCTCGTGTTCAGCCTGGCGCGTGTTCAGTTCATGTCTTTGGAAGCTTAACTTTCATAGGAAGTTCATTTTAAAAGTTAAACTCACTTTGGTATCTCCACCACTCCGTTTACATGAATCTCCGCAGCTCCGCGAGCCGAGTGCTGTGAGTGTGATGTTGAAAACATGTGGAAATAGCGCCCTCTGCTGGCTGTAGTCTTCAGCATCTGGCCAAAAACTCCTCCGATGACGCAAAATGACGATATTTGCGTCATCGGAGGAATTTTTCCAGAAATCAAATACATAATTCTCTTGTCTCAGGGTCATCTAAGGAGGAAAGTATGATAATTTGAATATACTCCCGGGTTTCTACTGATACAAAGCTTAATGCTAATCGCTGAAGTAACCCTTTAAGCTAATCCTTGAAATGATGTCATTGATTTTATCTTGTCAGTGTTCACACTCACAAAGTCTAAATCTCACAATCAGGTGGTATACAAACATCAAAAATAAAATTGACCTCACCTCAACAACCTCAGTTGAAGCTTTATCTTCTTTTCAAGACACAGCTGCAGCCAGAGAACTCTGAATGTGTGATTACTTATAAACATGGATTACAGCAACAGCTAGAAAGAGAAAAGACTCTGAACCAGACTCTCACCAGTGTCAGTGTGAATTACAGATTTGCAAAGCCGAGACAGGATGAAGGATAAGAGAAATACACATGTGTAAAAGTTTTAATGGTTTCTGGTCTAGTCTTGATCTTCTTGATTTGATTCTTGATTTGGGCCTGGGCCTTTAGACAGGTCTGTGCTCAGGGTCAAAATCCATCCCTGGTCTGAATATTCAATTCTGATTGGATGGAAGGTGCCATTTAATGCACAGGTTCCAAGTCACTACATTATATTACTCAGCAAGGTGGTAACATCGCTGTTTTTGAAGTAATTAAACTCACAGCTTAGACACCGCACACACAGGTAATTCACATGTACATCTTTTTCTCTCTCTCTAGGCTAATTAATTCAAATAAATGTTATAATTCAATCAAATAAATGTAACCTTACTGCACTACTTTATCTGTGCATCTAATTTAGAGCGGAAAGAATGCTAGATCTAATGAGTGCTGTATAAGCTGACAAAAGCTTTAACTCTTCCAGTCAAATTTAGCACTACAAATTTAGCCAGCTCCACTCGTCCCGGAGGTCCATAAAGAACTGGACGAAGTCATAGTGCACCCCTATTCAGCGCGAGTCCATTACTCCTCTTCGGCAGCCCTCACTACAGTTAATGGCATGGAGGGATAGTTTGGGTGCCTATAGAATCCTTTCCACTGTTACAGCAAATCAAATAAAAATTAAACACCTTGCACCTAGAGCTCGAATGACAGCTCTCATGTCCTCCGAGCTGGTTCTGCTAGCAAAGGGCACGGTAGAGAAAGTCCCGCAGCCCACAGTGAGTCAGCGGCGTTACTTCCTCATCCCCAGAAGGATGGCGGCCTCAGGCCCATCATCATCGACTAGAGATGTCTGAACCACGCTCTGATAAAATGGATGTGCAGAATGTTAACTTTGAAACAAATCCTCTCGCAGATCTGCCCAGGGGCTGGTTTTATCAGTAGATCTGCATACAAATATACAGTATCCCATTTGGGCTAACCCTAGCTCCACGCACTTTTATGAAATGTGTGGATGCAGCCAAAGCCTAGTGTTTCTCAACCTTAAATCCCGAACGTAGGAATGTCCAGCAAGATTATAACACGTTTTCAGATCTTGAAAAGACCTTAAGCCTTGATTATCGAATATACCACGCAGAGTATGTACACCTTAATTCCACAATGGCTTAAAAACAAAAGGTCTGCTGTCAGATTGTAAATTATGAGTCAGATGTGAACTTAGATGAACTTCCCATGAATTTGCACACCTTGTGCCAGATTTTAAGAGAATTGCACACAACTGTATTCCCAAACTTGAATAAAATATCCTGGAGCCGATGCGGAAGTACAGCTGATGCTTCCACGTCCCGCCAGGCGATCTGTGAGTCAACCTCTAACCAAATCTTAAGAGAGCGCAGCTGACATACCCAAAAGTACAATTGTAAGTTCGGAAGTGACAAGCCTCCTTTGTCAGATCTTCTCTGTAATGTTAAGAGATGAATTCTTGGCCATTGAGCCAAATGAATTTTGTCCCATCTCTGTTAATCTTGTCTGATAATAGTAAATGAAGATCTATAATTTTCCTTAGAGATAGTCTGCAGTGAGGGACTGTGAAATCTGAATTCCCAAATATTTAAATGTCCTACTAAATGGGTGTAATGGTTTTGGGTTTTGTTCATGTCTTTTATTTTCAAGTTTATTTCACAGACATGTTTTCAGTCTTGTTCATGTTTCCTGGTTTTGTCATGTGTTCCTGTTTGTCATGTGATCCTCTGCCATCTGCCATTGCAATGTGACTCCCTAGTCTCTTTTGTCATGTTAGGTGTGTTCGATATCGGCTGCGGCTGGATACAACCATACGGCAAAAGATTTGCCGGCGTGCAGGCGGGGAGGAGCAGCAAACGGAGACATGAACTTGGACACTTTCAGAAGACATTTTCATTTAATACTTCATGTAGGCTACTCCTTAATACAGCATCTGTTTGTACGAGAATAAAGTTCAACATATTAGCCTGCACTATAAATGAAGTGGGTTCTACGTTTCTTATCCGTTTTATTTTGATAAACATGACAATATAACATTGCGACAACATGAAAAGAGGTTTTAGCATTATAAAAAAACTGATTTGAGCAGTAGTGGAACATTAGGTTTTAGAATAAACACGAAACACACGTGATCGCTGTCATGTGGTGAATCCGGCCAATCGTGGATCAGCTGTGTCATCAGAGCTTGTCAGTCGAACAAGCCTGTTGTCATTGGTTTATTTAGTCATGTGGTTTCTCAGTTCAGTTTGTCATTGGTTCATTGTTTGATCATTGTTCACAGGTGTCTTGTTTAGGCATTAGTCCTTGTGTATTTAAGCCCTCATGTTTGCCATGTGTCCTTGTCTAGTATTGTAACCTGCTGTTGGTGAGGTTTGTCTTTGTTTCTTGTTTTGCCAAGTCTTTGTTTTATGTTTTGGATTTTTAATTAAAACTGCATTTGAGTTCGCAAGCTTGCCTCCAGTGGACTAAACTCATTGCACTGGGATCGAAGAGGAGGCTAATACAGTATTGGTCGATGCTGACAATATTTTAAGACGCTGAGGTAGAGACGAGGAAACATTAGACATGTAGAGTAGGATATTATTTGCGAAAAGAGAGATAAAATGCTTGGAGTCGCCTTCAGTAATCGGGGAGATAATGTGGTCCTGCCGAATTGCCTGCGCTAAGGGTCTAATGAAATTGCAAATAGCAAGGGCGATAAAGGGAAACCCTGTCTAGTACCTCTATTCAAAGGGATTGAATCCGAACAGCACAATCCCGTTGAGACACATGCAGAAGAGTTAACATAGAGGGTCTGAATCATATGAATAAAACGAGGGCCAAAGCCAAAACGTGTTAAGACAGACCATAAATGTGTCCACTTGTCCCGGTCAAAGGCTTTCTCAGCGTCTAGCGAGAGGATAGCACATTGTTTGTTAACCGGGTGAGTCGATAATGTTCAAAAGGCGTTGCACATTATCCATAGCAAAATTTTCCTTTAGGAATCCTGTCTGGTCGTGGGCGATTAGGAAGCTGGCGAATGTTCCCAAACAATGGACTAGAATTTTAGCATATAACTTGACATCCATACCATTTAGTGAAATCGCCTGCTAGATTAGCATAGGGGGTCTTTCCCTTTTTTCAGCAGCAGAGAGTGATCCAATGAGATCCCACATCGCCAGACCAGGGGCCTTACTCTTATTCATAACTTCTAAAACCTCCTTCAATTCTGTTGGAGAATCAAGAAAAGCACATGCTCCTCACTTAACTGAGGGAGATTTAATCATTTAATAATTAAATTTAATAGAAATTCAATGACAGCTTTCATTCGATCCCACCTCTGAACCGTAAAGATGCTCATAAAATTGCTTAAATATCCTGTTTACATCACCCGGAGCTGTGTGAAAAACATATGTATTATCTTTAATGAAAGCTATTGAGGCCAAGGCCTCATTGCGTTTACCTGGCTGCTCTCCTTTAAAATAGTTTTATTTTTGGTAGATTCGCCTTGTAGCCAGTTTTTAAATTCCCCAAGATACTGCTTTTCTTTTCTGTAAAGGTTTTTTTTTCTTTTTTTTTCTGCACATTTAATCTGGTCCTCAAGAAGAGTTAATTGTTTTACTCTGGATTTATTTACATAGGAGGCAAAAGAAATACAGATTCCTCTCAAGAAACACTTGGTTGTTTCTCATAGGGTTTGTGGATTAGTAGATGAGCTTGAGTTTTCTTTGAGAAACAGAGATAATTTAGAATGTAACTGTTTCACAAACTTAATTTTGTAAAAAAGTTGTATTCATAAGCCACCTTTTGGAGTTTAGGGGAATTATCGGAGGAGATAGATTACAACTCACAGCGGAGTGATCTGAAATCAGTATGGGTAGAATATCAATATGATTTACGCCTTGGGTAAGGGATTTAAAAATCAGAATGTAATCTATCCTTGAGAATGATTTGTGGCATGCTGAGTTAGTCTCTACAGTTCTCATTCTTCACTCTCCAGATACGCGTAAGTCGTTATCATCAATGTGCTCGTTTAATGACTGGGAAGCCTGATCGCCAAAAAAGACAAAGAGACAAAAGGATCTATCAATTAAGGGGTTACAAACTGCATTAGCATTCATACCTACAACCAAGTTGTAATCGACAAAGTTAAGGACTGACTCAGTTAGTCATGCCAAAAGTCAGTTAGTCATAGCGCCACCTGCTGGCAACAGAAAATGGCATGACTTACACTGTAATTCACTCCCAGAGACATTTTTAAATGCCACGAAATGCCAAACATGCTAGAAACACATGAAATCATTCAACACTTAGCTAAGTGCTAATGTACGTGATTTACGCCACGCAAGTCAACAAGACTTCACATGTTTGATAATAGTCCTGACCTGAAGACATCTACATGCCAATATTTAGTAATAGTCAAAGCGCCGCCTGCTGGCCGCAGGAAGTGGCACATTAAAAAGACTGCTATTTTTCAACTATAAATTTTATAGGATATATTTCAAGGTATATTTACCCACTTAAATGCATGTCGCCCACTAGTCACTGTTTTCCTGAGGCTACCGGGTGGCAGTGGCCCGCGGGTTCGAGGGCCCTTTCATCACTTCTTGCATTTTTAATTAAATATGGATTTGGGTTATAACTATTTTATAATTCTAAAATTCAATCAGAATCAGGTAGCCTCTTCAGGAGTGGCTAGGTGAATATAATGAAGCACAATTTGCCTGTACAGACACTTGGTTACGTTACAGACAGCTCATTCTCACGGATTAGTGATGGACATGTATGGGTCCACAGCTGACAAGTGTTAACTTACAGACCAGAACAGCTCTCTATTCAAAGGCTATTGTATTTTTCCCTGTGTGTCCTTGTGGCTCACGGCAACGGAGATGCTGTCATTTGTCTCCCTTATTGTTGGGCTGTGGGACGTAAGCATCTCCTTTGATTTTTCAACACAATGATGCATAAATAACTTCAGCTTTATCCCGTAGGATTGAGAAACACTGAGGCAGAGCAGGTTATTGTGTTACTGACACATGGAGAGGGAAAACACAAAACACAAGAAGGGATTCTTCTCTGTATCGCTGTTAAGATTTTCATGCTATATATACCTACAGATAGAAATAAACTGCTACTCCTGTTATGTTGCCAGGATACCTTTAAAATCACAGTTGGGATAACAATGTGAAATTAATTTTGTCTGACCCTCTACACTATATACTGGGCTAGTTGTCACACTTATTACTCATACACACTTATTTTTCAGACACTGGTTATAGACACCGGTTATACGGTATAGACACCTTAACTGAACACACACACACACACACACACACACACACACACACACACACACACACACACACACACACACACACACACACAAACACACACACACAAAACTATTGACAATTTCCAAACATATTGCCATTGAAAATAGCACAAACTGACCTAATAGTAAGGCATCACCACCTTTTCAGCTAAACTGAAACAGTAATGATGAATTATGAACACAAAATGATTAAGTAACAACAAAACACAACTAGCACTAAAAGTTGTAATTAGCAAATTACATAAAATTACAATTTATGACAGATGTGACAACCTACTTATCAAATATGATGACATTACAATACTTTATTATTATAGTTTTAATAAGAGGGTTTCGAACTACAGGCTACAAAGCCATTGCTAGAATAATCTTTTTTTTATTTTTTATAAAATGTTAATATGTGTTTTATTTATCATTAAGCCAACGTGCATTCAATAATATCAAATCAAGTAATGTTATTAAAGTACTATTTTTTACTGAAGTACAAAAATCAGTTACAACCTTTCTGAGGAAGATCCCATAACCCAGAGGTTTTCAAACTGGGGTCCGGGGACCCCCAGGGGGCCGCAAGAGAGTGACGGGGGTCCAAAAGTCTAGAAAACAACTGTAAAAATAAAACAACAAAAAATAGATTAAAATAAATGAGTAAAGCAATAAATCGAAATAAAAACAAATTCGATTAAAATTAAATAAACAATAGATACATAAATAGTACATATAATAACATAAAACAATATAAACTCCTTTTAGATTTATAATATATATTTGTGTATAAATTGAGTGTTCATAAAACACAGATGACTTTTACATTATAGGACAGGGTCCCTCACACAGGGATGATCATATTTGGGGGTCCGTGGCATCTAAAAGATTGAAAACCCCTGACATAACCAGTCACATTGACATGGCTGAGACGCCATCTAATGGCCAAAAATGTATGTGACGGCGAGACTATCTTTTGCAGGAAAGAACCATCTTTTTAAACAATAAAGGTTGTCGAATCAAAGCATGTTGAAATAAAGAAAGGAAGACAAGTCAATGCAAGAAACATTATCAGGCCATTGGCTGTCTCTCTCATAGACACACCTCAAAATGTAAGAAAATGCCTACTCATTCACTAGGGGGCTGGTTGCTGAGCAACTCCCACCCAAGCCCAACCTCAACCAAGCTCTCTATTGGCTTTCAGAGCATCTCACACATCTGAAGAACACAAGGACACTGACAGCATCAACATCATTGCTCTGTTTCATAGCCTATAAAAAAATCGATATTGTTTTTGCAAGTAAGATATCAACATTACTTGCTTAGCAATAAGGAAGGAGGAGAATTTACAGTAGGTCTACATTTGGTCTAGCAATTTCTATGTCTTTTGGGGCAAAACACCAGCAGGTTGTGAAACGGTTAAACAGAGGAACTCCTAAAGATACAAGGACTCTACTGTTTATGTGAAGGTGTCCAGGTGAAGGAATTGGCTTGGTAAGTAACTCTGGGGAATATGGCTGAATTTGGGGGGCAGAAGGTGCTGTGTGTGTATGTGTGTGTGTAAGGTATCATAAATGTTTGTTTAAGACTAGATTAGGAAAATAGATGGGGCTTGTTCATATAAATCATACTGTTTATAAGCAGAAATGGTGCTGAAATAGCATTACGGTTGTGCAGCATTGTGTAGTGAATAAACTGGAGTTATTGAAAGTGCTGGCACTGGCAAACTGACCCAAATGTCTAATGGAAAACCAGTTCAAAATAATCAGATAACTAATGTTTTATACAAATTCCAGGACAAAGTAAAAAAATTATATGGTAAGTCTTTTTTTTGTCTAATCACAAACATTTTATCTGTGATAGTAAATGTATATTTGAAGACTTAAGATGAAAAAGTCTGTCTGATGTTTTTCTTTAAAATTAGCATTTTTGTTAGGCTCTTATGTTTAGATTTCTACCTAATACTGGTACTTCTGAATGGGCTGAGGCTGGGATGTAGCAGGTTTGAATTGAAAGTATCTGATGAACGTATACTTCGTGAAGAGAGAATTCACTCAGTATTGTTATCTCATTTTTGACCGGGGTGGTTTTTTAGAGACTTTTGCATTGGAAGTCTTCATTTATTTTCAATTATATTGAGGTGATAGTAAATGTGTATTTATTTTCAATCATTTGGAGGTTTAGCAAATCTTATATCCTTTAAGGAACCATATGGAAAGAAAGCATCTGCCAAGAGCATAAACATATCGATCACTCAGCGCACATTTCCAATTATGAGCTTTGGAATGGCCTCGTCTGACCTTTATGACCACTTTAAGTGTAATCACATCAGCAAACTTTAACTTAACATATGTTATGTAAACTTAACTTAGGCTATGTTAAGTTTTGGACAAAATGTTTGAAGCTGTTTTTGTCATCAAAAGGTTTGAAAACCTTGCTTTTTACGGTAAGAAAGCATCTGACCATAAATAGAATGATATTTATGTTCTAATATAATAAAGTTTACTGCAGAAATGGCCAAATAAGCTATAATAAAATACACAGCACTCGGTTAGTTGTGTGTAAATATCACAGAAATGTCAGCTTAGTGTTCTGGCTCATCCTGACATCATTCTCGCTCTTGCTCTCTAGCGCCATCCTCCCTTTGCAGGACGCTGAAGGATTCGTCAGGGTTTGCTCACTGGCTGACTGCTGCAGTTGGACAGACAATAACTCAGTGTGCCACAGAGGTAAGTCAACCCGGTTTACAAACTCAGAGACCTGTTTTTAATAGCGATTCATCATTAATCAAGTAATGAACTATGTTCATAAGCCTTACCACAGTTTTTAGCCCTGCAACCAGTGTATTGGTCATAGGATGTTAGTAAATCCGACTGTTGGGTGTGTGACTGAGACATTATGGGCCTGCTTTTCTTCACAGATAAAAAATAATAATAATTAAAAAAAAAAACACCATGCATGTAATTTCACTGAGATTGCTTCGATAGGGAAGTGCACATAGGCTACATCTGATTGCTTTCTTTATGCATTTGCATCTACCGGTAGCTACTTATTATCATGGATGCACAATAACTTATTTCAATTAAAAGAATATTACATCCCACTTTATTTGTTTTTTCTTGCATGACGTGCATCGTATCGTTGAAATCTCGAGGCAGTGTGGCGATAGACGCATGCAATAGTTCACGTGCACGCGGTTTTGCCGGTGTGGAAAAACCTAGAAGTATGAGACACTGACGGAGCATAATGTGCCTCATGCCGGTTTGTTAAGTCAGTCTGGATGAAAGGTTTTTCTTTACATCTTTTGTGGTCATAACCATTGACAAATCGATAAAGGTTTTTTTTTTTTGCGGCTTTAGTTTGCGGAGCTGAACCGTCTGAACGAGATTAAACGCACTCGACGTGTCGCTGATCTTCCAGTGTAAAATGATTTTCGCAGTTTGCTTATGGTGCTGATGTTGCATGTGGATGGTCGTGTCATGGTTTCTATAACATGTCTCTTATCTGTAAATTTCAACTGGTTTTTAAAGCGCATGTCTTTATGAAAGAACCCCCTTTTATTTATTCCTAGGGGAACACCGCTTAATGAATATCCTGACCTTGTAACACCACATGAGGCTTTTGTCTGGGGGACTCTGCAAATAATAATAATTCGAATAATAATAATACAATATTTTATAGTGTAACATTAGACAAAACGACTTTTTCTAGTCTAATAAATGATTCAACAAGCCTGGGTCGCACATTTAGTACATTTTCTCTGTCCTAAACTTGAATTTACACGTGTTAATTATTAAACATAAAAAACACATTTCCCCCCGTTTTTATTATTTGCATGAGGATGGATAGACTTAATTCTGCATTTTCAAGGCAGCGGACACACCTTGCTCCCCCGCCCTTCCCGTCTCTCTCTATCCTCGCTCGCGCTCCCTCACCCGCGCCCTTTCTCTCTCCATCACATCACGGCTGTTGCTCTGCCACACTCTCTCATCATCCGCGCCCATTGTTCGCTTCGTAAGTACTGTCTCTTTTTGAAAATAAACATTCTAAATATGAAAATCTTTACTGTAGCGTTTGGAACGTAGCGGTCGAGATCACGTCTGCATCTTCTTACTTCCTCCCCCACGCCCATCTCTGCTGAACATGCCGGCTGTCTTTAGCCAAACGGCACTGTCGCCTTCATTATGTAGGCTTTCATTTCTATAGCCTAATATTTAAAGATTACGAAATGACATTTGCGGTTGGCTTTATAGCGGACAACGCGGGGCTCTTTCTAAGTTAATTTCATCGATATAAAACGGACTCGGTTGGTATTCTGTCGGCAAATGTATACCTTCCTGTGCATATCGTAACACGTGATAGGTCTATATTGGCTAAACCTAGTTACCACTTCATGTTATTTTTAGGAAAAACCTAAAAAAATGTTGGGTTTGTTTTAGCTTGAGTTGGACAAACAGAACAAAAGGGAACAGCAAGGGATGTACAAAAAATAGAGGAGAATATTAACCAGTTTTTAACATAATAAACCAAATCTCCCAGTACTCCAGACAGCAAATTCTAGGTCAACTCATTTTTTTAATTTTTTTTGGTGGTTGTGGTGGTGGTAATTCTCATCAGGTCCTAGATTTAGGATGCCATTTGCAGTCTGCGAGTTATAGAATAAAAGCAAAAAAGTTCATATTTAAGTCTAGATGGAGGAGTTGCTTTCACATAGATAAAACACAGATGTAGAATTTGCCCTGATGAAGACTACAGCTTCATCAGTATTATGCTGACAGTAGCAAATGAGACATGTGGATGGAACATTTGGTAAATCTGATTCAGTTTACAGACTATGCAATGAAGTGTGTGTTTTTCCTGTCAGCCTGTTACTTGTTTTCAGTTTATCACTTTATAATTTTAGAATAGAGAAGGATGAATGTCTTTTTTTTTTTTTAAAGGTACACTATGTAACTTTTGACCCTCTATCGCTTGTGCTTCGGCTCTGTGTGACTGTGTGGATGAATATGGTTGTTTTACCACTCTTAAAACATTCACAACTAGGTTTAAGAGATATAACCAGTTTAGATGGAAATTATTTCAAGCTGACTAGCTGAAGCTAAACCAATTAATAGACACGCGGTACTAGCTAAACATGGCAGTTTATCTGTTCAATAAAATACCTTACTCACCTGTTGAGTAATAAAAATGTCATCACATCACTTTTACAACATTTCAAATCCCTCAAAAGCCAAGCCATCTTGATTTTCAAAATTTATTTTGGAAGAAGGATTGATTTCGTTTTGACTTTTGAACAAAAACAATTACATTTAGTGCACCTTTAAGATAAGACCATGTAATAAACGTGAAGCTATATGAAGGTTGCATCTTTCTGAACTAGGGATGGGACGATTACTGGTTTCACGATAAACCATGATCAAATGTACGGGTGAATTCAGGGTGAGTGGGACATTTTTTGCCATTGAGATGACTTGGAAAAAGTGTCCCACTCACCCTGAATTTACCCTACTGACGGTTAGTATTATCGTTTCACACATGATTGTCACGATTTTGAAAACTCGTTGGAAATCCTGTCTAGCCAGCTTCATGCTGGAGTAGACGCAGCGCTCAACGTTGTTTTATGAACGAGATGAAATAGCGGAAGGCAGTGACCGCGCAAAGGGAATTTTTCAGCCTTCTAAAAGGACTAAATCTGAGGTGGGGTCATTTTTTTGGCTTCTACAAAAGTCCTGAGGGAAACTTGCTCATCCTGTCTGCAGAACATGTAAAAAGAAAGTCTGCAATAAGGAGAAACACTTCAAATCTGCAGAGTTGTCTTCATGACCATCACCCGCTGTTGTATAGCCAACAAGGCAAGTTAACTTTGACCTCAATACCAAAACTACATCTGGGAAATAATTGGACATAACATGTTGTTTTCAGTTTAAATATTTTATCTCACTCGCTTGAAATTAACATGAAGCTTTTGTGAAGAAAAGTTTGCAGCAAGTGGCTTTGAGCCAAAGACGAAAAAACAAGTTCAAATAAGACTATTAAGGGTGACATTTAAGGATAATTCCCTTAACATCATTTTGAATTAAGATTAAAAAAAATTTAATCTAAAAAAAAAAAGATTATCTTATAAATCAATTTTGCACAGCGTACAAAACAATCATCCAGACAAGATGATCACAACAATATTGTAGTGTTAATAGTAAAGTCCTCTGATACCTTTTTTAATACAATCAAAAATGGAGACGCAAGGCGGCAAGTTGCATTTGAATGAAACGATATGGATGTGATACATGGATGTGTTGTGATATAATGCGTTGCTATTGACTACGGTCCTTATAAGGAAGGAAATGCCACAGAATAGAATCTTGCTTAAAAAGTGCATAGAACTGCTTGTTTTATTTGTTTGTTGATTTTCAAATATAAAACTGTGTGCATCAGTTCTTTTTGAACACTTTTATCTAATTTTAACAAAGCCGTGATAATATTGATAATCGTGATAATTTTGGTTACTATAATCGTGATGTGAAATTTTCCCATTCCTACTCTGAACATTGCATCTTGTAATGACTGCATCAAAATTTACTTAAGTTTGTTAAAAGTTATTTAATCAATATTGTCAATAAGTTATGACCTCTAAAAATGACATTACAGTATGACCACGCTTCATAGTATTCTTTGTTAGAGGGTCTCTACAAGGGGGTGTGAGCATTAGGGGCCACTTTGATTTGATTAGAAGAGTCATTATCGCCCAATTAGATCTCAGGAACTTCCGGGGATATAATACGCATCTGGAGTTACCGGAACTGCTCATTGTTCGCAACAACATGCAACACACATGTTTGTGAAGACAGTGAGACAGTGTCTCTTTGGTCTGGTAGGCCAGATCCCATGCAGTGTGCACTGCAGTCCTGAACTCCCTGCTGCACCATGGCAACAGATGACTAACTTCCTGTGCGCAGTGGCTGAAGATTACAAAAATCTTTCTTGCGAACACACAAGCTGATTTCAGAGAGTTAATATCATGGGGTAATATTGTAGCTTTATTCCAAACAAATATATTGTTATCCACAAATAAATGTAAAGCGATTCACAAAAAATGTATAATTTCACAAATCAATAGAATGAGATCCACAAATAAATGCAGGAGTTTCACAAAAATGAATTAGATTCACAAATAAATACAATGACATTTGTGAATAACAAAAAAATCCACACATATATTATGTCACAAACACTCAGCTCTGCCTTGCATAAGTTGCATTCATTTGTGAATCGCTTCCTGTGCATTTGTGGATCTCTTCTTGCGCATTTGTGGATCGCAGCACAGCACGTGGATTTTGAAACATTTCTAGCGTCTAGATTCAAACGAATCCACAAATACGTAGACTCCACCCACCGTCTACTTAAGCCAATCAGATAACGGCCATATCGCGCTGACCAATCGTAGCACGTTCTCGCTTCAACCAATCACGTTTTGGCCATGGACGTTCACCGGGAGATGTCAGTGCTGCGGCATCTCCAGCGGCCAGCGACTTTCTTCGACAGCACATGCCGCTGGATATATATTTTGATTTAATAGCATTTTTTTTATTTTATATAAACTGCATTTCAACAAAACAACATTATATAAGCTAGTTACCATAGTCGGTCTCCAATCATGTGTAAGCAATTTATCATAAATTGTGTTAATAAAGTTGTAATGAAGTTTCTGGTACTGCATTAAATCAGAGAAAGCTGAAATTGTTCTGTGTGTATGTATGTATGTATATATATATATATATATATATATATATATATATATATATATATATATATATATATATATATATATATATATATATATCAAAAAAGTGTCAATATCACTATGTTTCAGTGACGATAAAATAATGCCTTCATAGAAAATGCTGTTTATTAAATATTAATTTGAAATGTTATTAAATATAAACTGTTATTCAGTTAATACAGAAGCTAGTTTCTGATGTGCACAATTTTGGTATTAAATCAGATAAGCTGAAATTGTGGCTTCTCCAACAGCCAGCTGTCACTGCAGCGGCATCTCCTATAGTGGCATCTTCAACTTCAAAAAGACTGGTAATTATTAGACAAGTTCGTGTCACTCTGTTCCCGCCCTGTTAGTAAGCGTGATTGGTTGGAAGCGAGAGCGTGCTACGATTGGTCAGCGCGATATGGCCGTTATCTGATTGGCTTAAGTAGACGGTGGGTGGAGTCTACGTATTTGTGGATTCGTTTGAGTCTAGACGCTAGAAATGTTTCAAAATCCACGTGCTGTGCTGCGATCCACAAATGCGCAAGAAGAGATCCACAGATGCACAGGAAGCGATTCACAAATGAATGCAACTTATGCAAGGCAGAGCTGAGTGTTTGTGACATAATATATGTGTGGATTTTTTTGTTATTCACAAATGTCATTGTATTTATTTGTGAATCTAATTCATTTTTGTGAAACTCCTGCATTTATTTGTGGATCTCATTCTATTGATTTGTGAAATTATACATTTTTTGTGAATCGCTATACATTTATTTGTGGATAACAATATATTTGTTTGGAATAAAGCTACAATATTACCTCCATATAATATATCTTACATTCTCTATATTGAAGCTATGTTAATGTCTACGCCTCAGCTATCTGCATCCGTACACATTTTGTTGCTGGATGTATATCACAAGATTGACATTTTCCTCTTCATGCCAGCATCTGTACGACACATGTTCACATAAATGCCAACCGTCCTTTTTGGGGACTGAATATTTTGATATGCAAAGTGGATCATGCTGGTATCTGCAGTAATTTCGTCTGGCAGCATGACCATTATTTCAAGTCGGCCAGAGTCCGCACACACTAACTGCTCTGCCAGTCGGTTAATTTAACGTCCAGATTCGGTTCAGTGAGGTGTGATCTGAACTCTTGTGAAGAGTCTGGGCTGCGGGTCTAGAAACCACATGGCAGATGGGAATGTTCAGTCTCTCGGTTAGATCAAGGACATCTCTGCTGTTTGAGCAGGTGTGAGTGACAAGGGCAAATCACCACAGCTCAAAGTTAAACGCATTCTCCTAGTAATACATTTTTAACGCATTTTCCTAGTAATACATTCACATTCTCTTAGAGAATGTTCCTGACTATTAGTCCTAATAATATCGTTCTGAGCACTTTTCTGTAAGATTAAGATTCTCCTAAATCTTGTATCAGACTTCAGGTTAGTGTTTCTTAAAGGGATAGTTCAAAGATTGTTGGAGTATGTGTAATACATAATTTTGTCTTCTTAAAAAAAATCACATTTCAGAGTGTTACTTGCCGTTTCTTAGTAATTATTTAAGCAAATAAGTGTGTTTTTTCAGTGTGTTTAAGGAACATACCAACTTTGAATTATTTCTTTATTAGTCATTATGCCATACCCTTGGTTTGTTCAACAGCTTCAGTCCCCACTTGCTTTCATTATATTGAAAAGAATATTCCTTACATTTTAATTTTTCCAAAAATTAGGATAGCATCTTAACCACTGGAATTAGTGTTTACCAGTTGATCTTGCTGGCTGGTGCAAGCATGCTACATTTTCTTGATTAGGCCACACCTGCCATGCACTTGGCAAGTGGAGACATGCAGCCATTACCTTCACTGATCCTGCTGCCCAGTGCTGGAGCTCTGCGGGAACAGACAGAGAGAAAAGAGACAGACTAAAGGGTGGAGGCATGAGATGGAGAGATGGCTGCACACTTCTGAAGTGATGCTGCAATCTGCGCTGCTAGCTGAGATGGACAAAACTAGGTCAGAGGCAGAAAGGCACCCAACTGTGTACGGACAGGGAAGCTAGCAGTGTTTCCTGCCCTTCGACAACTATCAAAGCGCAAACACAATATTTTCTTTCTCTACAAATTGTAAAAATATTCAACATGCTTTTCATGCTGAGCTGCCCTCAGGAAGTAGTTTCATTTGAGTGGACTTAACTTCAGTTTTGTTTTTGCTGCTGCATTGTGGCCGAGGCATTCCAGAACCGTCTCCTGGACACTTCAATTACACTGCGCACAGGGCACTTATGTAATTGGTCTGCCTGAAAAACTCTTGAGAGAAACCCATAAATTTAGTGAACAGAACAGAAACGCTGAGCTGGAGAGGACAGTCTGGCTAATTTAACCCTCAGAATCTATCTGGGCTGTTAAAGGGGATGAATGATAAATAAGCTAGTATTTTAGTTACAGGGCAATGACCTCCCAGATATGGAGCTGCATTCAGAGTAAACCAGCATAGTGAGTGGATTTAAGATCAGACATTCACTTAAGATCAGTAAATGCAGTCTGAGGAATAAACACCAAGGTCTAGACTCTAGACAGTCATAGTCCATTTGCTACTATAGTTAGTTCACCCCAAAATGAAAATTATCCCATAATTTACACACCCTCAAGCCATCGTAGGTGTATATGGCATTCTTCTTTCAGACAAATACAATCAGAGTTATATTAAAAAATGTCCTGGCTAATCCAAGCATTATAATGGCAGTGAATGGCAGCCCAAAATATGAAGACCAAAAAAGTGCATCCATCCATTATAAAAGTAATCCACGTGGCTCCAGGGGGTTACTAAAGGCCTTCTGAAGTGTATCAATGGGTTTTTGTCCATATTTAAAACTTTATAAAGTAAAATATCTAGTGTATCAATGGGTTTTTGTCCATAGTAAAATATCGATCTACCGGCGGACTGTCTTCTGCTGTCAATTTACGAAGAAAGTGTAACGCTTCTCGCAGTTCAAAATGCTTCTGCTACATCCGACGTCATTGTCACGTCAGTTAAGTATTTTCGTAAGTTGAATATGGAAGGTGGTCTAGAAGGAGCTAGATATTTTACTATATAACGTGTTAAAAATGCTTTCGATTTGCTTCAGAAGGCAAATTATTAACCCCCACCCCCATGTTTGCACAACTAGGACGTTTGTTTGGTGAATTTGAACTAATATAGTTGGTGCTGCTGATAGTAATGCCATAGCAATAACAGCATTGTGGCGACACGTTTAGTGCGCACGCATAATTGCAGTGTGAAACCAAACCAAAACGAACCGAATGTATAAAACTTTGGTTCTGACCTTGGTGTGGACTTTCAGGTGTGAAAACACCCCAAGTCACTGTTAGATGGTGGTAAAGCAGTTAAATTAAATAAAAAATAACAATATTGTGCATCTTAAAATGTTGGGCAAGACTTAATTTTATTGATTGGAGAGTGATGAGTGATCTCTATATGACAGGTTGTTGGAGGGGAGGAGATTCAGGGCAGGCAAGTTATTACAAGGTTTTCCTTTGGAAACACATGATCAGGTTATCTATTCACAACAAAACCAGGAATGTTTATTAAGAAAGAAAAGATGGAGGTTAAAACGCTCATTTTATGTTGACCTTAAGGAAAACCTCAGTGAATTAGAGGCTTGGAAGATAGACAAGCCACACTACATAAGACAGGTAAAGGAAGACTGCAAACAGATCGATTACAAATAATGAATTTTAAAGCCACAGGGGGCTAACACGGTAATCCTCTTATTAAGACATTAACCTTTATTAGGCAGCAAAGATCAAGATTCCTAGTGCTAGAAAAGCTGGTACATGGATTTTGAACCTTCTGAGGGACTAACCTAGTGAAATGATGGTGAACTTATTGTGTTTTTTGTGTGTGGGAATTCACCATATCGACTTGGTTGAATTGGTTGCTGTGGAAGCTAGAAACATCTTCATGGGTGTTCATATAATTACTCACCGGGTTTTTTTCTGTTTGTTGTAGGCATGTGCCGGTATCAATTTTTCATGTTGCGATTAATTGCTGAAGCTTTTATCACGGTATACGGTATTATCACAATATTGAAATAAGTTGCAAAAAAAGTGTTGTAATAGTATAACAGGTTTAAGAACTCTTTTTGCAATAACAAAAATAACTCTGAATGTTTAAATACAATAATACAATGCACCAAAAATATATAAGTTAATAAGTGCAAAAGAATTAGGGTATAAAGAACAACAGGTAACACGTTACAATAAGGTCTCATTATTTAATGCATTAACTAAGATTGAGCAATAGCTACATTTGTTACAGAAAGTTTTTTTTTTAAAGTTAGTTAAGAAATACAACTGTTTGGTAATAATGAATTAACATGTTAAATAATGAAGCCTTATGTCTCAAAGTTTTACTAAACAATAACAAATAATCAGAAAATGTCTAATCATTAGGGCATGCTGTAGTCCAAATTTAAAATATAAAAATGTTTAAGTTTGAAAATAAATATCCTGTTAAGTCTTTAAGTATTAAGTATTTGGTGCTGTGATGAACAACATTGAAATTACTAAAAATGAATGGCTGTTTGGAGCATTTGAAAAACTTCACTAGCGCAATTGCTTTGTTTGTGGGGTTTCCGGGGCCGGGGTAACCGCTGCATTCTGCCGTTCCATCAGCGCCCTCTGCTGTCATTGAACGTGCACTTCATTCAGCGTGTGCGTCTCCTTCACTCGTTCAGCCACGTGCTTCTCATGCACTTAGGGCTTATTTACATCTGACGCAGAATACAGCAGTGTTGAGCATTTTATACGGTTGATGGGCAAAGTATTCTTTAATGCATTAATAAATCATTTATTTGTTAATAAATTATTATTTACGGTATTTCGAAGTGCCCACAATAACAATATTGTGCATATTCATTATCGTGATATATCGACCGAATATCGGCACATGTCTAGTTTGTTGTTTGGCTTATGTTTATTGAGGATGGCTGCTCTATTGATTTCTCCTGTTATTGTATCAGCTGGGATCTGCAAACATCTGCACTTTCTTCACATCTCTAGGCCAGCAGGAGGTTTGCCTCATTTTATGCCCTTGCTAAGGGCTATACATTTACTGAGAGGGCCTAATTATAGAAACAGACATACACAAGGTTACACGAGGTAATGGAGTGCCAGCCTTTCATCAAGTTGTGTGCGGAGTTTGACAGATGGCCATTTTTCCAATCGAATGAGCAAAAGTCGAGTCAGTTTAGCAGAAAAACGGCAATCCACACCACACCAGGATCACTGACAGGTTACATAGCCTCACATTTAACATGCATCACTGGATCACTGTCATGCGATATTGAAAACTGGCCACTGGTTCTTCAATATATGATGATGTTGACCATATTTATGCCTGATATTAGCACCCGATCATAGATGGACAGCTTTAAACTTGTCTAACTATGTACGACTTAAATCTCTGACTTAAAAAGGCTTAAACAAAAGGCCCTGCCAAAAGGTTTTATTTACATTGCATCTTATTCTGTTGAAGAACCACCAACTTAGATAGAATGACAGCCATGTAATGTGACTATATGTGGGCATAGATTAATTTTTTTTAATCTAGATTAATCTCACTGTGATCTTGGAATTAATCTAGATGAATCTAGATTAAAATGGCTCATTTGAATTCTGCCGAAGGCATTCAGAATATGTGTGCTACCCAAATAATGACTGGTGCTTTCACACTTGGTTCGATTGCCTGGACTGAACCCGAGTTTGATTGCTCCCCTGCTGGACCGTGTTCATATTATATTATTTGGGTCTGAACCGGGGTGCGTTTGCGTCATCAAAGCAGCAGCTGTTTACCCCGTTACTTGTTAACGACGTCGAGCGAGAAGGTGGCAAAATGAATAGCGTTGATCATCTAACTTTTATATTTTTGTTTTTGAACCGTTGGTTTTGTTATCAAAGCTTCAGTAGGTAATGGCACTTGCGTCTATCTGCAGCGAATGTACTGCAAATACTCTAAAGAACGCTGACGACGAGCAGAAATGAGATTTACAGCTCTCTGCTTACAGTATGTCAGTCACGCTTGTCAGGAAAATGAGTGAAATACATTTTTATCAAATCATACGTCATTAATAGCGGTTCACTTCTGCGATTTAGTACGATTGTGTTCACATCTGCAGCGAACTTGAGTACGGTTCGCGGGTGCGCAGACAGCGTTTGATGTGGTAATTTCACAGTAGGCATAAACGCAGGTTCGAAGACTCGTTCTCGCTCCCTACAGTGCGCGCTAAAATATCAAGGTGAAAGTCATCATAGCTGTTGTAGTACAGACCCAGCTCCCAACCCAACTTTGAGAATAGATTAACAGCAATATTTTTTTTATCGCCCGATAAGAGTCTCACGTTAACGCAGCACGTTAACACTGATAACGGCCCACCACTAAATGTGACCAAACTGTTTGTTTTGTTTAGACTGGGAAATGGAAATGTACTGTAGATTATGATATATACCAACATAAAAAAGGACTTCCAATCAAATATTGGCAAATATTTTCCCCTGAGAAACTTTGCGTTCGCTCACAAAATTACTAAAATATAGTTTTCCCTTTCAGCCACCTACTATTTCCATAACATTTGACCATTGCCATGTCCGTTTAGGGGCTCTGTAGCCAATCAGATTAGAGCTAACCAAACTGAGAAAGTCATCAGATGGTCAGTGAATGGACTGTAGGTGTGCTGTCTCAGATTAATGGCTACATGGATGCAGTTTGTCGACGAACACAACCTAAAGAAACCTTTCAGATCAGTCATGCTGCAGGATCATTTAGCACTGTGTGCTCAGGCAAAATAACATGTGATCTGATGAGATAGGACAGGGCTGAGTGCTGTGAAAATACCCACGATGCCCCAGTCCTCTTGATGTGATGGCAGCCCATTGCACTGTTGAGGCAAAATCAGTGAAAGTCCCTCTAGAAATCTGCTGTATCATACAGTTGCAGGCTCTGTCTGTGTGTCTGTCACTCTTTCTTTTCTCTTGGCTTCAGTTCCTTTATCCTTTCATCCCTGAAGTGCTCTCTTTCTTTATCCTCCTCCCTCTCTTTTTCTCGCTCACTGCATTCTTTCCTCCTGCTTGTTTCGTCTTTGTTTCTCTCTCTCCTTTCCGCCTACTCGCTCTTGTCCTTTCAGCTCAGAAACTCACACATTCCCTCTCTGTCTTGCTCTCTCTGTTTTGTCTTCCTCATCACTCACTCTCTTCTGTTTGCTGTTTACTGTATTGTTGAAAGTGTAGAGCAGGGCTCAGCAATAAGGGTTTTGTTTTTTCGGTAGGTCTGGACTAGGGCTGGGTGATTAATTGAGAAGTAATCAAAAACTAAATTCAGAACCTCTAAGCGACGTAATTTTCCCATGTCGGTTATTTCGGTTTTAGTCACGTGACTTCACTCCTCCAGCATATTATATGTGCTGCTCAAGCGGCAACCACCTCCAGTTTTTCCTAAACTGCAATTCATCGACTGACCACTATGGACACGCTCCAGAAGGGAGCAGAATCTCATTGAGCTCCATGTTAAATGGCTTTGGTCTATACAGCTAATTTTGCCCTTCATGACAACTGTGAGGGGAGAGTTTTTTTTATAACTAATTCGTTTACATTATAGTAAGGTTTAAGGTTCTGCATAATTATGGGTGTGGCCACTATGAGTGACAGGTGGATAACCATTTATCTGCTGTCTGTTAGTCATTGCACCACCTCAGCTCCACTCCCACCGTTTGCCCATTTTCTGTTATCCGGGAGTGATGCACGGTGATGCACTGCCAATATGGCAAAGGCCAGCTCAACCCTACTTTACGCTTCAAAACTGCTCTTCAGAATCCTATGGGTGACGTCACGGACACTTAATCCATATTTTTATACAGTCTATGGTGCTGCCACACGCACACACAAACACACATGCGCAAGCTCCGAAGCCAGATCACTTTCACTTGCATCCTCATGAAGTTCGTCAACTAAATGTGTTTAAAGGCTTGCCAGTTTGAACTTAAGCGATTTTACACTATTCAAGAACAGCAAAATGGCAGACATCTCCGTTCAGTGCTCGTTAACTTTTTTCTGCGACACAGAGCGCTGAGTTGTGTCCTGTCTCTGACAATGCACGTGCCCTGAAGCCAGATCACTTTCCCTTGCATCCTCACAAAACTTTGTCAATTGTATGTGTTTTAAGGCGATTTTAGACCATCGGATGTGTATTATGTTGAACTAATGCCTGATATATTGTGACACACAAACACTCATCTAGACATTAGCTCGCACATCACGTGAAGATGGCACACAGAAATTTTAATAAAGGCCGTGTGAAGCAAAGTGTCACGTTTGTGTAAGAAAAATATCCATATTTAATACTTTATAGACTAAAATAACTAACTTCCGGCGGAAAGCCGTACACAATTCGACTTTCGGCAGAAGAGTACCCCCATCTTCATGGCAGCTATAAATTATGGTTTATGATGCAAAACATTACTGACTGATTTAAAAATCTGATGTGTAACATTATATTAGTTCCGTGCATTTGGTCTTAATATAATAAACCTGCCGCTGTCTGTGTCATTAATGTTAATCCAACATCAAGAGAAAAATAGGTAATCACTCACTGCTCTTGACTGAAAAACTGAATATTTTAACATTTGATTATTCAATTTCTGTATTATATTTTATTTGAATGCTTTTGTTAAATAGATGTAAATACATTTATATAGTATTATAATGTATTTGATCTACTCTTTGTTCTTATTTTTGGTAATTATATTGTGATTATTCATTTTATAATCAAATCGTTACTCTCTGAATCATAATTGAAACAAATCGCGCGGCAAGTACTGGCCAAATAAAGTAAGTAACATTTCTGTCAAATGGCCCAAAACTCGCTGACAGCTAGCCATCCTTATTGATGATCTGTCCTGTATTTTCTGCATTTGTGTATTGCCACCCCCCTCCCCCCATTTTTTCCTCTCAGTCTTTGTTTCCTTTTCACCCTCTCTTTTTTGCTCTCTCATTCTCTCGTGCTTTCTGCAGTAATGTGTCCTGAATATTGATGAGGTGAGCATTGCCCATCCCTGGCTGCTGGCCAACTCACATTACAATTCTCCACCTCACCCCTGCCCACTTCAGTAAGGGCCACCCCTTACTCAGACCATGTGTTGTGTTTTAAGAGCCCTCCGCATTCCCAAATCTACCCTTTATAAATTCACCTTTACCATCAATCTCATTGCATTGCCCATTCTGCTCTGTGCCAACCCCTTAACCACAAAAAGAGAGAAAGCTTCTTAAAGGGGCATTGCCATTGTGCCTGCTCTGCCCAGGAGGGATCACAATCATTCAGGTCAAGTGCACTAGCACGCTGAGCACCATGAACAGCGACTGTTACAAATCTGACTTCAAGCCAGATGAGGGCAACTGCAGGAGGTCAAAACTCGGGCTGCAAATTCACAATAGACTGCTTTTGAAACGAGAAAACAACTTGAAATCTCAAATTCTTAATACACCTAATACACCTAATGTCTTACAATGTTATTCATTGTCCACGTAATTCCACGGAAATAGTTTTTCTTTGCAATCTTTTATCAAGATACCTTGCTCCGCCAACAAAATGACTTTCTTTTTGGTTGACATCATTAATCCATCTTGTTCTTCAGCCCCATCTGGTTCTCACTTACCAAAGTTGATTCCCTATGGATATAAGATCAAGTGTTGAATTGAATTTACATGCTTTTCATAACCATGGGTTCACATAGCCTCCTAGCAAACACTGAATCACACATCAAGTTAATACTATTCCCTGCTGTCTACTCCAGCATGTGCTTCCTCAGGCTGTTTTATCCTAGTTGATGCCCATTTAGTGATTATCACAGCCATGTTGTTTGCCTGCAAATCTCGGTTGACCATCATGGCATTGCAAGTGAAGCTGATTGACTTACTATTCAAGGTAGTTAAAGTAAAGTTCAACATGAAAAAAGCATCGGTGGTAAGGTTTTACTCACCCTTGTGTCGTTCAGAACTTGCAGGACTTTATTTCTTCCTGTGGAACACAAAAGGAGACAAATTAAAAATGTTCATTCAATAAAATATTATTAAAATAATTCATATGGCCCCAAGTGTACTATATTTAAGCTATGTGTGAGGAACATATAAAAATGCAATTTGGAACAAGGTGAGAACATGACATTTGGCAATACTGATGTCATCTAACCACAATGACCTTAGACATCATGAAACAGATGTTCGAATCATATTTTCATATTGTGAAATATATATCCTAGTAAAACAGCTTCAATGAGAAAAAAGGTAGGGCGGGACTTGTTTTTGCCTATGGTGAAGAGATGTTGTTGCAAGGGTAAGGGGACATTAGTATTTTTGATTAAAGATTACCAAGGCACCTGAATTAAAAACAAAATTATGCCAGATAAATCATTTATAATAAACTGAAATATTCCATTAAAAAAAGTCCTGCATGGGTCAAATTAGCATACCCCAGCATACCAAAATCCTAAACGTACCATCTTCTGAGGACCAGCTGCTGGGCTGGCTTTATTATTTTTTCATTTTTGAGCATTTCAGCTGTTTCTCCCCAGTTTGTGTTTTGCATGTTTGCAGCAAACATTTTTGGTAATTAAATAAGTCCCTATTGATGTATTGTCGGTTTCCACTGATTATCTAGTTCTGAACTGACTGGTTGCAGATGGTTTCTAAGCTCTGTTTACTGAAATCACAGCCTATTCTGAATAATGCATGAGGAGCCTGCGGGAGTCAGGTCTGAATTTGCACCACTGCTGCCTCAGGGAAACCCAGCTTGTGTGAGTTTATTATGAAGGTGGCAGATTTCCTCTGGGAAATTTTGAGAAAGATGCTTCCCAATCTTCAACGCACGTGTGCAGTCATGGTACTGGGAATTAGGGATATGCCCGAAATTGAGATGGCAGAAAATTATATATTTCAATGCTTTTGCATTCTTTTGCAATTATATATTTGGGTAATTGTATTGTATACAATTTACGGGCATCAGGGAGCTGCTATAGTTATGTTTTCCATCTATGTTTTCCAATTCGCCATTATGCGTACTCATGGGGAGCCACGTTACTGACCATGCATTTTACAAGATTTGTAAAATAAATACTTGTCAATGATGTTCAGGATATGTTGCGCACCAAATCGTCTTACATTGTCCTGTCAGTCATCTCTCCTTACTATCATCCCACGATAAGTGAAATCTGATGTACTGTAATGTAACTTCTGCAGCAAGCTTAATCACGTCCCTTTAGGGGCTCCGTAGAATTATTTATTTTATGTGCCTTTCCGAATTCGGATTTAGGCACATCCCTACTGGGGACAAAACACCTTAATTTCAAAGCATAAGGGAATATTTCACCTAAAATATGAATGTTGTTCCAAACACATATGACTCTGGAAAATTAAAGGTGAAAATTTGACAACTTTTTCCATATTCTTTGCCATGCATTTACTATAAATGGGAACCAAATGTTCCAAGTGTAAAAAGGCTACAAAAGAAACATAAATTGGTCCATCCCTGACTAAGTCATATGGGTTTACAAATGGAAACATATATATATATTTTTTGGATGAACTATGCCTTTAAAAAGCCATTTTGGCTTCTGATGTTGTTCCCTCCTGCTGGTCACTGCTGACTTTAAAGATGATGTCACTGACAAATGTAAATCCACCCCTGCAGCTTTGGCACTATTTTCAGCTTCACGGGACTTCTTGCCTAAAACACTTTGAAACTTGGTTTTCATTATGACCCCTACATCCAGATGACCTTGCTGTGCGATCTCAGAGAACAGACGACGCATTCTGGTGTCCGATTACATACACGCAGATCATCAACAAAAAGGATTTATGGGATGTGACAATGTTGCATGTGAGCCATCTATTTCTTTTGACAATAATGGAATTCATGTTTATAGGTGTCCTGTGTGAAGGAGATGGATCAGAGTGTTCACTTTACTGTCTCGAGTGTGGATTTACAAATAGCTCTGCCGGGGCTACATAAGTTTAATCTTCTTTGTATAAAGCAGAACTGCTAAGGAAAACCACATTTTTAGTTGTAACAGGAAGCACACAACGCAGTACATCAATGACCATAAGTAAAATAACAGGATACGGTTTCCTCTGGGTGTGCTTTAAGAGAAAAGGAAATCCCAGTGCCATCCATCACATCTGTGAACATTTCCATGCCACCCCAAACAACCAGTAGTCATCATAGTTTTATCAGTTAAATAAATGTTACTAACAACAAACTTACTAACAATGTATGTAAGT
The DNA here is from genome assembly GCA_023029165.1 of Gobiocypris rarus. Lineage (NCBI taxonomy): Eukaryota > Metazoa > Chordata > Actinopteri > Cypriniformes > Gobionidae > Gobiocypris > Gobiocypris rarus. The sequence continues at coordinate 28,767,520 of CM040934.1, read as the reverse complement.
TTTTGTTGTGTTGTGTTCATTGCTCCTGGCTGAACTAACTAAAACATAGTTTCATTGTAGACTGGATAATTAATAAATCCCACAATGTAATACCGTAGAATTGATAAATCGACACCATACAGGTGATTGCAGCTATCAAGCGTGATTGCAAGTATTGTGCATAAGTTTACTCATTCTCTCGTTTAGAAACAGCTCATTGACTGATGTTTTCTTTGCACTCATAACCACAGCGCACACACAAAGCTGCCTCAAAGAGCTTGCATGTTCCGAATGAAGTTCCTTTTCATCGTTCTTTAAACGATATGCTCTTAAATACAGTATGTGAATTGATCAGTGTTAAAATTGAATAAAAGTCTAAATTAGATCGTTTGAATGATCCACTCACCTGTCGATCTCTTAACTCCTTGTACAAGTCAGGATGGGTAAGTGACAGATGCTTGGCATGGTTTGATGTGTTGCCTCCAGAGACAAGCTTGCAGACTGGTAGGTCAGGTCCGTTTCTCCCTTTTCATTATGTTTATAAGCGAAGTAATTCCAAATTTCACTTCTACTTCCCACTTTTATTCATTAGTTTTGAGAGAGATTCACCTGCTTTATCCATTTTGCTCCTCTATGTTGTCACATTTGATGGTTTCGTGTTCATGTTCATCAAGCTATTCTGTCACATAAGTCTTGCTGTGTGTATGGGCGCATTATCATGCTAATACACAGCACCCCCTTTAGGGTACAATGTTTGAACCAGTAGGTGCATGGTCCAGAATGGTTTGGAAGTCCTTGGCAGTGACTCTGCCATCAAGTACAGTAGGGATAAAATGCCACGATACTGCAGCCCAAACCATCACTGATCCGCCTCCGTGCTTTACTCTGGGCACACAACAATCCTGTGCTATTGCTCTGCAAATTCAACCTTCACACTCTACTCTTACTGATGGAATATAAACTCAGTGAAGATTGGCCACTAGGCTGTGCATATATAGGCAAGAAACCACCAACAGTATATTGTCTGTGCAACTCTATGTACATTCATAATACTACTACTAATATTTTGTGGTTAAAAGGCAATGCAGCACATTTTTGTCACTTTGACACATTAACCCTCTGATGCTTTTTTTTATTATTTGTTTTAACTTCACAGACTGAAATCATCTCAAAATGGACCATCAGGACCACATGAATTCTGGACAGGTGGGTGACTCTCAGCACTCTCCTGGGAACAACATAGCATCTGGTGTAGCCAACATGACCATCAATGACGGACATCAACAAGACATGAAGAACGGGACAGCAGCACATAAGGGACCAGGTGAGAGTCCAGTGAAAGGTTTGTATAATAAGGGAAAAAATACTGTAGTTACTTTACTATATAGAAGGAAAAAATGAAAGTCTGAAAATCCCCTTATCCCCACAAAGCGCAGAAGAGCTGAGTGATACTCATGGCAATGCAGTTTTTTTTTTACTTATGTCTCGTCTCATACTGAGAAACCCAACACATGCTGACAATGACACCACTCAGCAGTGTGTTGGTTTCAGATGTCTGTGAAGATATTCATTCATTCAGGTCAATTGCAAAATGTCATGTGGAATTTATTTGTTGGACTTTTTTTTCCATTTGTTGAATGATGATGGAGATCACAATCACAATTTAAACCTTTAGAGGACAGTTTAACCAGTAATTGTGAGTCTTATGAAATTATGGTACAAGAACAAGAATTAATGGAAAACCTGAAAAAAAGTGATTTCTAGGGAAAAGTCAGAGAAATTTATAAAATTATAAAAATGTTGGTGAAAAATAGTGGAAAATATCTATATATTCTAGCTATGCTAAAGTATTTTGTTGGCAAAAAATGCTCTGTATACATTATACAAGATATACATTTTGTTTAAAAATCCTGTAATCAGGAATAACTGAAAAGGTCTATTTGTTTAAAAGTTGTGAAAACCATGCCACCATCGGATAGCCATGGAAGGCACAAAGATAAAAGATGAGATGTCTTCAAATGTTGGAAAACAAAGTTCAGTTACGAATATCTTCTATACGACATGTGTCCTGCCTGCATTGTCTGTTCACAATAGTTTTTTAAAAATACATTTGTGCATATAATATTGATCCTTGATTAGTTCTTTGTATGTTTTTATGATGTATAGTAGCATGAGGCTCAGATGTTAGGAAACAGGTCATGTTTACTATAAAAAGCTGATCTGTCTTACCCGCTTTGGATTGTTCTGGAACAACTGACATTCTTTCAGCAAGCCCCAGGCTCCGTCACAAAACACGGATGAAACCTTCTTATCAACCAGCAACCTGAAAGTCCATCTCAATTGTGCTGGCAGAAGTCAGTGAAGCAGAATGTTTCTAAAATGACAAATTTGGTAAAGTAAAGTTTGGAAAACAACATAACACTGACTTTTAGAGTTAGTTTGCCCATTAAGAAATGATGTTTGGGCACTTATAGCTCATGTCTCTAGAGCGTACCAACAGATGCGTCAAGGTCCTGTTGTACTTCATCCTTTGCCTAATGAAGACTAGAAGAGTGTAAGGAGATTGGCTGCCCTAAATATAATTTTGCTTTGTTTGGCATCTCAACCACCTCCTCTGCTGTCTTATCTAAAAGTTAACCGCTTTCTCATAGAGGAGACACATGAACCAACGCCTGAAGTGAGAGCCCAAAAGCCTGTTTTAGAAGACTCGGAACCCAAGCCCTCATTCGATAAAGATGTGCCATTGGGTATGACCCTCTAATTTAAACTACAATTGTGCCGCTCTACTTCGCTGCCTGTTGCTTAGCTTCATAAGGCCGGTTCTCTTGTTCCCATAACTCTATTACACTACTGAATCAACCGTTCAATATTAATTTCCCAAGGATGCAATACTACTATTATTGCACTAATCAAATAACATTTTGTGCATCATTTTCATTGAAATTTTAATAACTGACGCTTGTTTTTTGTGATAAAAGCCAGCCTCTCATATTTCCCGTCCAACAGTGGTCAAATGAGAGTGCTAGATACAAATTTAGTCATTCATCATCCACACCTACTTGCTTTTCCCCAATCGCTATGCTTTGATTTCTAATGCAGGGCCCTTCCAGGGATTGTTTTTTTTCCTCTTAAAATCCTCCCAATTGCAGGCCATAGGGTTCCCACAGTCATGGAAAACCTGAAAAAATCTGAGAATTTGAAAGTTATTTCCAAGCTTGAAAATGACATGGAAATGTAATAAACCTTCAAATGTCAATATAACTTCAAATGATATAACTATAGTGAAAGTAGATTTCTGTGATTCTGCTCTGTAAGCCAATTCATCCATTGAACCAAATTCAAATCTCAGGCCATTTTCTTTTATTTTGTCTTTTAAGAGACTGACATGCATCTGACGTACAGATGGAAATCCTTTGTAGAGATCAATAATAATAAACAACAGGAAAAGTAATGGAAAAACAGTGGGAACCTTGACGGCGACATGAGAATGAATGCCTTGCTTTAGCTTGTAACAAGTTTCCATAAAGCATTGCTTATTAACATTGTCAACAGAACAGTGACAGTTCCATTGCCTTTTTTTGGGCAAGCAATAAATCTGGATCCTCCCAGGAATGACCTTGCCATGTTCCTAGAAGCTTTTTGGAAACTTAGTTTTCGCTGATGTAAAGCAGCACTGAAAAAAATCACTGAAAGCTAATTGCATGCCTTCAAGGCTGTAAAATGCAGCTGCAACAGGAAGTAGTGTTCCCAAGCAACACAACTAACTCTTTAAAGGATTCAAGGCCAGTAAAAGCCCAGAATATTTGTCAAAGCAATTAGGCAGGTCTACTTCACCCTTCCTTTTTGCATAAGACATTAATGGCAGTTCTGGGCAGGGTGAGTACTAGAGTAAATAGTAGTGCCCAGAACATCCATTTGTTAAATGAGTAAATGAGATAAGTGAAAAAAATCGCTAATGGCTTAGATTGATGTACCTGGTACCGTAACCTCGGCATTATATAAGATGGAATAATAATAATAATTGTAATTATCATAAGTCTTAATAATTCTAGCTCTAATTATTGTTAATATTATACAATGCTTTGCCGTGTTAATATATTTATCTCGTAAACACGTCACTATCATTTGCTGTTTTAAGGCACCCAACTTGCAACAGCAAAAAATACTTACAATTGCGTGAATATTTAAAAAAGTGAAATCAGAGCACTGTACTTCACGCTACGGATGTGTTCTGTTCACATGTTCTTCACGTTTATTTGGAGCACTCACATAACAGCACTTCTCAAAAAGAGAGACTCTATATTTGCTTTACATTTCTTAATTGCAATATTTGAGTGAAGTTGAAATTACAGTGTACAAAAAATGCCATCTGGTCAAATAGTCACAGCTATACAATAAGGCCCACATCTGCCATTACATATTACATAATTACTTACAAAAGTTCAAGGTCTGAGTAAATGGACTTAATTTATCATTTACCTCCCAAGGCCACAAACTCATCGACCTCATCCGAGTAAAAGGCATTAAGATAGTGTTACGCATGTTGTATGCTATGGTTCTATGAAGTTGGGAGTGATGTAAATGGATTGGACTACCATTAGCCATTAGCTGAATATTTCATGTTAGAGAACATGTTGCTGATGTTTGTAGTACAGCGGAAATGGGTCTGCAACTTTAAATGCTATAAAGTTCACTTTACATGAGATCTACCAGAGAGATCAAATGTCTATCAAGTCATACATAATGTAGATTCTCCCCATTTCTTTCATATGCTTGACTCATTACTTTAAAGATATAGGGGAAGGATTAAATGAGTGAAAACATTTTGCTGTGATTTATAGGTTGATAAGCATTGTGCATGTCTGCCAGCCAGCCACTTCAATTGACAATGCAACATGTTTAGAAGACAATATATTTGCTGAATTTCTTGTAAAAGGAAACCAACCAAACTAGGCAAAAGTTTCCCAGTGCTGCTGTTAATGATCTTTGTATCCCATCTGTTCTTTTAACTTGCTTCCATGTGATTACACAACTTCTACACAACTACTGTTCAGGAGGAACAGCAGGAGCTGGAGAAGGTATGGTGGGCTCACCACCCCCTTATCCACCTGCAGTGTAAAAGTTCAGTGGATTTATATGTGAACAAACACACTGGGCTCATGACCACCACAGTTTCATTCCTTCATTGCTTGCACATAGGGAGTGCAGAATTATTAGGCAAATAAGTATTTTGACCACATCATCCTCGTTATGCATGTTGTCTTACTCCAAGCTGTATAGGCTAGAAAGCCTAATACCAATTAAGCATATTAGGTGATGTGCATCTCTGTAATGTGAAGGGGTGTGGTCTAATGACATCAACACCCTATATCAGGTGTGCATAATTATTAGGGAACTTAACAAAAACAAATTTATACCCATTTCAATTATTTATTATTACCAGTGAAACCAATATAACATCTCAACATTCACAAATATACATTTCTTAAATTCAAAAACCAAACAAAAACAAATCAGTGACCAATATAGCCACCTTTCTTTGCAAGGACACTCAAAAGCCTGCCATCCATGGATTCTGTCAGTGTTTTGATCTGTTCACCATCAACATTGCGTCCCAGACACTGTTCAGAGAGGTGTACTGTTTTCCCTCCTTGTAAATCGCACATTTGATGATGGACCACAGGTTCTCAATGGGGTTCAGATCAGGTGAACAAGGAGGCCATATCATTAGATTTTCTTCTTTTATACCCTTTCTTGCCAGCCACGCTGTGGAGTACTTGGACGCGTGTGATGGAGCATTGTCCTGCATGAAAATCATGTTTTTCTTGAAGGATGCAGACTTCTTCCTGTACCACTGCTTGAAGAAGGTGTCTTCCAGAAACTGGCAGTAGGACTGGGAGTTGAGCTTGACTCCATCCTCAACCCGAAAAGGCCCCACAAGCTCATCTTTGATGATACCAGCCCAAACCAGTACTCCACCTCCACCTTGCTGGCGTCTGAGTCGGACTGGAGCTCTGCCCTTTACCAATCCAGCCACGGGCCCATCCATCTGGCCCATCAAGACTCACTCTCATTTCATCAGTCCATAAAACCTTAGAAAAATCAGTCTTGAGATATTTCTTGGCCCAGTCTTGACGTTTCAGCTTGTGTGTCTTGTTCAGTGGTGGTCGACTTTCTGCCTTTCTTACTTTGGCCATGTCTCTGAGTATTGCACACCTTGTGCTTTTGGGCACTCCAGTGATTTTGCAGCTCTGAAATATGGCCAAACTGGTGGCAAGTGGCATCTTGGCAGCTGCAAGCTTGACTTTTCTCAGTTCACGGGCAGTTATTTTGCGCCTTGGTTTTTCCACACGCTTCTTGCGACCCTGTTGACTATTTTGAATGAAACGCTTGATTGTTCGATGATCACAGAAGCTTGGCTATTTTAAGACTGCTGCATCCTCTGCAATATATCTCAATATTTTTGACTTTTCTGAGCCTGTCAAGTCCTTCTTTGACCCATTTTGCCAAAGGAAAGGAAGTTGCCTAATAATTATGCACACCTGATATAGGGTGTTGATGTCATTAGACCACACCCCTTCTCATTACAGAGATGCACATCACCTAATATGCTTAATTGGTATTAGACTTTCCAGCCTATACAGCTTGGAGTAAGACAACATGCATAACGAGGATGATGTGGTCAAAATACTCATTTGCCTAATAATTCTGCACTCCCTGTATATGCAACAATCAAATATGAGTTCTAAATGGGTTTATATTGGCTCTATATTGCATCACTGTATCTGAGAAAATGAAAAGTCTGAAAATAATGTCTTTCAAGTACAGCTATATTTGAATACATTAAAAGTGATTCAGCTGCATTCACAGCACAATTCTTTTTACTGCTCAGATCAGATGCAAAAAAAGATTCCATCTGTGTATTAAATGATACTTGCAAATCGACAATGCACCAATCCATTGCTTCACTGGCCATTTTGCTTCCAGTCATCAATGCTTTACACACTGAAGCTCACAGAGATGTTGTGGGTCATTGTGGATATTGTGGTCTGATTGGCCAATTGATATTTAAGCTTTTGGTTTTGATTTGTGTTTGTTGTGATTAAATGAGTGAAGAGGCACTTTTATAAGAACTGATCCTATAATCCCTTTGAGCCTACTCTATTAACCCCTCATTTTGCCACTGTAGTTACCCATTTTTTGGTGCAATCCATGTTGCAACCTACTGCTTGCTAATTTAGATTAACAAGCATTGTGTAAAAGTGCCTTCAACTCAAAGTTTAGTGTGTAAAATCAGATTTTTGGACTGTTTAACTTTTGTCATGAAAACAGAAACTTGTCTTTTGTGTTGTGTTCGGGCTCCTTACATGGTCCTGTGCTTTTAGTTCCTTTCAGTTCCTTAATTTCATTTCTTTCTCTGCTTCTAATGTTGACTGTAGAGAGAGGGTGGTTGAGTGTTGCTAATTCTGAGGTGTTGTCTGTGGCTGTTCCTATCATTCTGCCTTCCACGTCATCAGAAGAGTTAACACTCGGAAGTCCGCCAGAGAGTGGCCGGAGCAGTGCGGCATCAGTGGAAGGGGAGGGAGAGCAGGAGAATAGGGAAAGAGAGAGCTCTGTCAGCCTACGGGAATCACCAATGTCCCCACATCTGTCGCCAACAACCCTTGCTGATGGTTTGGGTTCAGGGATCGCAGGCTTTGACAGTCAGATGAAGAGGAGCCCTTCGGATAAGATGTCTGACCATCATAGTCCCAGTGGATCTGAGGAGGAGGAGGAGAAAGAAGGGAATGAAATGGAGAAGTCTGAGAGAATATTTTCTGATTCTCTTGGCGTAGAAGAAGCACCTAGAAGTGCTATCAAAATAAAAGAGGATAAAGAAGAGGACAAAGAAGTTAGTGACAAAGAAGAGGAAGAAACAGGAGTTTTGTTGGTACACAGTTCTGTGACCCCAGACTTGACAACCCAGAAAGATGACAATGAACATGAAACCCCTACTCATCTTTCCATGACCCCAGAGGAAGCTAAAAAACGTGGCCTATCGTTTGACTACACAGAACCTCAGAGTGGTCTTGTGGGCTGGGAGTGCAGCTCTGACAAAACGCCGCCAGAAAGCAAGAGCCCCGACTCATGCAGGGCAGATCCGGGCTCACCTCTTTCTCTCAGTGCTGCCGCTGATCCTACCCAAGAGGAATCATCTCTTACAGAATTCCAAACGGATGCTCGGGAAGAAGAAGAGGAAGTAGAGTTACCAGAACCAGAACATAAAGAAGATGAGACCCCCGTTCCTCCTTTTTCCCAAGAAGATGCTGCATGCAAGATGGAGCCTAAGACAGAGGAACATAGAGAAATTAAAGAAGCAAAAGAGATCAAGCAGGATAAATACTTGGAGCCGAGCAACGATGATCAAATTGGTAAAGTCCTTTCTGTTGCCACACCAGTACCTGTTGCCAAACCTGAACCTGATTCTGTCAAAACTAATGATGCTGTTAAGCCCAGTGCCCAAGTAACGCCCACAAAAGCACCAAGCCAAGCAGCTTCTGTCAAAGAATCTCCTGCAAAAAAAACGAAGAAACCCGTTGCTACAGTCGCTGCCACTCCTTCCCCCAAATCTGCTCCTAAACTTCAGAAAACCCCCTCTAAAGATGCTGCTCCGGCCAGAAAAGCAAGTGTCCCATCCAAAGGTCTGTTTTCCGTTCTGTTCCTCCAAACCCCACACAAATCTTTTTATTTATCCCTTTCTTTTCTTTTTTAAAGTAGATTAGTAGAACTATGCAGCACCCTTTCTTATAAGCGCACACTACTAAAAGAATGTGTTCGGTTGAAGAAACGGGCTGCTTGTAGCCACAAAATCTCTCTCTCTCTTGAATCTTTGTGTCTATCTCTTCTCCTTCCCTCTCTGTGTGTGCTCAGTGTTATTTGGCTTTTGTCTGTGACTAACTGCATTGATTGACTGTTATTGCTGGCACAGTTTTCACCTGCCCCTCTGTATTGCATGTCACCTATGCATGATGTGTGTTGAATGTATCACTCACAGAACTGTGCATTACCTTTGTGGGTCTATCCCTTTCCAAGATGTCAATTTTGTTAAACAATCAAATGGACCCAGAGGCCCGTGCTGATGGGGTTGACTATAACACATGCTGAAAGGAGGTCAGCATTTGCTCCTGGGTTCAAGACAAACGTTCTCTAAATGTCTCACACAGCTGTGCAGACATCTCCTACGAAAAGATCAGACAAGCTCACTCAATAATGTGAAAAATACATCTTGCAAATTATCTCAAGGCAATTATTTGGTGCTCAGCAATCTAGCAAGCTAAGTTTGGTGCATGCAAGGCAAAACTATAATGATACTCCTGAATCATTCTGCACTTCTCCACTATTTTTTTCGTCTTTATTTTAGCCATCTACCTCATTTTGAACTTTGTAAACTTAGAAATAAAGCAATATATAAACAAGTAAACAAATAAAAGGTAAGAAATTAATAAACAAAAAGAAAATATAATTTTTTTTATTTTAAAATATTATGACATTATAATATGTGAATACTGAATTGAAACTGGTCTTCTGTCTTGCATAAACTTGTATACTGAATTGTAATTGGTATTCTCTTACCTATGTCTATTTAATCAGCAAGAGCATCTGTGGAGAAAGTATCAAGTTATGTTTTGATTCTTTTAGGTGCAAAGCCAAAAGAAAATAAGAAGTCATTATCATGATAACGTCAGAGAAAGCTCTGTGCATTTTGTTTACAGCTCCAAATCTTAAACCCAAAGCTAAAACTTTAACACTACTCATTTGCTGCCTTGCAAGCACAGCTATTTACTTCAGGAAAAGGAAATCTACAATTCTTCCCTGCACAAGGTTAAAACATTCTTAATTCTTTGCATTTTGCAATAATAAAACAAGATCCTGCACAAATCAATTGATGACAAAAATTTGTATAGTTCACCCCTAAATTTTGTCATTTTCCTCACCCTCCTGTTATACCAAATCCATGTGACTTGGTTCAAGTAATATCAAGGAATAATGGACTATTTACCATGGCAACCAGAATTATGGCAGACCAGTTTGCATTGTGAACGAATCATTCAACTTTTTCTGGGGTCAACTGGATTCATCAGTTCATTTAAAATATGAATCAGAGATCACAACTAAAAGAGAACTCAAAATGAACCCACCAAGATTATTCAGTGAATTTGAATAATATTTTGGTATTTTTCTATAAAGAAAACTTGGAATATACTTCTGTTTCACAGAGGAACAACATGAGGGTGAGTAAACAATGAGATCATTTTCATTTTGTAATAAATGTTTGTTTCTGAACGTTGATCATAAACAAACATAAGAACCAAAACACCGGAATCTGTGCTTCTGGGAACAGGACTTTCAACATCACATCTGATAAATCACATTGGGTACTGATGAAAAAACACATCAGCAACAACTTTCCTTCTTTGAATCTAGTAGATCGACATCTTGATAAATGTAAGTCTTGATTTCAGTCAACTAAAAACATTAATATATGAGCTTGCACTTACTGTTCCTTCCTTTCTTACAGCCAAGGCCGGAGTTGGGGCAACTCCTGAAAAAAAGGTAGTTATCATGGGTGATATGGTTTGTTGGAAAAACTATAGTCAAACAAGTCTATAGCCAGATTAGTTCAAATACACCCCTACTGAGAGGAGTCATTATTTCATAAATTAATTTATTTTTACACTTTTCTTTAAATTTCTAAAGTCATCTTCAATTTTAGTTTAGTTAATTTGGTATTTTTGTTTTATTTTTAATTGCATTTTAGCATATCCTTACTTAAAAAAAAAGTTAATTAGCTTATTTTACTGTTTTTACTATTGTTTTACATTTTTCGTCTCTATCACCCTCTCAAACACACAAGTTATCCACCACAACCCTGCATGCAAAAGCTAGACCCACTTCTGCCCCGCAAAGAGGGTCTTCAGTCTCAGGCATCCCCAGCAAAAAGCTCTCAGCCTCCTCAAGTCCACCATGTCGCTTTAGCAGTCCAATCTCTGCAAATTCTATAAAAACTCCCAACAGTGCAGGATCAAGAGAGTTCGGGGCCACGGTGAGTACTGCCGCCCATACCAAACCATCAGTTAAGAGCTTCTGTTCTGTTTTTTATGAACATTTTACAACATTAAGGTCCCCCCAATAGGGTCTCTACAAGACAATTGAATTTACAGCCCCCGAGACACTTCATCAACATCATTATTACCAGAGCAGAAAGAGAAGTTAATGAATGTATTTCTACCATGCTTTGGTGTAGTTTTGCATTTAAATTGTGAAGATATTATTAAAAGTTAGAGACTTATTAGCTAATTCTTGCTTTAATTGTCCATATTTAGGTTGGAGATGCCAAGACGAAGACAGTGGGTGCCAAACCTCATGGAGTAGGCACCAAAATGCCCGGTAAGTGATTTTTAGATGCATCTTTTCACATTAATCTTTATTTAGTACCATAAAAAAGGAAGGATACTTGGTGACTCAAAATGTAATTCCCCGTTCTGACAGTTTGAAAGGGAAATTAAATGTTCCTATGTGAGCCAAGCACTTTCAGGCAATGTCTTCACCATTTAGGCAAGGCAAGCTTATTTTAATAGCACATTTTATACACATTGGTAATTCAAAGTGCAAGTTCTGTGCAAAATAACACCGAAAAGGAATTAATTTTTTTTTTTTTAATTCACTTTATTAATGCATTCTCCCATGGCATAAGCCCAATCCACATTGAGTATCGCTGTATGCAAACAAAAGTTAAGTAATTATAAAATCATAAGCAAATAAAACCTGGAAGTATATGCAGTTCAGTGAATTCACTGCAAGGCAAACTGCAAAAGTCAGCACACCTTCCTGTCATTTTACTGTGCACCACTTAAAAGACAATTCTGTCATAATTTACTCACCCATATGTTGTTACAAACCTGCATGAGTTTCTTTATTCTGTTGAACACAAAAGATGATATTTGGAAGAATGCTGGTAACCAGACAGTCCAAATATCAAGTATTTTTTTTCCTTGTTTGGTAACCAACATTCTTCAAAGTATCTTCTTTTGTGTTCATCAGAAGAAAGAAACTAATACAGGTATGGAACAACATAATTGTGAGTAAATGATGGCGTGAGTAAACTAATTTTGACAGAACTAACCATTTAACTAGTGTTCAGGAAGTACACTATATTTACCTACTAGAAATAGGTTGGGAAAGCCCAAGGGAATGATTCTCTATTTATAGAGAATTTACGTGACTGATTTGTAACACTTTGATTTGTGTAATACAGCTGCTTCGCGGATGGAGCAGCGAAAGACAGGACCAGGGTCCATTGAAAGAGGTAAAAAAGCCTCTTTTGTGTGGGAGCCAATCGAAGATATTTTTGTAAAATGCAGCTGTTGGCTCTGCCAAAAATCTGCACTTCTTAAATAATAAAAACTCCACAAAACTCAGTGAATGCTATTACATATCAATATGCCAAAGAAAGCTGGAAGGTGAAAGCTTTAGTTATTTATTGTCACCTTCCAAATGACTTGGTCAATTATTTTAGGAAGGTGACATTATCCTAAAGTAAAAGAGTAAATACAAACCAGAGGAACAAAAACAAGAAAATATTCTGGTCTGCTGTTGTTTTTCCACCATCAGCTGACTCACCTAAAACTCCAGACCGTAGTGGTTGCAGCAGCCCGGCCAGTCGGTCCTCCACCCCTGGACAGCAGGTGAAGAAAGTAGCGGTGGTGCGCACCCCTCCCAAATCACCTGGTTCATTGAGAACTCGTGCCCCGATTGCTCCTGTTGCACCCATGCCTGACCTGAAGAATGTCAAGTCCAAGATCGGCTCCACTGAGAACATCAAACACCAACCTGGAGGCGGGAAGGTAATTCTGTCACACGTGTTTGACAACATGTTTAAAATGGTAAAATCAAACGTCCGGAAGGTCTGAAAACAAAACCAGCTGGTTGGGACACATTTAGAGTGGAATTAAAAGACTCAAGTTTCATACAACTTTGACCTCATCTGATGGAAGTGTTTGTGTGGAGATGTTTGGTGGATATTTGGATTCTGGAAGATATTTGATAGAAAAGCCAATAATCGAGCTCATCCATGTTGGGGAATGTTGGTTATAAATTGAAAGTACATGACCACAGAAAAGAAAACACAATTATGTCTTTAAGATAAAACACCCCCCTTTGCAGAGCCTGGGATCTGTAGTTCAACTAAAAGCACCAGGGTAACGCTCTTGACTCTCCTTGTCCTTTTCCAGGTGGCTATTGTTCATAAGAAGATCGACTTGTCTAATGTTCAGTCTAGATGTGGATCCAAAGACTATATCAAGCATGTTCCTGGAGGTGGTAATGTGAGTAACTATAAGGGTTAGAACTCACTCAGAAAAAAAGTGTAGTTAGAAGCAGTGAACACTAGATTGAGTTAATGTAGAAAATGAGAGGAACAACCAAATATAGCATTATATTTCAGCTGTGTTTCTAAATTCAATAGGCCCCTCCACAGACAAAATGTCCAGTAAAATGACAGCTCCCTCAGGATACATGAGATATTCTACAAAAATTAGGTATTTAAACACCTCAAGCTTTGACTATGACCGCTGTATATTTCTAAGAGTTTAAAGTGTGTAAGTCTCTCAAAAGCAGTTCTGCACGCTCAATGTCAGTTATTCCTCTTATAACTAATGACACCCTGACGCAAATACCCAGTCAAAGCTTGTAAGTAGCTCTCCATCAAGTCAAGTATTATCTTCCAAACACCCACAGTCAAAAAGACTGTGTGAATTGTTTCTATTTTTAAACTGTTAGATTAAATAAGATTATTTTTTTTTAAGACAAGGCTATTTTTTTTATTTATTTACTACTAAGCCTAAACATCCGCAATTAAAACATACAGAAAAAATATTTATATACTATAATTATGCATTTTAACTTTAATATATCTTTCATCCTTTTTGATTATGTCTGTAAAAGGTCACTACTAAAATAAACCATTAAAATGTGAACCGACTCTGATGGCTTTAGCTTTGAGCTGTGCTATTAGATAGCCTGAGTTTCATAAAGGTTTGGCAAGTTCAGGGTCTGCAGCATTCCTTCACAGGCAATGCATTTGGGCAAGACATCCATCTAGATGCCTTTGCAAAAATTAGGTTCAGTTAATTTGCCTGAATCCCCAGTGTTAGTATCTCCTCTTACCTGGTGTTCTTCTTGGTTCCTACTGGTGTTGCACCTGGATTGCTGACTGGTGTTGCTGCAGATGTGCTGCTGTGTAGTATGCATGCTTGTACCATAGAGAGGTGCTTCTTCCACTGAAATGAAAAAAAATAAAAATTCCTCTGCAGGTGAAGATTGTTAGGGGTCTCAGGCAGTAAAATATGCAGAATAAACTCCAAGGGATATGAATCTTAACTTGACTGCTTTAATCTGAGCATGTGTGTTATTACAGCGCTCGCGAGGCATCTTCAAAGTTCACTGTGATTTTGCCAAGACATATTTTGCTGATCCTGGAACATTGCTGTCTGAACCCTAACCCTATACCTACCCATAATTTATCCCTACAATAAGAACAAAACGTGTCTCTAAAATGTGATTGGTAGATTGAAATGTTGTTCCAGGATCATGTTGCATTTGGAAAAATCATGTTCACCGTATTCAAATCCCTAATTTTGACTCACACTTTTTTGCAATTCTTTATACTTCACTCTATCCAGACTAGATCATTTCCTCCTTAGGTGTGCCTTCAGATGTAAATGTAGTTATATCTGAATTTTGTCATAGTAAATCAGATATAACATGTTTTTGCATTACAATCTCTTCCCTCTAAGTACACGAGTGATGCATATATTGAGTGAATCTCTTTTCTGACTCAGTATCTGGGACAGAGGGGAAATTTTTCATGTCTTGAATTTTATTTGATAAGGTATTTACAAAATGTTTCATCTGATCATAAAAAGACCAAGTGTAAATGTCCTCTATAACGTATTCAGATAGATAGTAGATCACTTGTATACAATATGTGATGTCAACCGAATCTAAACACAAAGTATGTAGACTTTACTCCTCCCAAATAGAAATACGTCACTCCATACATTTGCATGAAGTGCAGAAATAGTAGTGGTGGCCTATCAGTGGAAGGAAGTTTCTTCTCTGTCCCATGACCCCTGCTGTTGTGATTAATGGACATTTTCCTACTCCAGATCATCAGCTCCTCAGGTGCCCGAGCATGCGGTTCATTTCCTCCTAAATTGCTCTGGTTGATGACTGACTCTTATCTGTTCCCCATTCTTCAGATTCAGATAGTCCACAAAAAGATCGACCTAAGCAACGTCCAAGCCAAATGCGGCTCCAAGGACAACATTCATCACAAACCAGGTGAAATTTCAGTCAGATATAAAGAAATGTATTTAAAAAAGCATGTTAGCACAAACATGACGACCAACATTGATTACTGTAGAAACATTATAAAGTGTTTATGCATAAAGTTTAATTAAATAATTGTTTACAATTGTATTTACCTTATTGGTTTGGAAGTGCCATCCCCACCTTTGTCTTCACTTTCAGGAAACTAAAAACAGAGGGGGAAAGGTTTAGATGAAAGTTTTGCACTTTTATCTGTATTTTAGGAGGTGGAAATGTGGAGATCAAATCTGAGAAGTTGGATTTCAAAGCCCAGTCAAAGGTTGGATCTCTGGAGAACATTGGACATGTTCCTCGGGGTGGACAGAAGAGGGTATGTTCTTGACTTTATTAACCACAACACCACAAGGAGTCACAAATGTGCAATGTGTTGAATTATTTGTAATACAGATGTAGAATTAATTCACAAAAATATTACAATGGGCAAGACAATGTTTTATGATGCATTTTAACGTATCTATTCTGTTATCTGCACTACTCACTTGACAGTTTCCTTCTTGCTAGATCTTGCTATAGTCAGCATGCTTCCTTCTGCTTGGCAGACTTTCAGTGTACTTCTTTTGCACAGATTTTTACCAACTTCTTTGAGTTGCCTTTTAGATCTACTGTACTGTTTGTTTAAATACAGAATCTAGGGCAATTTTTGTTATTATCCCATTGCCCATTAGGACACAAGGTGTAAGATTTTTGGATTAAAATATCAAAAAACCTCTAGAACAGCATTATATATTTTGTTGACTTGTGTAATTACATTATTGCAAATGTTTCCAAGAATGTTTAAATCCAGAGAAATAAGCTATTTTAACTAGGACATGCACCGTATTCATGCGTCGCATATCAAGGACATAATACCCGCGTTATTTCTATTTCTGGTTTTATTTTGTAGAAACCATGGAAACACCAAAGACCCTTTAATATATTATGATGGAACAACTGTTCTATATACAGAAAAGTAATTGTTGTACAGTAATACATCATTTTCTCCATCATACAATGTTTTAAAATGAATTGCATGCCATTTAGCATTTAGCATATCCAGGCAGCATTTATTAAGATTATATTCTAATATCAATCTAGCTTACTGCAGTATGCAACAAGTGTCTCATAGCATACGCAATCGCTCCAGCGGCCACGCTGCACTCTGCCCTGCTCCGCTTCATACTACAATAACGTTAATAATCTCATCCATGAACATGATTTCTGCCCGCGTCCCGTCCCGGCTGTGACTACAACTACCAACTATTCCGCGCTCAATCTCGGCATCATCAAGCTATGCCTTTGTTTTGAATAGATGACATCTAGCGACGAAAAACTATCTATTTAAATGCTTATTTCATCCAAAATTTAACATTCTGTCATCATTTACTTCCCTCATGTTGTTCCAAACATGCATGACTGTCTTCTGTGGAACACAAAAGGAGACATTAAGCAGAATGTTCTGGCTGCTCTACTCCAGGCATTCTCAACCCTGGTCCTCGAGGCCCACTGTCTTGCAGAGTTTAGCTCCAACCCTAATCAAACACACCTGAATCAGCTAATTAAACTCTTCAGGATTACTAGAAAGCTTCAGGCAGGTGAGTTTGATCAGGGTTGGAGCTAAACTGTGCAGGACATTGGGCCTCGAGGACCAGGGTTGAGAACCCCTGCTCTACTCCATGAAAATGAATGGGGCCTGTTGGGCTTCAAAAACAGCCAAGACACGCAGAATTACTCCTTGTGTATTCCACTGAGAGAGAAAATCATATGATATGGCAGTGAGTAAATTTGAACTATTCCTTAAACTAAATTATCTGCAGCTTTATGAAAACTTACCTCATTAAATCTGAATTTAGTCACCACGACATAAAAAAAAGTCTATAGGTATCACATGCATTACTATAGGTGCTCACAAATTACATATACATTTAAACACATATAATATATTAATACATATATAAACAGCAACCGGGCATCTTGCTCTCCTTCATCTTCTCTCTCTACTGAACAAAATTTCAGTCATTTTCAAGATCACTGCACTTTTTAGTGCTCCCTTAAGTGCTATCTATTTTCCCATGCAGTAATTTCTGCTCCTGCGTCTGTTTTTATCACACATAACCTAAAACTGCTGGCTGAGTGCTGCTTTCATGTGTTCACATTCAGGAATCAAGTAGGAGTGCTGATCTAAGAACTATTTCCAGCAGATTAAAGGGAATAGCTACACTTTATTTCGATGGTCCACTTTAGACATTCTACTAACTATAAGTAACTTTGCAACTACACGTCAGCCACCTCTCATTAGAGTATTAGTAGACTAGTATTTCGGGTTAGTAGAATTGTTGTTTCTTATAGAATGTCTCTTGGAGGAGCATCACAATAAAGAGTTATAGAGATATTAAGCAGACAGTCTATTAATACTCTAATGAAAGTTAGCTGATGTGTAGTTGCAAAGTTACTTATAGTTAGTAGAATGTCTAAAGTGGACCATCGAAATAAAGTAGTCAGTTAATAAGCCTATATTAAATCATGGAACTGATCTCACTATTTCATGAGAATTCATAAAGAGATTCACTAAAATTCATCAATATCATAAACTGTAATTCATTTTTCTTTTACTCTAGCACTAGATACATCATGAATAATTTAATCAGCTTTCATCTGCCGATCATCAAACAGCATTGACCATTATTGGACATTATTATTTAATCCAAAGGAAGATGACAGATCGGTACTCTTACTTGGAAATATTTAAATAATAATAATAATAATAATAATAATAAGTATTCAGATAACTTCATTCCTTCTCCCAGCATTCCCTGTTTTTTAGTGTGAGTGTTTTTCCTTCATAACCTCATTTCATAATTTGCTTCCCAACCCCTCAATAATTTGTTTTGTTTACCCATAACTGTGAACTGCGTCCACGCTGTAGAGTGAGAAGGGGAAGGAAGCAGAGCCGCAGGCCGCAAAAGCTTCCTCTAATGGGGACGCTGTTCATTCTAATCATGTGGACATGACCTTTGACCTTCCCTCCACTGAAGGGAACAGTCTGGTTAAGTCAGAGGGCCTCAGTAAGTATATACTGGAATTATCAAGTGTCAATTTATGAGACATGTCGCCATTACATTGTTTTTATGTCCTTCTGTGCTAGTTATTATTTCTTGAGCGCTGTAATAAGCATGTCTTATTTCAGTTTATTTGTGAATTACCTTCTTAAATCACCATTTGGTACATTTCTGGTACCATGCAAACGGTATATATAAGTCCCCAAAAAAAGACTAGTGCTACAGATTTATATTAAATATAAAAATTCTACAAGACCCATCTTACCGTATAGCATCAAGTTATCCATGTACAGTAGGTCCACTAGAGGGCAGCCTTACAGTTTCAGCTGTCTCTGCAAGTGACACTACTTCAGTTTTGTAAAGAAATTAATACTTTTATTCAAGAAGGAAACTACATTAAATTGATGAAATGTGACAAAGACATTTGTCATGTTACAAAAGATTTCTATTTCACATAAATGCTGTTTTTTTTTTAAAGATCAAAGAATCCTGACATTCATAAAACTACTACTTATAATAATAATTAAATTAATGTTTTTTGTGTGCACTAAATCATCAGATCACGTGACTCGTGAAGACAGGAGTAACAACAGCTTTGGCATCACAGGAATAAATTAAAATATATTAAAATAGAAAAAAGTTATTTTAAATTGTAATGTTTTACTGTATATTTGATCAAATAAATGAATCAAATATATTCAAATATCTTTTTTTTTCTTTTTCTAAAAAAGCACTGACCCCAAACAATACACACCACCTTTAGCTTTAGTTTATGTATGCATTATCTTTAAAAAAACTCATAATTGTTCAAATCCATCCAACTTAATCCAAATTGTACCCTTCCTCCCATCAGATTGAGAGCCACAAGCTAAATTTCCGAGAGCAAGCCAAAGCGCGCACCGACCACGGCGCTGAGATCGTGTATCAGTCCCCCACCATTTCCCAGGACGGATCGCCCCGCCGTCTCAGCAACGTGTCTTCCTCCGGCAGTATCAACATGACCGACTCCCCGCAACTGTCCACGCTAGCCGATCAGGTGTCGGCCTCCCTCGCTAAACAAGGCCTGTGAGCTGCCCGCCGAATCGTGTCGGCGATTGACAAATCACAAAAATTTTAAAAATGTATCTCCTTCAGTCCTTTTAAATAAGGTGCTTGTCGGATTTCTCCTAACTAAAGGTTGTCCCAGCGGCTTGTCTGCTTGTGAAATAATTTTTGCCTCTTGGCACGGAGGGACAGGTATTGTTGTTATTGGCTTAGTATCATCAAAAGAAGAAAAAAATTACAATCTAAAAGGAGCTGGTGGTGTACTGATCCAAATTTACAGCACTGAGTAGCCTGATTTGTTTAGTTTAATGCCCTGTTTTTTGAAAGAAACAACGACATTTGCTTTCAAAGCTGTATTTGCTTCGTTGCCTTATTGTGAATGTTTTTCTTTACCATTTACTTACGCACTCCTGTTTTGACTCGCGACAGTAAGGGAGACAAACTTGTTACAGGGTTTGTTAATGATGCTGGCTATGAATTTGACAGGAACTGAACATTTCAAACGCTCTTAGGTAAAACTTGAGGCAATCAGGCTGTAAAGGACATATTTAAGAATAGAGGCCTGCTATAAGATTATTTAAATCAAATCCATCAGTGGGCACTATAGTGCATGTCACAGTCCTTCAAAGCTGTTCAAATTCTTTTATAAAAGCAAAAATAAGACATTAAATAATTACTCAGATCGGTCTAATTCTTAAATCATGGACATTTTGGTACCAGACTTTGCCTGTAAATTCATCAAAACTACATCAATACTTCACCACAGCATAATTTCCTCATGATGAATGCACAGGAAGTTGCATCGCTGAAGGAAATCGTTTTGCTTGGCCTCTAGTGACTCTTTCGACAGAAAATAAAACAAGCAAATGTCAACATACAAAATCATACAACACATTGAAGTAAAGCTGCTGTACAGGGCTCAACAATAAGGATTTTGTTCTGGCTACACAGCCAGTAGTTCAGATTTTTACATGTTATTTATTTAACAAAAAAAAAAAAAAGAGCAACATTTTAGGTTAAAAATAAGGGATTTTTATCTTTTTTAAATGATTTAATGCAAGTAAAAAATTAAAAAAAAAACATTTCATATGAACATTTTATTAAATTAATATCTAAAATACTTTTTCATTAAAATACTGCTGTTTTACATACAACTTTTGTTGGTAAACAATGGTATTATAATGCAAAACCTTACTGACACTATTGGTCTACCATTGCATTATTCTTACAATGTCCAATACTTCACTTAAACATCAATTAATATTTTATTTAAGGCAAAAAAAAAGATTAAATGATTGTTATAATAAAAAACAAATGACCTTGCCATCCTTATAGTTGAGCTCTGCAGTAGTCTGTCCTGCACAAGCACCATCTAACTGAAATCACTGGGCACATCCCTCCGGTTTTTCATTACCTTACCCTCCCTTCATGGTAACAATGCTTCTGTATTAATGGATTTCACAGCCTCTGCGTATAAACGCTGTTCCAAAGATTGCGTGAATGGACCAATGCAAAGGACATGAAAGGATTTCAAAGCACTCAATAAAACAACTAACAACATCATTATGGGAAATCTCGTATTGAGATCAGACAGCTGAAAAGTGCCTCCCAGTGTCCATCAGCTACATTTGAGAAAACGGTCTATGCTGTAAAGATTCTCTTTGGTCTCAGACAGATTCAGCCATGTGCAGCAACACAGAGCTGATTGATTAGGCCTGAAATACGATGCAGGCCATTTAACACAAGCTTCCCTCAGTACTAATGCTTTCAATCCAAACCACGCTGCACATTCCCAGCATGCAATGGACTTCACCCATGGTCTTGAATATAGTAGCCACAGTCACCACATCCCTGTCCAGCTGTTTAGCTACCATTACTAGACATTAAGAGCGTTTAACTCATTAAATAATGAAAAGAAAGAAAAAAAGGAGGACGATGGAAGGAACTAAGCTACCTGCAAAGGTTTATGTTGCACTGTTTTTTCTAATAGTATTGTGTGGACGATGTAAAATGTACGAATGCGTTCAGATGATCTGATCTGGATCTGACACTTAGCTTTTTATTTAATATCTGCAGTGCATTGCAGCTTTATGCGCATTTGAAAGTGCTGCCTCAAACTACATTATCATTAAGAAGTATATCTTGCATAAAAAAAAAAATATATACAATTAAGTAAAATAGGGGTCAAATTTGCATCCAGAATCCACAATATCAGTAAAGGTCTTGCCTAGTGCCACATATATATCTCACATGGCCCTGTGAGAAGCTTTAGAAGGATTGCTGTAGACCCAACATTGCGTCCTCTTTACAGCATGCTGCTAACATAAACCTGAGCATTTAGACGTGTGGGTTAAGCTGAAGAACAGACTTATCAGATAAAAAGTTGAAAAATGGCACAGGATAAGGCCTAAGTAATTCTACCCTTTAGATGTGTTTCAAACGGTTTACCCGTTCTGAGGTCTCTCTCCTCCGTTTCATTTCCCGCCTCTGCAGTTCTTCATTCTAGCTTGACAGTTGTGATTGTCCTTATTGTAATGTGTTTTATGAATTGGTTTACACTGATACTCCTTGCTGTAAACGTGAATTTGGAAATAAAGTCCGTATTAAACTGCTTTCGGTGTCCTTCTGTTGTTGTTGGGTTTTTTTTAGCTCGTTTTCTTAAAATTGTCGAATGGACATGTTACGATATGAAAACAAGATGGTTAAAAATGTTGTCATTTTTCTTTTTTGTCTTGCCAACTTACAAGATACAATATTGTCTTTTGAAATCTGTTCAAACTATTGTAGCCTACATGCTGATATGTAGGCTACAAAGACCCCCAGATAGACAGACATAAAACTATTATTATAATTAATGATTTCAAGAATGAAAGGGTCTAGCTCTATGGTACGCAGTTACCATATAGCAACAATTTCCTTGTGCTATTATGAAAAAACTACAATACATTACAGTTTGGGAATTAATGTTCCTCAAAAACACCCTTTCCCACGGTCACCGTCGCATGGAAGACGCCTGTTGAAGTGCACCAGAAATCTGTTCCGGGGATTTTGCTTCAGGGAGTAGCCTCTCTTAACACGCCTGTATTTTTCAAGTTCGTTCTGTATGTTTCTATGGAACAAGTTCATGTTCCAAACTAACATTTATTTATTTACTTACCTTTATGAAATCCTTTTTTTGGAAAACTTTTCTGGATGCCAAACAATAAAAAGTTATGAATCTGTACCAAAAATATGTGTAGCTATATGGTACAAAAGTGTCTTTTTTTTGTCCGTTGCAAGCAAAATTATAATACTTTTAAGAACCATTTTGAAGGTTCAATTATCTTCTTATTTTTGGTTTGCATGACGTATTTAAATATCCATTTCTAAAAGAAATGTGCATTTAAATATACTTTTTTGATCATCTGCCAATGTTTCCCTAAGTACCCGAAAATCTGTTTGGATTTGTATGATTGAAACAATTTCATGTAATAAAAACTTGTTTGAAAAATATTTCATGGATAGAACATAATGCATAGGCTACCATGGGGTTAACTCTTTAGCCGCGATTGACGTATGAAGCTGCTGACTCGGAGCCTGCACCTACAGTCCCGCACTCAGAGTCAAACATGTTTGTCAATTATATTTATTTTCTGTTATTGACATATATGCTACGTTTTATATGTGAATTTATTGTATTTATTTATACGGACAGGCCATCATTCATGGCCTATGTGAGATGTAGGCATACTTATCACCCTAGGTATGTTTGTAATTTGCATTTGCAAAAAATATATACATTTATTATTACACTATATTTTTGACCATGGCATTCATCTTTTATTTTAGTGAAGTTGAGGAATTTGACAGAGATCACCAAACTAATGAAAAAAAGAAGGAACAGTCGCTTACCAGAAAGTATAATTATTATTTTACCTAATGTAATTTAAGATGAAAAGTCACTAACACAATTCTTTCTTCCTTTCTTCTTTGCTTTGTCCTGTTTACAGCAAGATGTTGTTTAGGCTAAATAAAGTACAGACTTGTTTATTATTGGTGTTTTGTCTGTTATTATTTGAGTTTTGCTTTGCATTCAATATATATATATATATATATATATATATATATATATATATATATATATATATATATATATATATATGGTTTTGTAATGTTAGGAAGGTATAATATGTTAATTAGACCATTAGCATAGGTTGACCTGAGAGAAATATTCGAATTTGAATAAACAAAAATAAACATTGAAGCAATATAATATCACATAATATTTTTCAGAAGATAGTTCAATCTGTAATTGTATCACTTCCATCAGTTATTTTCTTTCAATTACCACCCACACTCTACAATCTACTGGGTAATTTGTTAGTCAGAGAACACAATGAGATTTTATTTTGGCACTTGCATTGAGCAGGGAACGCAAATATGTTTGCAAAATCGTTATTTTGAGTATATTTATTTGTTAAACTTTAAATGAAATAAGACTGTAATAGTGCATCCTATTGTTTTAAATGGCATTTGGATGAGGGTGTAATACGATCTTCAGAACAGCAGGAGGCGCTGTCGCGAAAAATCGAGGGGTCTGAGAATGCGGGACTCTGAGTGCGGGACTGTAGGTGCAGGCTCCGAGTCTGCAGCTTCATACTGTTGGGGGGGATTCTCCGGCTTTGTGTATTCACTGTTAAACAATAGGGGGCGCTATTACGAATCTTCTGAAATAGTCTATTTAATCTACGGATAAAAAATAAATAAAAAAAAGGAGCAGAAATAATCGATAAAAACGTTGTCTTTCAAAAAAAATTAGTTTTTTTCCTATCAGCTTTTTGTTCAAATTGTTGCTCTTTATGAAACTTACATACATTCGTGTTGATAAAAAAGAATGTACGAAGCTAGAATAAAACGTATGTTCTCCGTTCTTATTATATTGCACGTTTAGATATTCATACAATTACATTCTACATTGTGTCGATTAACCATATCCTTATGAACTAGAGTTTAAACAGTATGTGGAACTATCCTAAAAGAACGAACACATACAATGAGCAATGCAATAATGTAAAAAAAAAAAGAAATTAAGATGATAGTCTTAGAACCTTGTTTGATTCTTTTTGTTGGTTGCAGTGGGTGAATCTGTGTATGTCTGTGGGTGTGTTTGTGTACTTGCGAGTTTTGATTAATAAATGAATGTGTGCACACAGCATCAAAGGCGTCAGTGTTGTGTGTTTTGGTGTGAATTCATTCATTTCACATTCACTGTTGCGTTTTTTGGTCACAACATTGAAGACAAATCATATTAATAAATAATGTTAATAAAATATTAACATTAGAATTTGTAGATCTGTTTTTTAAACTTTGAAACGCTTGCGCACACGCACACACACAACCAGGGAACTGAACAGGTTCAAGGAACGAAAACATCCAGACTGCACTCTGGGGCTACTTGTCTTTGAAGATGCTTGAAGCTCAATCGGATTAAGTTATGGGTCATATATTCATAGTGACTTGTTAACCAGGGACCAATCAGTGACCAGGTATTGCTCATTTTCAAAGCAGAACCTTGAAGATTAATTGGCTCCTGATTACTTCGAGATATCCATAGGTTAAATTTTACATTTTATTTATTTAGGAAACAAATTCAATTAAAATGTTGCATTTTATTTTTATGTGATGGGGTTGAGCTGTTAAGCTTGACAGTACCCTCCCTGACTTTAATACACCACAAAAATATGAATTAAAAAATACAAAACTACTTACCATCTTCTGCACCACCTTTAAAGAGACCTGAACGATGTCATATAATCTTCCATGTGACATTTGATGTGCTCTGATTATTTTTATGAATTAACCAATAAATGAAAACAAGATATGGTTTGTCTAATACTGAATAAAGGTGTCCATCATCCATACCGCTTGTATTATATAGTGGGTCGCAGGTGTGCTGGATGATACTGATGAACAGCAAGGTAATGATATCCAAGTAGAGGATATCACCGTTAGAATAACATTCTACAAATCAAAAACTAATGTTATTTCCGTTAAGTTCTGGGAAGCAAAAATTGTTAGCTTTGTCAAAAATAAATATAACTGCTTCAAAATTCTTGTTTTCATATGGGTGTGTGTAATTTTGCGTTGTAGAACAAAACGTCAAATTATAGTCAAGTTATGTTTACCACAGGCTTGATTTTACTCATAAATTGAAAACCCCCATTATAAAACATTGAAGGAAGCAGTGGCGAATTAGTTCTGACATCATCGCTGCACCGCGGTTTACTTTAGGGATGGGCGATACCACTTCTGTTTTCGATACGATACCGATACTGTCAAGGCCGGTTATCACCAATATCGATGCAATACTTTTAAACTGAACTTTTACATTTTTAATGTATAAAATTATTTCAATTACTAAGAGAAAAATGTGTAAATATACCCACATAACATATTTAAAAGGCATTTTATCATTCAATATATATCCAATATTTGAATGGGGCAAAAACATTTCTAAATCATCATAACTGAAATTATCATCATCATCAAAAAATTGGATTTTTTTTTTTTAATAGCTTTTATCCTCCATGAACATTAATTAATAAAACTAACGAGTCAGCTTTTCTAAGTTTGATGTTACATAAATATACGCTTTAAATGAATGCAAATTCTAATCCAAATCCTTAGCGATCCAAGCAGATGCCAGTAATGAATACATTCACATGAACATGATGGAAACAATTCACTAGTGCAACAGAAAGACAGAAGACATAAGTACAATATAATTCACTTTTAATTTGAGAAGCACAAACGTTGCCTGCCTGTCTGATCAGCCAATTATCGATAAACATTTTTTTTTTTCTTGTTGCCTCTGCATAAACAAAGTGTTAAATATTTCCGTGTGTCTTCTCCCTAGACAATCAGGACAGCTACAGCCTGAACATCAAACACAGTAAAGAATCAAACAAGGTATGTACAAAATAAACTTTTTTTTGTTGTTTTGTACAAACTATTACATGCTAAAGGATATACCAGACTCACCCCAACCCTCATTCACCACATTGGAAATTCAAAGTATGAAAATAACTCACACGATACAATATTGGCTTTTGAAAGCTAGTCAAACCTTATGGTACATTTGCCCGATAAGTACACAGACCCCCACAGAGAGAGACATCAAACCATAATTAATGATATTAAGAATGAAAGGGGCGGCGGTTTTCTCAGCAGGAAATGGGACAGTCGTTGATGGTCCGCTTACAATTTGCCACATAACCTCAAAAGATGACATTTCTCTGACACTATGAATGCTGTTATGCTCCAGTGAGATAAAAAAAGAATATATTAAGGATTTCTGGTTTACATGACATCCCTTAAACAAGAACAAATGGCTACAATAGCTAGATTTGTGTAACAACAGATACAGAGAAGCTACTTATAAAAATTGTAAGTAACTGGTGTCCGCTATTAGACTATTACATTCGTATTAGTTAAAACAACAGGAAGGAGCTGCAAGCTGTGACTCGCTGACTGGGAAAAAAACTGAAATCGTTCCTCGTCATTACACAACGGAAAAAACAAACAAAAAACAGGACTGTGACCGACAGCAACCGAGGAGCCAACGAATGAAAATTTGCCATGTCCTTTCTTGTCAAGCACTCCAGCCAATGTTATTACTCATCATAAACACAGTTACGAGATTTGATGATTGCTGTAGGTATTGCAGATTGTTTTATTAAACAAAGGGAGTTTAGACCTGACCAATCAATGGAAGATCTCTTTTATACAGGGTACCACGTTAAAGGGAAACAAGTGGCAGGATATTTCAGTTTATATTGGAGTGACTGCATGTTCTTTGGACTAACTTGGTCATGCATAGTAAGGCCAAGTGCTACAAAACTCACTAACGCAAGCCCACACAAGAAGGACCATTCCACGATGCTATAAGCAACAGAGTTGCAGCGAGTGCAATCGAGTCTCCAATATTAGCGGCCTGCGCATGTTTATTCGGGTGCTGATTGTAGGGTTACTGGAAATAGTGTCATGCTAGAGAGACCAATTAAGTGCTCTAATCAGACTTGGTGGTGTTTAAAAATTCTAAACAAGAGCAACATGGCAGTTTCATTTCCTGGCTGCGATGAAGGCACCTGCTCTCTCCATCACTCTTGACAGAAATAGGGCACAGATGGACCATGGTATACAAGAGAACATGGGACAAAAATTCAACTGGGATTGAAATTGGGATTTATGCAATTCCCATCTTTAAATGTGAGGAAGTTCGTCTGTTCAAAACAAAAGAAAGGGAATGTGGAAAGAATTAAAAGTGAAGTGCTTTCACAGAGAGAACAAAGACAAGCATTGGCGCCTTCGTGCAAGTCTCTTGTAATCATTATTGGCTTTATTTTTGCGTTTTATCACTCCAGTATAAACTGCAAGGCTGAACCAGTAATTTTAGGTGGGATTTTGGAAAAAGCTGGAAGGGAACCACACACAATGCAAGCTGAGCCCCTCAGTACGACAGCATGCTAAGGGGGAAGTGCTCTTCTGCGATATATGATACGTTTCGGAGCTTCTTATTTTGGTTTAGCACTCAAGCTAATCTCGCTTTCTTCCTTTTTAATTTTTTTTTATCGTCCTAAACATTTTTGTCCTCCAGTGACCCAAAAGAAAGACTGAATTAAAACAGGTCTCTGTATATAATTGCCATACAATTCACTAAAAACTGTGAAAGAATTAACTGATGTTTGAATATCAAACAACAGGGACTTTCATTCGTTTTGTTGGTTTTCTATCCATCTACGTTGCTGCTGTTTCATGAGTTTCTGAAAGCTGGTGGATGGGGGGGTTGGTGGGTGGGCAGAGTCTAGGCTTCATCGGTGAGTAGGTTTGGATGGGTTGGTTTGTTTCTGCTTGGCGCAGTCGTCGCCGAGAGGTGACGAAGGACCAGCGTCAGACTCAGACTTTGAAGTTCTGGAGCCGGACACGCGTCGAATGGTCCTATAGGACCTCTCGCCAGCCGGACTGAGATGGATTTCGCACTCCTGTTGCGGGTCAACGTCCAGTGGAAAGGTCCGGCATTCCCATGGCTGTACCGGTTGGGGAGCCCGTAGGGACAAACAGAGACAGACTAAGTAAATATCTGCACACAGAACTTAAGACTGCACCTGGTCACCAGAAGGCTCTCAGTTTGAACTCCTGGGTTGCTCCAACAGGACAACTACCTGGTGTATGGAGCATGTGTGAACTTGAATGTACAATTAACTATCTAGTTCATATTGGAGCACAGAAAAACAGAAAACTCTGAAATAGTTGGGTAAACCTCTATAGTGATGAACGGAACTGAATTTTTTTTGTATTCAGATTTGCTCCAATAGTACAAAAACAAATTTCTACCTTTACAAAAGAGGGAAAGATTACAGGGAAGGGACTGATTACATCAAAATGTAGCATTACTCCCTCAGCCGCTGTATTATAAAAACTCATGTAGCCATGATAACTAGTTTTCTGTAATACCGAGGTAGTAGTGTAATCAATGTAATCAATCTTTTTTTTTATGAAATAAAACTTTATATTTACATATTTAATAACTGATCATTTTAATAACCATGATGGCACTACATTGGGGACCTACCATTTCCTCGCAGGTATCTGGGGTGGAGCAGCGCGTGTCCTCGCTGGAAAGTAGCCGGTGGGAATCCCTGGAGCCCGGCGTGTGCATGCCGGACAGCATCAGCATCTCCGGGCTGACAGGACTGGAGGGAGACGGCATTGAGCTGTACTCGTGCAGCAGGTGGAAATGCGGCGTGTCTGGAGATGAGGGCTGCGGCGTGGAGGGGTTGGTGCTGCACAGCAAAGGAGTTGTCCGTCCATCCACAGACTTATACGATCTGTGGAGTAAACGGTTGCCGCCGATTATCATGTGACTAACAGTGCGGCTGTAGTGAAATCAGTGTAATGCTTATTGCTTTAATAACTTCATTACAAAGTTGATGCAAGTGAACAGCCTGGTGTCATTATTCACTGCATTTCTTATCCTTCGCATTTGAAACTGTCAGTTTTGTGTTTTGCACCTCATCTGCCATCATGAAGTGCAAAACTCAACGGCCAGCAACATGTAGACAGCCGCCAAGTTGTTAATCAGAAGAAATCACACTCATCCCTAAAAAGGGCTGAGAAAAGCAGTGCAAGATGTGTTCCCTCACCTACTGCCTCTTCTCTTTGCGACGTTGCTGGCAGTCCAACTCCAGCGAGAGCGCTCCTGCTCCTCACAAGGAAGGTGTAGCTGAGAGAATGTAAGGTCAGAGAGATCCTCAACCTGAGAGAATGAGAGAAGATTATTAAATACATAGACCAAGCAATACAGTATTCAGGGCTTCAAATTTTAAATTAGGGTCAAAATCTAACTAACTAAAAATGAACTTTGCCTCAAACTCTTATTAATCGTTAGTAAGGTAGTTGTTAAGTTTTGGTATTGGGTAGGATTAAGGAATGTAGAATATGGCCATGCATAATAAGGCATTAATATGTGCTTTACAAGTACTAATAAACAGACAATAACCTAGTAACATGCATGCTAATAAACAACTAGGTAATAGAAAAAAATAGAAAAGAAGAAGAATTGAAAGGGAGTCCTAAATTACAGAATTGCTTAATAAATAAAGATGGTTGTCTAAAAGCACTGTTTAGGCTAAATGTGTATTTTATCATTATAAATTTATAACAAAAAAACTGTTAAAAATATAATTTTATGAAATATAATTTTCCGGTTCTGGTGGTGCAGCTCTGCAATATATGATTCTGTAAGTTCGATTAAAAAAAATTGACTATGTGTCTTGTTTTCTGACTCAATAAACATTAATCTTACATTTTTTTCTGGAATTATTGAGAGAGGAAATACTGCAGTCTGTATCTGATCTATATGATCCACATGGTGAGCGCTGTTAAATTCATTGCGGCACTCTCTTACGCCCGCCGCATGTTGTTTGAATTCTCCGATGTAATGCGATCTCAGCTGTGCCCTCTCTACAGTGCAACAGTGAAGAGACCCCTCTCAAACAGTGGCTGAATCTTAAATTGCCCCCTATACTCTCAAATAGGGCATTATTTGAGGGGACAGCCATTTGTAGTGGTGTCCGAAAACATAGTGGACGTTATTGAATGCACTCATTCAATCCCACATTGCACCGCAATAACGAGTGTACAGCCAATGTACAAACAATGGCTGTCTGAATTCATTAACTTGTTTTCATTCACTCCTTCTGTATATGAGGGTTTTGGGGGCGATTTCGGATTCAGCCAGTGTCGCGCTGTGCCGCGTTCCAAACGTTGTTTAAGCACATACACTGGCATTGTGGTATAACAAAAATGTATATCGTAACAAAAATAAACACTGGTATTACCGCCCAGCACTATAACAAATCTATAATACCCTAAATTTCTAGGTAGGCGGCTTACAGTCTTGACAGCCTAAAATAACTGCTGGGTGACCAACAGCATGGCCGTACCTCCAATGCATCGTCCTCTTCAGCTATTGGTTTTGCAAAAACGTCCACTTCTCGCCAACTACAATTAAAAAGCAAAAAGGCAAAGTAATCAGCAATTAAATAGCAATTAATGTGGCTAATGAAAACACAGGTCAGGAAGCTCAGTTTGTGTCGCTGACCTTGGGGTAAGGATCTCTTTATACTGTAGTTTCTCCACTCGGGTGGTGGCAGCCACTGACATAGGGATGACGATGTTATTAATGTCAAAGGGGCTCTCTCCTCTCCGTCTGCGAATAGTCTGTAAGAGTCACACACAGGCATAAGTAACTTGGTTCTCATGTGTTTACACAAACAGAGATGGAAAGTGTTTAAGAGCATCGTACAGAGGCGCTGCTGTTAAGGTGGAGGGGTGTGGAGGTCTCAGAGATTGATGGCTGTCTCATCAAGGGGCTGTGGGTGGGTGTGTTGAGAGCGGACAGAGATGGGCATGGACTCCCCATATCCATATACAACTTCGGAGCGTCTATAGACAAATCAAAGTGCATTAAAAGATGGAAGTCAATGCTGATTAAGAGAGAGCAATTTAGACTGACGTGCAAAAAAGCGAGTAATTGAGAGGGAAAACAAGTAAATGAAGAACATACTTTCTGTACGGTCCAGCGAGGGTTCACGAGGTCTCTTGCGGCTGTGGCTCCTGTCAAAAGAACTGCTCTGCCGGAAATGCTGGCGAGAGTCAAGTCTACTGGCACTCATTGGGATGTCTAACTGCTGCCGGGACACCTTCTCTGAGCGCACCTTATGATGCGACAAACCTGGGAGAAAAAGCAAACAAGAAGAGGAAAATTCTGTCAAGTATGAAAGGAAGAGATTAAAATAAGGGGTATATGTTTTATTACTTGATTTATTCTTTTTATAATTCTTTTACCGATATTTATTTATTTATATATTTATATAAATATATAGAGTGCGTGTGTGTGTATTATTTACATATTTATTTTCTCCCCCATTATATTTTTTACATTTATATTTAACATCTAATTTTAAATGTTACAGTTTTCTGTTATCAGTTAACATTTCCTTTTCAGTTACTCTGCATATTTTGTCTTTGTTGCCATCTTTTTTGTTATTGATTTGCTTTTTTATTTTTAACTTCTGATTGAATCTGTACTGTTATCTGTCTTAATCTTTACAGTTATTTTACATAATTTATCAGTCTAATTTAATTTTTAATGTTAAATGTTATCCTTTCTTTGTACTCAATTATTATAACATCTCAAACAATAAATTGCACTAAATACACAATAACTAACAATGTTAATTTCTGAATTTTCATGTCACTTATTCAACTCTACGTTACAAATCATTAAATCTGGAAGTTTTTCAAAGTTCAATAATTCATACACAGAATATGAAAAAAGGAGAAAAAAAAGGTGGCAACCGTGGCTGGACTTGTATGATGCCAGAAATAAGTGCTGAGTCACTGTAGCGAGCGTCTGGCAGAGAGCAGCTAATGACGGCCAGACACTCACAGGTCCCTTTAACTGCCTATAGGGGCCATCACGTTTAGTCCAAATTTAGACTCTCCTAAAGGTGTAAGAATTTGCCTACATTAGAGAAAACTCGGCTCTTGACATTTCAGATGCTGAAGATGCAGGGAATTTTCTCTCACAATTTAATAGACTGTCAGAGCAGTGGCCTATAGAGCCTTGGTGCCTGTGCAGCCACCTCCATTTCCTATATCCTTTTTATTTTCAATGTCCATGAAAGTGTAGAAAACGGCCTTTAAGACTAATAAATGAGATTTTTTGGTGTATTTTGTTGTTGTTTTCACACTTACGGACTGTGGAGAGGAGAGAGTTTGCGAGCCTGTGTTTGTCTTTGGAGGAAGGATCTGAGATGCGGTTACCCAAACACATCTTGTGCTTGAGCGAGATCTTCTTGATGGGCTTGATCTTCTCCAGAGGACGATTCTGCCAGTGTCCCTTCAGCACACGCTGCATATGGAGATCCATCATCACATCTGAGAGGAGAAAAAAGTTAATAATTTAAAACATGGATTTGCATCGTCTAGATCATTTAAAGGTAGGTTCATGTCATCTGTTTCTCCTTCTAAGCTGTCATTCTATTAACTTTATACACATCAAAAAATCCTGGACAACATCAAGCCCTCTAACGTTTCAATTCGTGCAACATTTTTCTTGTTGAATAACCCGTTTCACTTTAAATACATCAGTTTCTGTAAGAAGGTTGTTGTTTTTTTTGTGCCAATTTTATAGATGGGCCAGAAATGGAAATTATGGGAAAAAGAGGATGGAATGGGATCAGGAATGGCTAGAAGTCAGACACAAACTTGTGCTGATTGTTACATGTACATATACATTTGCATTTATCCATCTGGCATCCAAATGGATTTTCCAGATTTTCAATTTATTTATGAAACGTTATATCATCTGGCAAGGCAAGTTTATTTATATAGCAAATTTCATAAACCGTGGTAAAAAATTAAATAAAAAATAATTAAATAGAAAAAAAAGGTAAATATTACAATGAACATGAGAGACAAAATAAAAGACAATTATGTGCATTCCCTGGGAATCAAACCCAATACTTGGTGTTGCTAACACCATTTGATATATTGCTCATTCAGAAGCCTATCCATCCTTTGGCTACTGTATTAATGTAAATAGTGACTGAGTTAATGGTCTGCAAACATCTAAGTGAACAAAGTGAACCAGACGTGTGTACTTCTCCAGAAGGGGGAATCAGAGCTTGACTGTAGTAATCATTGTACTGAGGTTGCTCTTCCTTTTTTCCTCCATCTACTAAAGTTTCACAAGCGGTGTCACCTGCCTCTTTCAATGCCCATTATTCATTTGCACAACAGACGCCAGATTAGAGAGGACAACAGGCTCATATTAATGAGGGAAAAAACGTCTGTCTCAGTTAGTCTGATAAAGCTAGCCGCTACTGGCACAGTTAGCCAGAGTCAGATTGCACTGCTCTTTAAAATGGTTATCACAGCAAAGGTCAGACACATGAATGCATGATCAGCTAATTTGACCCACACAGGGGAAGGACTGCTGATCTAAGATCAGCTCCTCAAATCTGATGTTACTGAATTCTCACAGACATGAAAAGCAAAAACAATTCTGCGATCTCAGCACTAATGACCTGCTCCAAACCCAGAGCAGCCTGCAGGTTATTTTAAGAAGTGCAATAACCAGAATAATTAACACTTAAATTAACACCTAATTGTTATGCAGTTAAAAAATAAAAAAAACGTATTAAAACTCATCCTTAAGGCAAACTGTGGGAAACAAACGGAGAGGGGATAGCTAGATCTGCGCTAGTCATGTGCGATGCTGTCATTGTTTTTGTCTGTGTATATGTACATGAGTGCATTCTGGAAAGAATTAGAGAAACAGATAAAAGGCTGGTGTGCGTCCTCACCGTCTGGAAAGGAGAGGATGGGGTGAATGCAGGGGTCAAACTGTGCCAGTCTGTCCAGTAGGGGGAGCTGGTGCTGGGTGTCAGCAGGAGGGAGAGCACATCCACTGCACATCACACACTGAGCGTTCAGCTCACAGCCACAGCGAGGAGCCACTGACCTCTGAGCATGACAGAACAACAAGGAGAAAAGTTAGTGTATGTGTATGAATGGTAATTATGGCGACCAGTCCATAAACAAAAACAAAACCCAACTAAAAAACAAAAAACAAGAGCCTAGCATTTCTATATGATATTCAGAGGTTTCACTAAATGGTAACATATACTATGGTTCAAAGTTTTTCTTAAAGAAATAAATAATTTTATTCACCAAGGATATATTAAATAGACCAACTCTGACAGTAAAGACATTTATAATATTATAAAAGATTTATATTTGAAATTTTGCATCACAAAATATTTTGATCCTTCAGAAAAATCACACCGTATGAATAAGAAATATTTCTCATTATTAGTTGTGCTGCTTAATATAGGATCATTTTGACACTGAAGACAGGAGTAATTTGAATCAATTCCATTGTAAAATGTAATTTTAAACAAATATTATTTCACAATATTACAGTATTTACTGTCGTTTTGATCAAATACATTAAGCCTCAGTAAGCATATGAGACTTTCAAAAATATTTTAAAAAAATCTGACCAGCCACAAACTTTTGAATGGTAGTCTCCATTGACAGCTATGCTCTTTACATTCATAAAGAGATTGTGAAACTAATCCATATAAACTGAACAGTTAAGTCCAAATTTTCTGATGAGATATGATAGTTGTAATGATGAACAGGATAAATTATTAAAATGACAGAATTATCATTTTTGAGTGAACTATTCTTTTGACCTACATAAACTTTTTAATTCATGTAAAATGACCTCTGAGTGATGAAAATGATTATCAGATTTGGGAACAAATTTAGGACATCAACAAACAAGGCAAGACTTTTTTGCTGTTCAAACTTAAGTCTTAAATTCTGAATGGTGGATTTAAGACTGCAAGGATCCGTGAACACATTTTTTTGTGTGTCTGGCAACAATCCCAGCTCCAACCTCGGTAGCATCAAAATGTGAATTTTTCAAGAATTCTGCAGAAAGAGCCTTAATATCAAAGCATCCATGGATTGTCATCAATTATGCCTTTCATTCATCTTAAATCCAGTCTTCCAAGTGCCTTCCACAGTGACCTTGATTTTGTTAATGAAATCCCAGGAGCATCAACAACCAACATTTAGGTCTGCCAGGGATCAGTCTGTCCTTTTGTTTCCATTTACTCGAGTCAACCTATCCAGCCTGATGCTCTCGTACAAATCTCTGCAGCAGATGACCACACAGATCCTGAGCTGCTCACCCAGTTTTGCATGTGGCAGGTTCTCTAGCACGCACACGCTCGTGTCATTAACCCAGAGCACAGCAGAGGAGAGAAAGGGTTGCTATTGGCAACTGTGCCCGGTTTTTCCGAGCCTATTCAAAGAAGAGTGATTCACATTAGAGCAGGACAGTTTATACAGGGACCATCATCTCTGCAATCACACAGAAAGCACCTGGAATTACAGAACTGATCTGCTTTCTTGGTTGTAATGAAATGCAAATTCTGCAAAGTGTTTCATGATCCATTTTGAACATTTCAAAACAACTATGGTTTTATATGCTGAACCCATTTTACTTACAATGAGATTAAGCTAAATGGATTAGCAGTATGTTTCTGTCTCTGTCAGTGTTCAAACATAATGATAGAAATTTTAAAAGCCACTGAGTGTTTGCCTCTAACTGGGGCAGCGTTCATCTGGAGTGCCTGTTATAACGTTAGGATTGGACTGTACATCAGTTAGCAGGTAGTTTATAACTGGCAGTGAGAGTGAATTTGGCTGTTAGAACATTGATGACACTGGCAGCATTTCTCATAACATTTCAAGAGCGTTGTCTCTGAATGACATCCAAGTGCTGTTATTTGTAATGGAGCTGAGATCGACTGGGGTTGCGCTTATTGTTTCAGCACATGCCAGCGCGTTCTCGCTCACAGTGGGCCTGTGTTATGGGAGGAATCGAGTTTTAAAGGCTGTTCAGAAAGCAAATAAATCTATAAATTCAGCGAAATGGAAGCGTGAATAGGGCATGAATAATCGAAATGGAAGCGTGAATAGGGCATGAATAATCGTTCCATCATTCAGAGGAAAACTGCCGGTTGGACAGGGACTGTAACACTATGCCCTAACCAGGTGTGAGGTGATGTAAATCCATGTAAATCCAAGTTTCTGTCCTAACTAGCCAAACTACATATTTTATGTAGTTGTTATTTTCTTGGTTTCTACTTCACATAGAAAAAACACTGAACCAAAATCCTTATCTTATACATTTAAAACACCAAAAATACAATTGATAGTAACTTAAAGCACAATAAGTGACAGTAGTGGCAGCTCTGGTCTCTGTAACACTGCAGTTTCTGTGTCACCTCTATTTAATCTGTAACCTTTGCAAGAAGCCCATTGGGACATTAAGGAGCTCAGTGCATCTTCAGTAAAACACATCCACAGGTGACACTGAAAGATCTTTGTTTTGTTCTGTCTCACACATCTCTCACAACAGCTTTCAAGGCCCATTTACACAAAGTGACCTTCACTTAGAATCTGACATATCTTACTGCAAATATCTGTTTTTATTCAGACTAAAGGGGGTTAAAATAAGTTAAAAATGTGTCCTTGGTGAATATTTTTGGTGCAAATATATTAGTTGTGTTAAGTATTTATGTCAGACTCAATGTGAACAGGCATTTGTGCTCATAACTACACCAGCCACTGGATCTTGAGAAGAAACACGCTTGTTCTTACCTTACGATTGAGACTGGTGAGCGAACCGGGCCGGAGGACTCTGCGTTTCCTGCATGAGAGCAGTGGGCGCGTGCGGGCCGCCACACACGTGTTGTCATATACAGAGGAAGCCAGAGGGCCCAGCTCCAGATTCTGCTCGTCTGGGTTCAAGGTGACAGGGGAACCGGGCCGTAAGCTGGACGAAGAGAGGAAAGCAGCATGAGTGAACATAACAGTGACATCTCTTTTTGGGGTAAACTTTTTAACAAGGGAAAAAATCTATGTTGATACCTGTTGATAACACCATTGACCTGTCTCAGAGGGCCACAGCTTTTCTTCAAGACGGTTTCTGAGACGATACCATTGGATGATACGGACGCTTCTAGTCCAACAGAATCATGCTCCTAAAAGACAAAAAACAAAAAAAAACAAATGTGATGTCGGAAAGGACATCCCACCAATTTTCCCCCCAAGTTGGTTTGGATGAATTGAATGGTTCTTGCTGTATTTCTTCACTATGAATGGATGAAAAGGTCAGCAGGGTTTTGCATACAACAGACAAAGAGATTGAGTGTTTGCAGCCCCTTTTCTCAATTCTATCGCTCAACAATTCCG